>JACEFZ010024488.1:0-411172 GCA_014155875.1 Cepaea nemoralis
GCTCAAAATTGCACAATAAACGGCTGGGGTTTGATTGCGACGTCCTGTAAAATACCATGCAACTAACTCAACTCATCATATTATTATTTAATTTTATGAGTGTATATGAATGGCTTAACAACACAACAGCAAGTTACAACAACTATTTACACATTGTGCAGCCCACAAATAGCATAGCACTTCTCAATTTAGAACCATTCTGGCATATCGAACTGGCCCTGGCATAAAACATTTAACGTTTCTGGCCAAATTACGGAAGACATTTGGAGTATAAGATTACTTGGCCTGTTGGGGAGAGATGTAATGAGAAATGTTTTAGGATTACAGCACCTATCTATCTATCTATATTCTATCTATCTAATCTATCTATCTATCTATCTATCTATCTGTCTGTCTGTCTGTCTGTCTGTCTAGTCTGTCTGTCTGTCTGTCTGTCTGTCTGTCTGTCTGTCTGTTCTTTAATCTGCATGTCTTGTTGTCTGCTTGCCTGTCCTCTGTCTATATCAGTCTGTCTGTTCATTAATATGTCTGTCTGTTGTCTGTCTGTTGTCTGCCTGTATGTTCTTTAATCTATCTGTCTGTATGGCAGGCTGATTGTCTGTCCATGTATATCTGACTGTCTGTCTATTTATCTATCTGTCTATCAATCCATTGGTCTGTCTGGCTTATCTTTGTCAATCCATTGGTCTGTCTGGCTTATCTTTGTCAAACCATTGGTCTGTCTGTTTATCTATGTCAGTCCATTGGTCTTTCTGGCTTGTCTCTGTCAATCCATTGGTCTGTCGGGCTTATCTCTGTCAATCCATTGGTCTGTCTGGCTTATCTTTGTCAAACCATTGGTCTGTCTGTTTATCTATGTCAGTCCATTGGTCTTTCTGGCTTGTCTCTGTCAATCCATTGGTTTATCAGGCGTGTCTCTGTCAAACTATTTGTCTGTCTGGTTTATCTTTGTCAAACCATTGGTCTATCTGGCTCATCTCTGTCAAACCATGTGTCTATCCGGCGTATCTCTGTCAAACCATTCATCTATCTGGCTATCTCTATCAAACCATTCATCTATCTGGCTTATCTCTGTCAAGGGATCCATGTCCAGGCTCCAGCAGGTCCTGAGTATATTGTGCTTGCCCCATTGTTGTATAGAGCAATCGGCAGTTCCATGGGTGACGTCATCAATGTCATCCCGGCTCGTTTTACTTTCCCAGAAGATTCCCTGGTACCATGTTAGGCTGGATCCACCTGTAAGCCCAGATCCATGACACGCTGGATCCACATATAATCCCAGATTCATGTCAGACTGGATCCACTTATAAGCCCAGATCCATGTTAGGCTGGATCCACCTTTAAGCCCAGGTCTATCTTCGGCTGGATCCACCTTTAAGCCTAAATCTATCTTAGGCTGGATCCACCTTTAAGGTCATATCTATCTCAGGCTGGATCCACTTTTAAGCCCATATCTATCTTGGCTGGACCCACCTCTAAGCCCATATCTATCTTAGGCTGGATCCACCTTTAAGACCAGATCCATTTTGTTACATTTCCACCTCGATAGGGGATTGGAACGCCTGACCACAACGCTACTCACTGGGCCACAGCGGATCTCTGATATAGAGAAGTTCTCAGTTGCAGCCATTGCGACTCTTAACAAGAAAACAACAGCAAAAAAATAACCTCCCGGCGCAGAGAAGAATGATTCATTCTTGTCTACAACTTCTGTTGAAAGCAATATTTGCCTGTCCATTATTATTCCTTTTTTCGAAAATGATATTCACACGGTCCTGTTTTTCTTGTATTGAGTTCCTGTTTAATCTGCCATTGATGGTTGTAAATCAATGTTTGTAGATAGTTCGGACACCGGAGTTGCAGATGGATGTGTCTCTGTGAGTGTCCGAACGTTGTCTTAGGCAAGACAATATTGCGAAGATCTGCATAAATATTCTTGATCTCACGTCGACGAAAACTCGGGCAAAGACAGGAAACCGTTCAAGGTATCATGGGAAAAACCATATTAAGTGGTGCATTTACCCGAACAAACAAGAGGAGAATAATAAGTTGGCGGTTTGGATGCGGGAATCAGACAAAATGGTGTCCGAGCAGCAGACACTGGGTCAGACATGAAGGCGTGAGGTTGAGAAATATGTGGGGAGGGAGGGGTAGGGCAAAATTGTTGTGTTGTTGTTTTTGAGATGATTCTGTGGAGGGGTAATGTTGTAGAGGCGTGCTGGTGCGGTGATGTTGTACAGGCGTGCTGGAGAGTGATGTTGTACAGGTGTGCTGGGTGGGTGATGTTGTACAGGTGTGCTGGAGGGGTGGTCTTAGTTACGTTCTTCATAGATGGCTCACTGGAGTGTCTTTGATAGATCGTAGTGTTTGTGTGTCACTGCGAGAGAGAGAGAGAGAGAGAGAGAGAGAGAGGGAGAGAGAGAGAGAGAGAGGAGGAGAGAGAGGAGGAGGAGGCAGTCGCCTAACAGACATCCATAGAATGAGAGAGAATGGGGACAGCGTAACTGACAGACATAGAAGGACCCACATGCAGAGGAGAGAGAGAGAGAGAGAAGAGGGATAGAGAGAGAGGGATAGATAGAGAGGAGGAGAAGGGCAGCCGCCTAACAGACATCCATAGAATGAGAGAGAATGGGGACAGCGTAACTGACAGACATAGAAGGACACACATGCAGAGAGAGAGAGAGAGAGAGAGAGTAGAGAGAGAGAGAGAGAGAGAGAGAGAGAGACCAAAACAGCTGGACAGAAATAAAGACAGACAGAAGAACGACACACAGACGGACAGAGAAATCATCAAGAGACGGACAGACAGACAAAGACAGAGAGATAGATGGGGACAGAAACAGAGACTAAGAGAGGAGCGGATAGAGAGAGACACACACAGAGAAGAGGCAGAAATGGATAGACCGGGAGAAAGGGGACAGAGAAACACAGAGAGACGGAAACAAAGAGAGACTGAGAAAGAAACACAATGATACATAAAATGATTGCGGTCAGACAGACAGACCTACCGACCGACGGACTCGCAGACAAGCAGACAGCTAGATAGACAGACAAACCTACCGACAGACGGACTCGCGGATAAACAAACAGACAGAAAGCTTGATAGATAGGCAGCACAGATTGCTGGGGTAGTCTCGGGGACAACATATTATATCTAGTTCGTTTGTACGAGTACTTGAGCCATGTTTATGTTAGTTGGAACATATGGCAACTCTTGCAGACTATATTTGCAATGATCCAAAAAGACACGTTCCTTTGGAGAGTTTTATTCACGAAATGAACTTTCCCTCACCGTGTCCACGTCGTAAGACCATGTTTCTGTAACTCCCTGCGACATTCTCAAACAATACCAAAAATAAACAGCAATACAACGGCCAAACATGAACCACATCGGAGCAGATAAAAACTCATCCAATTGGATCCAACTTAACAAACAGCACGTAGACTGTCAACCGTGCATGCCCCTATACTAATGTCTCCACCGTGTTGATTGGTCTAATATTTACAGTGCAATTTTCGCATGCCTAAATGGATTCCCTAGTCGTCGTTCATGCTGTAATGTCGTGTAGACAAATTCCTTTTATTCCACCCTCCCTCCCTCCCCTATTGTATCATAGGCCCTCAAGCAACTCCGTCCAAGCCCTTCTGTCTTAGACTATCCCAGGCAGCTCTGCCTGTATCCTCCCCTTGTTATTCATCTATTTCCACTTCTCTGCTGCGTGTACCTTTTGGTCTTCCTCTATTTCTGAATGGATGTCAGGAGGACACTCTGAGATCTGGACTCCGTGTGGCTTTCTCCGCATGGCGCCACATCTCTTATAGAAGTTTCCTCTGTCCTCTTGCGTGGCTTGGTTATTCTTCTGTCCTTTATCTTCACACGGTTATTCTTCTGTCCTATATCTTCCACTAGCGTAGCTTGGTTAGTCTTCTGTCCTATATCTTCCACTAGCGTAGCTTGGTTATTCTTCTGTCCTATATCTTCACATTTGTGTGGCTTGGTTATTCTTCTGTCCTATATCTTCACACTTGTGTGGCTTGATTATTCTTCTGTCCTATATCTTCACACTTGTGTGGCTTGATTATTCTTCTGTCCTATATCTTCACACTTGCGTGTGGCTTGGGTATTCTTCTGTCCTATATCTTCCACTAGCGTGGCTTGATTATTCTTCTGTCTTTTATCTTCCTATTTTGCGTGTGGCTAGTTGGATGCTTCAGCTACACCTTATTGTCCGGAACGAGAAAGCCATTCCCCCAAGCCCAACCCTCCCCGTTGCCTCCTAGGACATGTATGGCTGGATACAGTGTGATGTTGTTTCATTCGCTTTCTATAGAGGTCCCGATAACACACTGGTGGAATCCTCCTTAGTGGCACCTTACGGCATGCTTGCTATTTTATATTGTTAACAGATTCTGTGTGAAACAAAACAAAGGTTTGGACCAAACAAAAATGGATGGCGGAAAATTGGAAGTAGGGGTGTGTCACTGTTATGACTTAAAAGTTATTAATATGGTAGCAGAAATGTTGTATTATAAAGCTCCATGTCTGTTTGTTTTTTTAAAAGTTCAGTTGCGTATATTTGATTTGTCTTCATTCTTCTGTGCCTCAGAACAGGACACGATAGATTATGCAACCACATGTATACAAAATTCAAGATTGGTGACTCAGCCATGTGAGTAGTGTAGTAACGTGGTTATCCAGTCCTTTTGAGGTGGGAATCGATATTCCACCTCAAAGGGCGATAACTCTTTTTTCCCCAAAAATGTAGGCGTGGTCTAGTGACTCATCATAGGTGGCGTGGTCTAGTGACTCATCAGAGGTGGCGTGGTCTAGTGACTCATCATAGGTGGCGTGCGTGGTCAAGTAATTATAGGTACGACATAAAAAATACGACATAAAACATTAAAAATAAAAAAAACCAAACGATTCAAGTAAGGTATATAATAATGTTAATAAAATATATATATATATAGAAGAAAAAAAAAAAACATAGTAAGTGACCGCTTATAGTTAAGGGTGTGTGATGATGTGGTCAAGTAATGGTCAAGAGGTGGTCAAGTGGTGTTCATGTGGTGGAGTAACCACTTAAATTAAAGGGGAAAGTACGTGTAGTGATGTGGTGGTGGTTAAAGTGTCCGATGACGTGGTCAAGCAGTGGTCAAGTGGTGGTCAAGTGACGAAATTTTAGTGGAAAGTAGTTGTAATGATATGGTGATGATCGTGAGGTGGTAAATTAGTGGTCAAACAGTGGTCAAGCAGTGGTCAAGTGGTGGTCAAGTGAGGAAAATTTTAGTGGAAAGTAGTTGTAATGATATGGTGATGATTAAAGGGTGGTAAATTAGTGGTCAAGCAGTGGTCAAGCAGTGGTCAAGTGGTGGTCAAGTGAGGAAAATTTTAGTGGAAAGTAGTTGTAATGATATGGTGATGATTAAAGGGTGGTAAATTAGTGGTCAAGCAGTGGTCAAGTAGTGGTCAAGTGGTCGAGTGACCACTTAAATTGTCGGGGAAAGTAGTTGTAATGATATGGTGATGATTAAAGGGTGGTAAATTAGTGGTCAAGAGGTGGTCAAGCGGTGGTCAAGGGGTGGTCAAGTGGTTAAATGACCCCTTAAATTGTTGGGGAGAGTACGTGTAGTGACGTGGTGATGATCAAGAGGTGGTCAAGTGGTGGTCAGGGTGTGGTCAAGTGGTGGTCAAGATGTGGTCAAGTGGTCGAGTGACCCCTTAAATTGTCAGGGAAAGTGAGTGTAGTAAGTTGGTGATGATCGTGAGGTGGTCAAGTAGTGGTCAAGAGGTGGTCAAGGGGTGGTCAAGTGGTTAAATGACCCCCCTAAATTGTATGGGAGGGTACAGTTAGTGATGTGGTGATGATCAAGAGGTGGTCAAGTAGTGGTCAAGGAGTGGTCAAGGGGTGGTCAAGTGGTCAAGTTACCCCTTAAATTGATGGGAAGAGTACGTGTAGTGACACGAAGATGATCAAAATGTAGTCAAGTACTCGTCAAGTGGTGGTCAAGCGGTGGTCAAGTGGTCGAGTGACCACATAAATTGTAGAGGAGAGTAGGTGTAGTGACATGGTGATGATCAAGAGGTGGTCAAGTTGTTAGGTCTAGAGGTTGGGGTGTCTCAGTCATGAAGTATCAAACTGTCTGCTCTGGGAAGGATGTCGCTGATCAGGGCGAGTAGGTTCTAATACGTTTATCGCTATTGTCTATAATTGGCGTGGTTGTATAGTAATAATAGTAGAGTTGTTTCGTAGTAATGTTAGTCATCATTATCAAGGGGCATGTTAGGTGATATTTATAACGGTAGTAGTAGTACCAGTAGTAGCAATACCAACAATAGTACTAATTATCATCATCGTCACGTGTCTTACCAACGGACGTACCACCCACACATTGCGATCTCCAACACCATTGAACAATTCCGGGGTTGACTCACAATACAGAAATCCCCAATTAACGGCATTACCTTCATGTAATGGTGGTACTCATAGTACCAATAGCACCAGTAGTAATAGTCACCAACATCAGCAAGAGACTTATCGCCTGACATTGGTCAGTATGACACTCCATAAACTATGATCTCCGACACCATGGATACAAATAGTAATAATATTGGTAATAGTAGTAGTGGTAGTAGTAGTAGTAGTAGTAGTAGTAGTAGTAGTAGTAGTAGTAGTAGTAGTAGTAGTAGTAGTAGTAGTAGTAGTAGTAGTAGTAGCGGCGGCGGTGGTGGTGGTGGTGGTGGTGGTGGTAATAGTAGGAGTAGTAGAATAGCGAGGGTGCTTGTTGTTTCACTAAGTATTTGTATATCGTATGTAGTATAAAGCTAGTTTGTGTTGTATGCCATGTAAGGTGTTACTGAAATATCTGTATTTTATAGTTCTAAGAGGTGATGACGTCATAACCCACCACTCTATCATCTTATTGATAGTGTCTCCAGTGCCACGAAAAAGGCTCATTGTGAGATATCGATCATTTCTCAAAGCGACAGCATCCGGGGTGCATGCCCATTACGAGCAAACATCGATACGCCACTTAAAAGGCAACGACAAGGCAAAATAGCGTCGAATACAGTGTAACGTACAAAACTTATGAGGTCATCGGTTCTCCATTCCATCATGGTCGACAAATAGGCGCTCACTAACTTCACAATAGGCTCACTCAAATAAACATATAGGATGATAAGGCACCGACCCAAATGTGAAAAATGTCGGCCAAATACAGAAATAGTTCGTCCACATGTATGCAAACTAGGAAAATTTGTTAGTCGAACGGGACATATATTGACCAAGTAGGGAAATTTGAGAGCCATAAGTGAAAAAATATAATCCAAAGAGAGGAATATCTCATTCCAACTTATAAAAAGAAGGAAAATTCTCAACCAAATGAGAAAAAGTTAGACCAAGTATAGTAACATCGCAACCAAACTTATGAAAAGTAGGAAACTTTGTTAGCCAAAGCGAAAAAACCTAGGTCAAGTAGGAAAATCTGTTACCCAAATGTAAAAAATGTCGGCCAAATACAGAAATAGTTCGTCCACATGTATGCAAACTAGGAAAATTTGTTAGTCGAACGGGACATATATTGACCAAGTAGGGAAATTTGAGAGCCATAAGTGAAAAAATATAATCCAAAGAGAGGAATATCTCATTCCAACTTATAAAAAGAAGGAAAATTCTCAACCAAATGAGAAAAAGTTAGACCAAGTATAGTAACATCGCAACCAAACTTATGAAAAGTAGGAAACTTTGTTAGCCAAAGCGAAAAAACCTAGGTCAAGTAGGAAAATCTGTTAGCCAAATGTAAAAAATGTCGGCCAAATACAGAAATACCTCGTCCGCACGTAGGCAAACAAGGAAAGGTTGTTAGCCAGATAGGAAAAATATTGCCCAAGTAGGAAAATTTGATAGCCAAATGTAAAAAAAAAAAAAGATCACCCAAAGAGAGGAATATCTCGGCCAGACTTATAAAAAGTAGGAGAACTATGTGCCAAATGGGAAAAAGTTAGGCCAAATACAGAAATATTTCAACCAAACATATAAAAAAATAGGAAAATTGATAACCAAATGGGAAATATATTGACCAACTAGGGAAATGTGTTACTCAAAGAGGAAAAATAATGACCAAGTAACGAAATACATCGCTCAAGCTTATGAAAACTACGAAACTTTGTTAGCCAAATGGAAGAAACCTTGGTCAAGTAGGAAAAATCTGTTAACCAATTGTGAAAAATGTCGGCCAAATGCAGAAATAGTTCGGCCACACGTATGCAAACAACGAAAGGTTGTTAGCCAGATAGGAAAAGTATTAACCAAGTAAGAAAATGTGATACCCAAAGGTGAAAAAATATCAGACAAAGAGAGAAATATCTCATCCAAACTTATAAAAAGAAGGAAAATTCTCAACCAAATGAGAAAAAGTTAGACCAAATATAGTAACATCTCAACCAAACTTATGAAAAATAGGAAACTTTGTTAGCCAACGAGAATAAAAACCTTGTTCAAGTAGGAAAATCTGTTAGCCAAATGTAAAAAATGTCGGCCAAATACAGAAATACCTCGTCCGCACGTATGCAAACAAGGAAAAGTTGTTAGCCAGATAGTAAAAATATTGCCCAAGTAGGAAAATTTGATAGCCAAATGTAAAAAAAAAAAAAATATCACCCAAAGAGAGGAATATCTCGGCCAGACTTATAAAAAGTAGGAGAACTATGTGCCAAATGGGAAAAAGTTAGGCCAAATACAGAAATATTTCAACCAAACATATAAAAAATAGGAAAATTGATAACCAAACGGGAAATATATTGACCAACTAGGGAAATGTGTTACTCAAAGAGGAAAAATAATGACCAACTAACGAAATACATCGCTCAAACTTATGAAAACTACGAAACTTTGTTAGCCAAATGGAAGAAACCTTGGTCAAGTAGGAAAAATCTGTTAACCAATTGTGAAAAATGTCGGCCAAATGCAGAAATAGTTCGGCCACACGTATGCAAACAAGGAAAGGTTGTTAGCCAGATAGGAAAAGTATTAACCAAGTAAGAAAATGTGATAGCCAAAGGTGAAAAAATATCAGACAAAGAGAGAAATATCTCATCCAAACTTATAAAAAGAAGGAAAATTCTCAACCAAATGAGAAAAAGTTAGACCAAATATAGTAACATCTCAACCAAACTTATGAAAAGTAGGAAACTTTGTTAGCCAACGACAATAAAAACCTAGGTCAAGTAGGAAAATCTGTTAGCCAAATGTAAAAAATGTCGGCCAAATACAGAAATACCTCGTCCGCACTTATTAAAATTAGGAAAAATTTGTTAGCCAAATAGTAAAAATATTGCCCAAGTAGGAAAATTTGATAGCCAAATGTAAAAAAAAAAATATCACCCAAATAGAGGAATATCTCGGCCAGAGTTATAAAAAGTAGGAGAACTATTTGCCAAATGGGAAAAAGTTAGGCCAAATACAGACATATCTCAAACAAACATATAAAAAATAGGAAAATTGATAACCAAACGGGAACTATATTGACCAACTAGGGACATGTATTACTCAAAGAGGAAAAATAATGACCAAGTAACGAAATACATCGCTCAAACTTATGAAAACTAGGAAACTTTGTTAGCCAAAGTGAAAAAAAAAAAAACCTTCGTCAAGTAGGAAAATCTGTTAGCCAAATGTGAAAAATGTCGGACAAATGCAGAAATAGTTCGGTCACACATATGCAAACTAGGAAAAGTTGTTAGCCAGATAGGAAAAGTATTGGCCAAGTAGGAAAATTTGAAAGCCAAATGTGAAAAAAGATCACCCAAAGAGAGAAATATTGCGAACAATGTCGGCCAAATACAGAAATTTCTCAACCAAACTCATGAAAAGTAGGAACAACTTGTTACCCAAATAGAAAAAATATTGGTCAAGTAAAGAAATAGCGTGGTCAAACCTATAAAAACATACCAACATTTGTTAACACAACTTGGCCACTTGTTCTTACAAACTTGCTCGCTGGCTCAAACAATCTGTCCTCTTGCTATTACAATCGGTCGACCTATCCTATCAACTCACACACTGACCCATAACAACTGTCCATTTTCCCCAACAACGTGTCCACCGACTCTCTCATATTATCGACTCGCCCTATCAACTTACCCACTGACTCTAACAACTTCCCCACAGGGGCTCACAAAATTTCCACTTGTTATTACAAATTGTCGACAGTCGCGCCCAAATTACCACTTACTCTTACAAACTGTCCCAACTGCGCGCACAAAGGTGTCCACTTGTGATTTCACGGCCTCCTCATCACATAGATAAGTAGCCCTTATAAAATACAAATGTATCCCACAAGTCATACAGAAGTGTCCCCCATATTGTCATAAAAAAAAATATTTGTGTGTGTAGGTAAGTTCATGTCTTTGGCAGTTCATATTTTGTAAATTCATTTCTTCAGCATAAGATTTGTGTAAGTTCACAGCCTCAGCATAAATTTTGTTGTGTAAGTTCATGTCTTCGACAGTTCATGTTTTGCTAAGGCCTAGTTTTAGTGAAAAGGCAGAAGTCTATTGGCTAGAATTTCAACCTGAGTGGTCAATTATTAACACTGCCTGTGGACAGCTATTCTTACCCATGCGCTAAAGTTGAGAAAATGAACTTCCGTTGAATGGAAGCTACCGCAGACTTGCCTTATTAAACCCCTCTGGAAGAAGTAGCGGCAGCTTAACCAGGAAAAGATCGAATTAGTTATCCCCCCTTAGTCTGGGAATTATGAAAATTTATGCTCACACAAGCGATATTACTCATGACGTCATATAAACAAAAATATAAACGATAACAAATGAGGCAGAGCCACAATTGTTATCCTTTATATTTTTGTTTATATGACGTCATGAGTAATATCGCTTGTGTGAGCATAAATTTTCATAATTCCCAGACTAAGGGGGGATAACTAATTCGATCTTTTCCTGGTTAAGCTGCCGCTACTTCTTCCAGAGGGGTTTAATAAGGCAAGTCTGCGGTAGCTTCCATTCAACGGAAGTTCATTTTCTCAACTTTAGCGCATGGGTAAGAATAGCTGTCCACAGGCAGTGTTAATAATTGACCACTCAGGTTGAAATTCTAGCCAATAGACTTCTGCCTTTTCACTAAAACTAGGCCTTAGCAAAACATGAACTGTCGAAGACATGAACTTACACAACAAAATTTATGCTGAGGCTGTGAACTTACACAAATCTTATGCTGAAGAAATGAATTTACAAAATATGAACTGCCAAAGACATGAACTTACCTACACACACAAATATTTTTTTTTTATGACAATATGGGGGACACTTCTGTATGACTTGTGGGATACATTTGTATTTTATAAGGGCTACTTATCTATGTGATGAGGAGGCCGTGAAATCACAAGTGGACACCTTTGTGCGCGCAGTTGGGACAGTTTGTAAGAGTAAGTGGTAATTTGGGCGCGACTGTCGACAATTTGTAATAACAAGTGGAAATTTTGTGAGCCCCTGTGGGGAAGTTGTTAGAGTCAGTGGGTAAGTTGATAGGGCGAGTCGATAATATGAGAGAGTCGGTGGACACGTTGTTGGGGAAAATGGACAGTTGTTATGGGTCAGTGTGTGAGTTGATAGGATAGGTCGACCGATTGTAATAGCAAGAGGACAGATTGTTTGAGCCAGCGAGCAAGTTTGTAAGAACAAGTGGCCAAGTTGTGTTAACAAATGTTGGTATGTTTTTATAGGTTTGACCACGCTATTTCTTTACTTGACCAATATTTTTTCTATTTGGGTAACAAGTTGTTCCTACTTTTCATGAGTTTGGTTGAGAAATTTCTGTATTTGGCCGACATTGTTCGCAATATTTCTCTCTTTGGGTGATCTTTTTTCACATTTGGCTTTCAAATTTTCCTACTTGGCCAATACTTTTCCTATCTGGCTAACAACTTTTCCTAGTTTGCATATGTGTGACCGAACTATTTCTGCATTTGTCCGACATTTTTCACATTTGGCTAACAGATTTTCCTACTTGACGAAGGTTTTTTTTTTTTTCACTTTGGCTAACAAAGTTTCCTAGTTTTCATAAGTTTGAGCGATGTATTTCGTTACTTGGTCATTATTTTTCCTCTTTGAGTAATACATGTCCCTAGTTGGTCAATATAGTTCCCGTTTGGTTATCAATTTTCCTATTTTTTATATGTTTGTTTGAGATATGTCTGTATTTGGCCTAACTTTTTCCCATTTGGCAAATAGTTCTCCTACTTTTTATAACTCTGGCCGAGATATTCCTCTATTTGGGTGATATTTTTTTTTTTACATTTGGCTATCAAATTTTCCTACTTGGGCAATATTTTTACTATTTGGCTAACAAATTTTTCCTAATTTTAATAAGTGCGGACGAGGTATTTCTGTATTTGGCCGACATTTTTTACATTTGGCTAACAGATTTTCCTACTTGACCTAGGTTTTTATTGTCGTTGGCTAACAAAGTTTCCTACTTTTCATAAGTTTGGTTGAGATGTTACTATATTTGGTCTAACTTTTTCTCATTTGGTTGAGAATTTTCCTTCTTTTTATAAGTTTGGATGAGATATTTCTCTCTTTGTCTGATATTTTTTCACCTTTGGCTATCACATTTTCTTACTTGGTTAATACTTTTCCTATCTGGCTAACAACCTTTCCTTGTTTGCATACGTGTGGCCGAACTATTTCTGCATTTGGCCGACATTTTTCACAATTGGTTAACAGATTTTTCCTACTTGACCAAGGTTTCTTCCATTTGGCTAACAAAGTTTCGTAGTTTTCATAAGTTTGAGCGATGTATTTCGTTAGTTGGTCATTATTTTTCCTCTTTGAGTAACACATTTCCCTAGTTGGTCAATATATTTCCCGTTTGGTTATCAATTTTCCTATTTTTTATATGTTTGGTTGAAATATTTCTGTATTTGGCCTAACTTTTTCCCATTTGGCACATAGTTCTCCTACTTTTTATAAGTCTGGCCGAGATATTCCTCTCTTTGGGTGATATTTTTTTTTTTTTTACATTTGGCTATCAAATTTTCCTACTTGGGCAATATTTTTACTATCTGGCTAACAACTTTTCCTTGTTTGCATACGTGCGGACGAGGTATTTCTGTATTTGGCCGACATTTTTTACATTTGGCTAACAGATTTTCCTACTTGAACAAGGTTTTTATTCTCGTTGGCTAACAAAGTTTCCTATTTTTCATAAGTTTGGTTGAGATGTTACTATATTTGGTCTAACTTTTTCTCATTTGGTTGAGAATTTTCCTTCTTTTTATAAGTTTGGATGAGATATTTCTCTCTTTGTCTGATATTTTTTCACCTTTGGGTATCACATTTTCTTACTTGGTTAATACTTTTCCTATCTGGCTAACAACCTTTCGTTGTTTGCATACGTGTGGCCGAACTATTTCTGCATTTGGCCGACATTTTTCACAATTGGTTAACAGATTTTTCCTACTTGACCAAGGTTTCTTCCATTTGGCTAACAAAGTTTCGTAGTTTTCATAAGCTTGAGCGATGTATTTCGTTACTTGGTCATTATTTTTCCTCTTTGAGTAACACATTTCCCTAGTTGGTCAATATATTTCCCATTTGGTTATCAATTTTCCTATTTTTTTATATGTTTGGTTGAAATATTTCTGTATTTGGCCTAACTTTTTCCCATTTGGCACATAGTTCTCCTACTTTTTATAAGTCTGGCCGAGATATTCCTCTCTTTGGGTGATATTTTTTTTTTTTTACATTTGGCTATCAAATTTTCCTACTTGGGCAATATTTTTCCTATCTGGCTAACAACCTTTCCTTGTTTGCCTACGTGCGGACGAGGTATTTCTGTATTTGGCCGACATTTTTTACATTTGGCTAACAGATTTTCCTACTTGACCTAGGTTTTTTCGCTTTGGCTAACAAAGTTTCCTACTTTTCATAAGTTTGGTTGCGATGTTACTATACTTGGTCTAACTTTTTCTCATTTGGTTGAGAATTTTCCTTCTTTTTATAAGTTGGAATGAGATATTCCTCTCTTTGGATTATATTTTTTCACTTATGGCTCTCAAATTTCCCTACTTGGTCAATATATGTCCCGTTCGACTAACAAATTTTCCTAGTTTGCATACATGTGGACGAACTATTTCTGTATTTGGCCGACATTTTTTACATTTGGGTAACAGATTTTCCTACTTGACCTAGGTTTTTTCGCTTTGGCTAACAAAGTTTCCTACTTTTCATAAGTTTGGTTGCGATGTTACTATACTTGGTCTAACTTTTTCTCATTTGGTTGAGAATTTTCCTTCTTTTTATAAGTTGGAATGAGATATTCCTCTCTTTGGATTATATTTTTTCACTTATGGCTCTCAAATTTCCCTACTTGGTCAATATATGTCCCGTTCGACTAACAAATTTTCCTAGTTTGCATACATGTGGACGAACTATTTCTGTATTTGGCCGACATTTTTCACATTTGGGTCGGTGCCTTATCATCCTATATGTTTATTTGAGTGAGCCTATTGTGAAGTTAGTGAGCGCCTATTTGTCGACCATGATGGAATGGAGAACCGATGACCTCATAAGTTTTGTACGTTACACTGTATTCGACGCTATTTTGCCTTGTCGTTGCCTTTTAAGTGGCGTATCGATGTTTGCTCGTAATGGGCATGCACCCCGGATGCTGTCGCTTTGAGAAATGATCGATATCTCACAATGAGCCTTTTTCGTGGCACTGGAGACACTATCAATAAGATGATAGAGTGGTGGGTTATGACGTCATCACCTCTTAGAACTATAAAATACAGATATTTCAGTAACACCTTACATGGCATACAACACAAACTAGCTTTATACTACATACGATATACAAATACTTAGTGAAACAACAAGCACCCTCGCTATTCTACTACTCCTACTATTACCACCACCACCACCACCACCACCACCGCCGCCGCTACTACTACTACTACTACTACTACTACTACTACTACTACTACTACTACTACTACTACTACTACTACTACTACCTACTACTACTACTACCACTACTACTATTACCAATATTATTACTATTTGTATCCATGGTGTCGGAGATCATAGTTTATGGAGTGTCATACTGACCAATGTCAGGCGATAAGTCTCTTGCTGATGTTGGTGACTATTACTACTGGTGCTATTGGTACTATGAGTACCACCATTACATGAAGGTAATGCCGTTAATTGGGGATTTCTGTATTGTGAGTCAACCCCGGAATTGTTCAATGGTGTTGGAGATCGCAATGTGTGGGTGGTACGTCCGTTGGTAAGACACGTGACGATGATGATAATTAGTACTATTGTTGGTATTGCTACTACTGGTACTACTACTACCGTTATAAATATCACCTAACATGCCCCTTGATAATGATGACTAACATTACTACGAAACAACTCTACTATTATTACTATACAACCACGCCAATTATAGACAATAGCGATAAACGTATTAGAACCTACTCGCCCTGATCAGCGACATCCTTCCCAGAGCAGACAGTTTGATACTTCATGACTGAGACACCCCAACCTCTAGACCTAACAACTTGACCACCTCTTGATCATCACCATGTCACTACACCTACTCTCCTCTACAATTTATGTGGTCACTCGACCACTTGACCACCGCTTGACCACCACTTGACGAGTACTTGACTACATTTTGATCATCTTCGTGTCACTACACGTACTCTTCCCATCAATTTAAGGGGTAACTTGACCACTTGACCACCCCTTGACCACTCCTTGACCACTACTTGACCACCTCTTGATCATCACCACATCACTAACTGTACCCTCCCATACAATTTAGGGGGGTCATTTAACCACTTGACCACCCCTTGACCACCTCTTGACCACTACTTGACCACCTCACGATCATCACCAACTTACTACACTCACTTTCCCTGACAATTTAAGGGGTCACTCGACCACTTGACCACATCTTGACCACCACTTGACCACACCCTGACCACCACTTGACCACCTCTTGATCATCACCACGTCACTACACGTACTCTCCCCAACAATTTAAGGGGTCATTTAACCACTTGACCACCCCTTGACCACCGCTTGACCACCTCTTGACCACTAATTTACCACCCTTTAATCATCACCATATCATTACAACTACTTTCCCCGACAATTTAAGTGGTCACTCGACCACTTGACCACTACTTGACCACTGCTTGACCACTAATTTACCACCCTTTAATCATCACCATATCATTACAACTACTTTCCACTAAAATTTTCCTCACTTGACCACCACTTGACCACTGCTTGACCACTAATTTACCACCCTTTAATCATCACCATATCATTACAACTACTTTCCCCGACAATTTAAGTGGTCACTCGACCACTTGACCACCACTTGACCACTGCTTGACCACTGTTTGACCACTAATTTACCACCTCACGATCATCACCATATCATTACAACTACTTTCCACTAAAATTTCGTCACTTGACCACCACTTGACCACTGCTTGACCACGTCATCGGACACTTTAACCACCACCACATCACTACACGTACTTTCCCCTTTAATTTAAGTGGTTACTCCACCACATGAACACCACTTGACCACCTCTTGACCATTACTTGACCACATCATCACACACCCTTAACTATAAGCGGTCACTTACTATGTTTTTTTTTTTCTTCTATATATATATATATTTTATTAACATTATTATATACCTTACTTGAATCGTTTGTTTTTTTTATTTTTGATGTTTTATGTTGTATTTTTTATGTCGTACCTATAATTACTTGACCACGCACGCCACCTATGATGAGTCACTAGACCACGCCCACTCTGATGAGTCACTTGACCACGCCACCTATGATGAGTCACTTGACCACGCCTACCTTTTTGGGGAAAAAAGAGTTATCGCCCTTTGAGGTGGAATATCGATTCCCACCTCAAAAGGACTGGATAACCACGTTACTACACTACTCATGTGCACATGTGGTTTGGCGTCGCAGACAGCAGAGCACATACTCCAGGATTGCCCAAACTACAACATATCTAGGCAAACCTTCTGGCCTTAGAGAGACAACAGTGGAAGATAAACTCTATGAACCGCTGAGTGAACTAAAAAAGACTGTTAGAATCATACAAGAGACAACATTGCAGTTATAAACATATGTCAGGTGAACTAAAGAAGAAGGAGAAGAAGTTAGTCTGACGTTCCGATGGTCTTCTTGTCATCCCCAGGGTGACTGACACAGAGGGTGCAGTTTTTGTCAGAAGAAACCATTCTAAGATATTCGGAATGTGCAGGTAGTCCCCAGTCATGTTTTTGTTTGGCGATGGACATTTGTATAACATTGCCTTGTTATCTGTGTGCATAACTTTGACTGAAGAACAAAATTTTAAAAACAACAATAACAACAACAACAACAACAACAACAGAAGTAATGGTTGCTACAAAGAATTGTTTACCCAATTGTAACATCAAAGTACGTGCACCGAGTACAGCAGAGGACGCACTTGCGCAATACATGTTTATGTATCTATGTATGTGTGTGTTTGCTGTCTCTCTGTATATATGTATGCATGAATGCACCTATGTCAGAAAGAAGCACGAGGAACGCGAGGAAAGACTCCAGGTTGAGTGCTGTGACGGGGAAGTGAGGAAAACATACGCGACATTTTGAAAAAAAAGCAACAAAAATGTCAAAGATAATGTGCTGAAGGAGATAGGACGCCATCTTGAGCGGACTAGGGGAGATAAATGTGTGTTAGAGGGGATATTACGTCAGATTGGCAAGGACAGGTCACGTGCAGGAGTTGCCGTGAGCAGCACTTCATGGACAGGGCGGGAGAGGGAGAGGGAGGAAGTGAGAGAGGGTTAGAGGGAGTCAGAGAGAGTGAGAGGGAGTGAGAGAGTGAGAGGGAGTGAGAGAGAAGGAGTGAGAGAGGGACGGAGTGAGAGAGGGATAGAGTGAGAGAGGGACGGAGGGTGAGAAAAAGTTATTGAGAGAGGGATGGAGGGAGTGAGAGAGGGTGGGAGAGAGTGAGAGAGGGTAGGAGGGAGTTAGCGATATTGATATGGAGTGAGAGAGTGAGATGAAGTGATTGAGAGAGGGGGTGTGAATTAGAGAGGAACGGAGTGAGAGAGGGTCGGAGAGAGGGTGAGAGGGAGGGACAGAGACAGGTAGTGAGATAGAGAGAGAGAGAGGGTGTGAGTGAGAGATGGAGAGAGTGAGTGAGAGGGAGAGAAAGAGTGAGTGGGATGGAGAAAGAATGAAAGGGGTGGAGAAAGAGTGCGAGGGAGTGATTGTGAGAGGAAGGGGTGAGAGTGAGAGGGAGGAAAAGAGAGTGAAAGAGGAGGAGAAAGAATGAGATGAAGTGAGAGTAAGTGGGAGTGGGAGAATTGTATATGCTAGAATCGAGAGGGAGAGAAGAGAAAGAGATGGGTTATCAGGATCGATAAAGGAGAGAGTTTGTCAGAGCCAGAGATCAGGAGATGGTGGAAAAGAGAAAAAGAGAGAGGGGTGAGAGAGAGAGAGAGAGAGAGATGTATTTACCAGGATTGAGAGAGAGGGAAGGAGGGTGTGTGTGTGTGTGTGTGTGTGTGTGTGAGAGAGAGAGAGAGAGAGAGAGTGAGTGAAACCATTGTTGGGAATCACGAATCTATGCGCCGCCCTGCACATATCCTGTTCATGATGGTGCTAGTATGTCACTGGTCTGACGGTCCCTGACTGGTGTTCGTGTGAGATGGCGAGCTATCAGCACCCACGCTACCGGCATGGAACCTGATGATGATGACGATGATGATGATGATGGTGATGATGATGATGATGATGATGATGATGATGATGATGATGATGATGATGATGATGATGAGTTCGCCAACAATTTGTTCTCCCCCTGATGAATGTGTGTGTGGGTCTTCCCGATCACGACGAGCACCAACAGTGAATGCAGGGAGCCGACCCAACAGACCGTCTAACATCGTCCATGAGAGAATATCTCTTACAGATGTCGCCCTACTCCAGGGGACATTTAAGTGACGGCAATCCAATGAAAGCACCTTACCATCTTAAGTGAAAGACACCGGTCACCGCATCTGGTAACGCGTATTATATTTGCAATGTCTTTTTAATTTTAAATGTAAATAAGAATCTTTCAACCATTGATCAGTGGTGGACATCTGGCTGATTGATGCGAGCGCCGCGATTCACGCTGGTTTCAAATTATCACTTCTGGCACCTCAACATCGTCAGAGAGGCTTCATCCACAATAAAATTATGCCAAAATGATGCGAAAAGTTTCACAAGATGAGATCCATCGAATTCGAATGTGCAATGCAACAATGCGAAATCAGAATCACCTTCTGCGGTGCACTCTACGCAATATCTCCACGAATCCTTACAGGGAGTGCGGTAGAGTCTTGACTTCCGTGATACATCACTGCACCAAGAAGAAATGCGAGCCAAAGTCCGGGGAGCCGGAATGTTCTTGCTGCTGCACGTCTTGTTCCGGTCCTTGTTGTGGGAACGGTTCAGTTTGTCAAAACCATCAAACTGGGATGTCAAATTCGCCTCCGTTGTGCAATCCCTGTAGTTCTTCGCCTACTTATACCTCATGTAAGACCAGATTGTGTGCAAAGCCCTTTTGTTCTCATTGCCAGACGTATAATAACTCTTACAGCAAGTTCAACAATAGAACAAACAGCAGCACGGTCTCTCAGCCACGCAGTAAGCCCTGCAAGACGCAGCAGTCGCCCCAAAAGCCACGGTGCCGGTCAGTGTGCTCGGATAACATTGCATGTAAATCAGCAACGAGTTGCAACCGATCCGTGCCCAGTCAGTATCGAGCTTCGACGAAAAACCAACATCGTGGAACAGCACCCATCTGCAAACATGGTGGCTGTTTAGCTGCCACAGCCGCGGAGCCTCTGCCAGAAGGATGCTGCTGCTGCGGCTGTTGCTGCTGCCCTAGTGTGACGTACAAGTCGTCTGCTACAGCTGCCAGGAACGCGTGCCCATATCACAACTCTGGCGCCGAGAGACCTGTCTCCAACAACAACAGCCTGCGGGAACTGTGTAAGGTCTTCAATCTGTCTGTTTATAATGCCATGTTCCCCCCCCCCTCTTTATACCGGGTGTTTGTAAAGTCTCACTACACTTTGTATGTAGAATACATTTGAAAAATGAAGTGCATGATGTCTTCACAAATATTTTTCCACAGTCCATCGTGAAGCAATATGCAGCGAATGGCTGAGGCCTGCTGGAGAAATTCGTTGCATTCCAACCAGAATGGTGTTATCAACGGAAGAAAGAATTGTTTTTAGTTGAACAGACACGCTGCAGAAGATATTTGACAACATGAAGAGACGTGTACGGTCATGCCTTGAAGCTCATGGTGGACATTTCCAACACCTGTTATAATGAATACTTCATTTGTGTTTTCCAGCTTCCCCAGAACAACGTAAATCATAGTAGTGACTACTGTAATTAATTTAATTAATATTTAGCACATTTTTATGACATCACGTACTTCATTTTTCAAATTTGTTCCACATACAAAGTGTAGTGAGACTTTACAAACACCCGGTACCTTCCACATGCTATAGTGCAATGTTTTTTTCTCTTTATACAGTCCCGATGTTACAGTGTAATGTGTTTTCTCTTTACACAGTCCCGATGTTACAATACAATGTGTTTTCTCTTTATATAGTTCCGATGTTGCAGTGCAATGTGTATCTTCTTCTTCTTTTTTGCGTTCATCCGGAGTATGTTTTTTTTCCAGATGTGATTGCGGTGTGTCTCGTTAGGCACCCTTGGGTCGAAACCCTTAGACCAACACATCCGACTTTTAGCACGCAATTTTGACCAGGTTAGCATTCCTGGGAGACTCTCATTTTTGTGGTATCGTCCACATCCCAGATAGTTAAGTTGGAACAGTCGAAGAATTCACGGTCACCCCTCAAAGGAAGGCAGGGACAGTCCATGGCATTTTCCGCCATCCTGGGTGGCTTCCATAATTGCAGAGCCGACACATAGCGGCCTGATGCTGGGCTCACCGAGGGAATCGTCACGTCCTGCTCATAGCTGCTTTAATTCCTCACTTCAATATATTGGGCATTTCGTTCGCCCCGGGCCGTTCTCACACAAACCAGACAGGTCTGCAGGCGGTATCCACTCAGCGAGTTTTCGATTCGGACATGTGCTTGTCGATGTGCCCGTCAGAGCTGTTCCAGGCACGACGGACATTCGGAAAACTACCTAGTCAGAGCTGTTCCGAACAAGAGCGGCATTTGGAAACTAGGTAGTCAGAGCTGTTCCTAGCACGAGAGACATTCGGACGAGATATTTCACTCGGACGTAAATGCGTAGTGCCAATTTTTATTTTGCCACCCGTAGGACGGCACTTCCGACTTCGGCGGGCAATTTTAATGAGGTTAGCCTTCCTCGGGTTTCGAGTAAAATTTGGTGGAACTGCAGTAAAGCTGTGAAAGTGTAAACAATATAAAATGACACAAAGTAGTGCAGCTTTACATAACAGAGTTAAGACACATACAGAACGTTGCGGCTATTAGCCTTCATCAGCAAACAAACACATTCACAAACACAACATATAGTCAAGGAGACCTCCTGTGACTACATCAGAAGGTGACGACAGGACGAGAAGAACAAAAGCATGGAAAATGGTAGCAATGAGGAGAAAATGAGAATTAAAAAACTGTTAATTGAAAAGAATGTTAGTTGAAGAAAATGTTTAATTGAAAAAAATGTTAATAGAGAAAACGTGCATACTCACCTCACCGTTCGGATCTGCAAGTGACTAAGACAATCTCCGATGTGTCACGATGCCCGGCGCTGGGTGTTACGGTTCAGTGAGCACATAGAAGGAAGGGGGCGGGGTAGGGGGACGGCCAATGGTCTGGCAAGGGCATCTTTTACATATACTTTGCACATGCCCACATACACTAGCATTTTGTCTGTTTAGGGGTGCCTATGTATGTATGCGCGTTCACACATATCAGTCCACCCAGACTTTAAGACTCGCCCCTGTAATGACACAATGTGGTTTTGGGTACTACCACCTTCAATCTGGCGCGCCCCATACTTCACTAGCACATCCACTGTGATTGCTCAGATGCCCTTGCCAGACCATTGGCCGTCCTCCTACCCCGCCCCCTTCCTTCTATGTGCTCACTGAACCGTAACACCCAGCGCCGGGCATCGTAACACATCGGAGATTGTCTTAGTCACTTGCAGATCCGAACGGTGAGGTGAGTATGCACGTTTTCTCTATTAACATTTTTTTTCAATTAAACATTTTCTTCAACTAACATTCTTTTCAATTAACAGTTTTTTAATTCTCATTTTCTCCTCATTGCTACCATTTTTCCATGCTTTTGTTCTTCTCGTCCTGTCGTCACCTTCTGATGTAGTCACAGGAGGTCTCCTTGACTATATGTTGTGTTTGTGAATGTGTTTGTTTGCTGATGAAGGCTAATCGCCGCAACGTTCTGTGTCTTAACTCTGTTATGTAAAGCTGCACTACTTTGTGTCATTTTATATTGTTTACTCGGGTTTCGAGGCACGTTAGACTTATTGTTGTGATGTCGCCCACGTCTCAGATGGTCAAGATAGAACGGTCAAAGACATCACGGTCAATCCTCAAGGGAAGGCAGGGACAGACAATGGGCATTCCCTCACTATCCAAGGAGGCTTCCATAATTGCAGAGCCGGCACATATTGCTCTGAGACTGGGCTCACCCAAAGAGTTGCCACGTCCTGCTCATGGCTGCTTTAGTTCCTCACTTCCATGTGTTGGACATCTCGCTTGCCACTGGTCGCTCAAACACACACCAGGAACGGTTAGTCTGCGGGCGACATCAACTAGGTAAGCTTTCGCTTTGGACTTCGGACCACGCAATGGATTCGCTAGCCGTGCGTTCCATTTCGTGTTATTGAGACGTTTTTCCACTTTTGTCTACACTCTCTATGAGTTAGATACAGACAGTTTTCGTAACCATTTCATTCGACTGGGGCACTTCTTCTACCTTTTAGTACTCGCTCACGAGGTAGGCGACATTCAGCACCTTTCCTCCGTGCATCAGTGAGCGAGCAACGGCCAGGCCCTCTCATCCGGGGATCCCTCATATCCCGCAGCTGAGAACCTTCGGACAAGTATCTGAACTGGCCATGTAGCGTGCTCAGTATCTCACCTCTATTTTTCGGTAGGTGGGTATCGGCCTGGCTCTCACATCCGAGGGTTTATGGCTTAGAGGCATTCAGCCTCAACCCTCGACAGAGAGCCTTAGAGTATGTGTCCGGACCAAGAGCTTCTGCCTTCGTGCGCCTGATTTAAACTTTTGACTGCTATCCTCAGTCTACTTGCATAGCAGCAGGTTGTGTCTCTCTTAGTCTGGTCCCTATCCTAAGAGTTGTCCAATATGTAGTTAATATCCATAGGCATCGCGCTTGGGGTCAGTGGGACACTCAAGTCCCCCCACCACGGCAAGGTGGAGACACATCGGAGGAGCAATGAGTATTATCTTTATACAGTCCCGATGTTATAGTGCAATGTGTTTTCTCTGTATACTGTCCCGATGTTACAGTGCAATGTGTTTTCTCTGTATATAGTCTCGATGTTACAGTGCAATGTGTTTTCTCTTTATATAGTCTCGATGTTACAGCGCAATGTGTTTTCTCGATGTTACAGTGCAATGTGTTTTCTCTGTATATAGTCCCGATGTTACAGTGCAATGTGTTTTCTCTTTATATAGTCTCGATGTTGCAGTGCAATGTATTTTCTCTGATAACAGTCCACATGCTATAGTGCAATATTTGTTTGTTCTTTCTTTATACTGTCCATATGCTATAGTCAATGTGCTTACATGTTATACACTCCACATTGTAAAGTGCAATGTGTTTTTTTTTAATGCCTTCCCGGTGTTACAGTGCAATGTGTTTTCACTTTATCTTGCCCACATGTTACAGTGCAGTGTTTTTTTTTTCTCTTTCTGTCGTCGGCATGCAATGACTTTTCTGCATACTTTCTGCTTTCCACGTTTTATAGTGCACAGACTTGTCTTTCTATTTTCTAAATTTTTAGTGCAATTACTTGTCTTTCTACTTTCCACTTTCACCGGAGAAACATTTCTTCTTCTTCTTCTTCTTCTTCTTCTTCTTCTTCTTCTTCTTCTTCTTCTTCTTCTTCTTCTTCTTCTTCTTCTTCTTCTCTTGCTCAATCTTCCTCTGTTTCTCTTTCACCTTCTTCCGTGTCTTCCTGTTATTATTATTATTAGTCGCCTTCTTCTTCCTCCTCTTGTTTTTTTCTGTTTCTTCTCTTCTCCTTCTGTTTCTTCTTCTCCTCTCCTTCTTCTCTAGATCCCATCTTGAAGTTCTGCACCTTTACATGAACCCTGCAGTCTCTAGTCGGCGGGCCTGCCGAGCTCGGAACGTGGCTGCAACCGTCCCGTGGACCGCAGCAGCTAGGCGGAGTCCATGTCGGCTTGCATTCAACAGCCAATTAAGAACTGTTTTTTGAATGTTGCATATCCCTTGCAGGACGTTGCAGTCAACACCAGCATTTTTCAGCTGCTGTTGATGTACTACGCAAATGTTTACGTTCAGTAATTTGCCATTGATTTCAAAATAACTGCTACGGACCAGGAAAATTTGGTCCTGCAGTAAGGCACCGTCGTCATTTGGTCATTTGTGACAGGTTCGAATCCCGGGCGGTAACTATAGCTTTCAAATTGTATGTTGTCTAGTGCGTCCTCTAATCTGTACTTCCTTTTTCTTCTTCTATGAGTGCCAAACAATACTATGTGTGTTTATTTGTGAACTGATTACAACAAAGCATTGCAGAACTGGTTATCTGTCCTGAGTGTGACACGATGTTTGTAACAGACACAACAGGGTCAGGCAGGCCAAGAACCTATGACACGTGTAGCCATCCGGCAGGGGATGTAACAGCTCCCAAACTATACTGCTCACGAAACTAGGGAGGACATTGAAAGAAAGGTGCTAGTCTCTGGCACCGGAACTACAATTACCACTCCTCACGACGCCTAAATAAATAAAGTAAAGACAACATCAACAACAACAACAACCCAGTACAACATACCCCTGTACGCGACAACAATCATCATTTACACATGCCGATGAAACAATCATCTCACAATCTGGTGTGAATGAAGAATCGACTTCGGGTTGCTAGAAGACTGATGACGCTACTGGACAATCAAATGTCTATGCTGGTTGCGTGTCCTTGACAGGCCGACGCAACCAACCCCGGCATTTGTTGACTGTCTGTGAGATACTCGGCAATATTAGTTCAGTAGTCTGCTATTGCTTTCTGAGAGGGAGGCGCCACTTGTCACAGGAATCAACAGAAAGCCGTCTGCTTCCTAATCCCCACACATCTGATTTCAAAATCTCCTTTCGGAGGAGCGGCTGGCCGAGTGGCTAGAATGCCAGATTCTCCTTCGGGAGACCCAGCCAAGCGGCCTTAATTCCTCAGGCTCAAGACACATCCCATACGCCTCAAGGTATTGAGTGGCACCTTGCCGTCTTTACAGGCGAAAGTGTGTGGATTGGGATTAGACCAGAATTCCATCGCACAATGCCGGGGCATGGATTCAGAGAACATGTTTTTCCCATGCAGCATGTTCCCTCTCTCGGCCTTGCCTTGTTTTCTCCAGAGGAAAGGATGACCAGTACGTCTGGAACAAGGTAGGCTGCAGACGCTGGCGGCTCAGCATCAAACCTCCAAGCGCCGGAGGTGAGTAGCTGCCAGACCCTCACATCAGAGGGATTTGACTTAGAGAAGTTCAGCTATATCCCTCAGCTGAGTGCCTTATACCAAGTGTCTAGACCGGCATGAGCGTGCACATCTGTCATCGTAAGTGTCTGGGCCCATAAAAGCGTGTACTACCAACCGTCAGACTCTCCTCCCGACACTGTGCGGTTCCCGCGACCAGCGAGAATCGGCCCGCGCGTCTCACTCAATATCCTATACTGTACAGCGCCGGTTGCCAGTTTGTACTACTAGTAAAGGTCATATTTAAGAAGCATTGCCTAGATAGACTTTATCCTTTCTCTTCAGCGCCCCAGAATGCTAACCTATACCTGGCACTCGGCACTGGCCGCCATATCGATGACTGGACCAGAAACAAACCAAGACCCGGGTATTCCGTTACATTTGAGCAGACGTCATGCCGACCTCAGGCAAATTCTGGCGCAGAGAATACAGTGTGTGTCTGCTATAACCAGACAAACAACCGGCGAGATCTCTTGAAGAACAACTCCAATCTCGTAGGTAAGCCCGTAGTTTCTCTGTCAGGTCTTTGTGGGCTGTTGCTGTTGCTGCTGCTGCTGTTGCTGTTCCTGCTGCTGCTGTTGCTGTTCCTGCTGCTGCTTCTGTTCTTCTCCTGCTTCTTGTTTTCTTCTTCTGCTACTACTACTACTCGCCCCTGCCTCTGCCTTGGCTATGTGCGTCTCTGTCCTGTCTCTGTCATGTCTCTCTCCTGTCTCTCCTCTGTCTCTCTCCCGTCTCAACCCTATCTCTTTCCTGTCTCTCAATGTCTCTTCCCTGTTTGTGCCCTGTCTCTGTCCTGTCTCTGCTTTGTCTCTCCTCTGCCCCTCGCTTGTCCCTTCCCCATTTATCATGTGTCTCTCCCCGGTCTCTGCCCCTCACTGTCTCTCCCCCGTCTCTATCCTGTCTCTGTCTTGTCTCTGCCCTGTCTCTCTCTCTCTCTCTCTCTCTCTCTCTCTCTCTTCCCTGACCTTCCACCGTTTTTGCTCTGTAAATGCTGTGTCTCTGTCCTGTCTCACTCTCTCTCTCTCTCTCTCTCTCTCTCTCTCTCTCTCTCTCTTCCCTGACCTTCCACCGTTTTTGCTCTGTAAATGCTGTGTCTCTGTCCTGTCTCACACTCTTTCTCTCTCTCTCTCTCTCTCTCTCTCTCTCTCTCTCTCTCTCTTCCCTGACCTTCCACCGTTTTTGCTCTGTAAATGCTGTGTCTCTGTCCTGTCTCACTCTCTCTCTCTCTCTCTCTCTCTCTCTCTCTCTCTCTCTCTCTCTCTCTCTCTCTCTCTCTCTCTCTCTCTTCCCTGACCTTCCACCGTTTTTGCTCTGTAAATGCTGTGTCTCTGTCCTGTCTCACTCTCTCTCTCTCTATGTCTCTCTCTCTCTCTCTCTCTCTCTCTCTCTCTCTCTCTCTCTCTCTTGTCTCTGCCCTATCTATACCCAATTATGTCATCAGTAAATGTCAGTATTATTCCACCACCTGATATCCCTGTGACTGCCATTTTACCTTATGTAAGCCGTGATAAGATTCGATGACACTGCAGATACCTGTGGTAGCACTGGTGCTGTCCTGTATAGCTCAGAGTTCCTCCTCCTCCTCCTCCGCCTCCTCCAACTACTTCTTCTTTGTTCCCCTTACGATGGGAATTCCTCACATATGTTTATACATCTCAAATCGCGCATCTGCATATCTCAATTCAGGACTTGGATGTCCAACAATCACAAATGGATCTAACCGGTTTCTGGTAGAAGACAACATGAACCTTGAACGTTATCCACAAGCTGGGATGATTCTTCTTCTTCTTCTTCTTCTTCTTCTTCTTCTTCTTCTTCTTCTTCTTCTTCTTCTGCGTTTATCCGAAGTGTTTTTTCAGATGTAATTGCGGTGTATTGTTATGCACCCTTGGGCATAGACCTTTGAGCCAACACATCCGACTTTTGTGTGCTTTTTTGACCAGGTTAGCATTCTTGGGGGACTCTCACTTTTGTGGTGCCGTCCACATCCCAGCTGGTCAAGTTAGAACGGTCGAATACTTCACGATCAGCCTTCAAGGGAAGGCAGGGACAGTCCCCGGCATTTTCCGCCATCCAGGGTTGCTTCCATGGTTGCAGAGCCGACCCATAGCGCTCTGGTGCTGGGCTCACCAAGGGAATCGTCACGTCCTGCTCATGACTGCTTTGATTCCTCACTTCCATGTATTGGGAATTTCTTTTGCCACTGGTTGCTCAAGCACAAACCAAGAACGGACAGACTGCGGCCGACATCCACTCAGAAAGCTTTCACTTCGAGCTTCCACGTAATGGATTCGCTAGCCAAGCGTTCCATTTCGTGTAGACGAGACATCTTCCACCTTTATCTACGCTCACTCTATGAGTATAGATACAGACTTTCATCTTAACCATTGCGTACGGATGGGGCGCTTTTTCCACCTTTAGTAACCGCTCACGAGGTAGGCTACTTGTACTGCCGGCTCAGCACCTTACCTCCGTGCATTAGTGAGCGAGCACCGGCCAGGCCCTCTCATCCAGTGAGACCTCTTATCCCCCAGCGGAGAGCCTTCGAACAGGTATCTAGACTAAGCATGTAGCGTGCTCAGTATCTCACCTCTATTTTGCAGTAGGTGAGTATCGGCCCGGCTCTCACATCCGAGGGCTTATAGCTTAGAGGAGTTCAGCCATATCCCTCAGCTGAGAGCCTTAGAGTATGTGTCTGGACCAAGAATTTCTGCCTTCTTACGCCTGATTTGAACTTTTGACTGCTATCCTCAGTCTACCTCCAGAGCAGCAGGTTGTGTCTCTATTATTCTGGCCCTTAACCCAAGTCCTGTCAGACACATAGTTGTGCTTCCGTCGGCATAGCTCTTGGGGTCATTGGGACACGCATGCCCCCCCCCCCCCCACCGCAACAAGGTGGAGACACATCGGGGGTGGGGGGGGGGGGGGGGGGGCTGGGATTCGAACCTCACAACAAAGACATGGTCTCGCTGTTCGGTCCGTAAAGGCAGTATTCAAGTTTCCGGTGCACCCCTTGATGTTGTGTCATTATCATCATGTGTTCGCAGAGAGTGGCTTTCATTACTGTCCTCCGGACAGTCTCTCTATCTCTGGCCGTTCCTCCCGCCTCACACCCTCATGTCCCAGGTGTCCCCAGTATTCAATGTCCACCCCCGTGCTGGACGACCCCTGCCACTTCTCCCAGCGACCCCGCCTCCCATCATTGTTCTGTCCTAACCACTGTCCTCCACAAGTCACTGTCCTCCACAAGCCACTGTCCTCCACTAACCACTGTCCTCCACAAGCCACTGTCCTCCACAAGCCACTATCCTCCACTAACCACTGTCCTCCACTAACCACTGTCCTGCACTAACCACTGTCCTCCACTAACCACTGTCCTCCACTAATCACTGTCCTCCACAAGCCACTGTCCTCCACTAACCACTGTCCTCCACAAGCCACTGTTTTCCACTAACCACTGTCCTCCACAAGCCACTGTCCTCCACTAACCACTGTCCTCCACAAGCCACTGTCCTCCACAAGCCACTGTCCTCCACAAGCCACTGTCCTCCACTAACCAATGTCCTCCACAAGCCACTGTCCCCCACTAACCACTGTCCTCCACAAGCCACTGTCCTCAACTAACCACTGTCCTCCACTAACCACTGTCCTCCACAAGCCACTGTCCTCCACTAACCACTGTCCTCCACTAACCACTGTCCTCCACAAGTCACTGTCCTCCACTAACCACTGTCCTCCACAAGCCACTGTCCTCCACTAACCAATGTCCTCCACAAGCCACTGTCCTCCACTAACCATTGTCCTCCACAAGCCACTGTCCTCCACTAACCACTGTCCTCCACTAACCACTGTCCTCCACAAGCCACTGTCCTCCACTAACCACTGTCCTCCACTAACCACTGTTCTCCACTAACCACTGTCCTCCACTAACCACTGTCCTCCACTAACCACTGTCCTCCACAAGCCACTGTCCTCCACTAACCACTGTCCTCCCCAAGTCACTGTCCTCCACTAACCACTGTCCTCCACTAACCACTGTCCTCCACAAGCCACTGTCCTCCACTAACCACTGTCCTCCACTAACCACTGTCCTCCACAAGTCACTGTCCTCCACTAACCACTGTCCTCCACAAGCCACTGTCCTCCACTAACCACTGTCCTCCACTAACCACTGTCCTCCACTAACCACTGACCTCCACTAACCACTCTCCTCCACTAACCACTGTCCTCCACAAATCACTGTCCTCCACTAACCACTGTCCTCTACAAGTCACTGTCCTCCACAAGCCACTCTCCTCCACTAACCAATGTCCTCCACAAGCCACTGTCCTCCACTAACCACTGTCCTCCACAAGCCACTGTCCTCCACTAACCACTGTCCTCCACAAGCCACTGTCCTCCACTAACCAATGTCCTCCACAAACCACTGTCCTCCACTAACCACTGTCCTCCACAAGCCACTGTCCTCTACTAACCACTGTCCTCCACTAACCACTGTCCTCCACAAGCGACTGTCCTCCACTAACCACTGTCCTCCACTAACCACTGTCCTCCACAAACCACTGTCCTCCACAAACCACTGTCCTCCACTAACCACTGTCCTCCACTAACCACTGTCCTCCACTAACCACTGTCCTCCACTAACCACTGTCCTCCACAAACCACTGTCCTCCACTAACCACTGTCCTCCACAAACCACTGTCCTCCACTAACCACTGTCCTCTACTAACCACTGTCCTCCACAAACCACTGTCCTCCACTAACCACTGTCCTCCACTAACCACTGTCGTCCACTAACCACTATCCGCCACTAACCACTGTCGTCCACAAGTCACTGTCCTCCACTAACCACTGTCCTCCCCAAGTCACTGTCCTCCACTAACCACTGTCCTCCACAAGCCACTGTCCTCCACTAACCAATGTCCTCCACAAGCCACTGTCCTCCACTAACCAATATCCTCCACAAGCCACTGTCCTCCACTAACCACTGTCCTCCACAAGCCACTGTCCTCCACTAACCACTGTCCTCCACTAACCACTGTCCTCCACAAGCCACTGTCCTCCACTAACCACTGTCCTCCACTAACCACTGTCCTCCACTAACCACTGTCCTCCACAAGTCACTGTCCTCCACTAACCACTGTCCTCTACAAGTCACTGTCCTCCACTAACCACTGTCCTCCACTAACCACTGTCCTCCACTAACCACTGTCCTCCACTAACCACTGTCCTCCACTAACCACTGTCCTCCACAAACCACTGTCCTCCACTAACCACTGTCCTCCACAAACCACTGTCCTCCACTAACCACTGTCCTCTACTAACCACTGTCCTCCACAAACCACTGTCCTCCACTAACCACTGTCCTCCACTAACCACTGTCGTCCACTAACCACTATCCGCCACTAATTACTGTCGTCCACAAGTCACTGTCCTCCACTAACCACTGTCCTCCCCAAGTCACTGTCCTCCACTAACCACTGTCCTCCACAAGCCACTGTCCTCCACTAACCAATGTCCTCCACAAGCCACTGTCCTCCACTAACCAATATCCTCCACAAGCCACTGTCCTCCACTAACCACTGTCCTCCACAAGCCACTGTCCTCCACTAACCACTGTCCTCCACTAACCACTGTCCTCCACAAGCCACTGTCCTCCACTAACCACTGTCCTCCACTAACCACTGTCCTCCACTAACCACTGTCCTCCACAAGTCACTGTCCTCCACTAACCACTGTCCTCTACAAGTCACTGTCCTCCACTAACCACTGTCCTCCACTAACCACTGTCCTCCACTAACCACTGTCCTCCACAAGTCACTTTCCTCCACTAACCACTGTCCTCTACAAGTCACTGTCCTCCACTAACCACTGTCCTCCACTAACCACTGTCCTCCACAAGTCACTGTCCTCCACAAGCCACTGTCATGTTTAACATGGCCTAATATTCCAGTTTCCGAGACATGACGCTGGTCATTAGGCAATTTTCTTGCATGTTCAAATCTTGTAGTATGTCTGTGTTTCCACGCCTTTCTAACGTTGCTGTGTGTCACCGTCTCAAATAGTTATAGCTTGTCACAAAAGACGTGGCAAGTTTGTATAATACATAATATGTAAATGAGTCGTCAAAACTGGATTATCTTAAGCAATTTATTATGCAGAATATTCATTTGACATAAGTCATAATCACGCTCTGGTAAACTATTAAATCACATGAACGTTAATCAGCCAAGCACTCATGCGCTCCAGTATCACAATTCCTTTGAATATCAGCGCACAGACTTTCTCCTATAGACACTCTCACAATAATAGTCAATCTCTAGCATGAGGCATTCAGCATCCTCTCTCAAACTGGTAACCCCCACAACACTCCTCTCTCAAACTGGTAACCCCCACAACACTCCTCTCTCAAACTGGTAACCCCCACAACACTCCTCTCTCAAACTGGTAACCCCCACAACACTCCTCTCTCAAACTGGTAACCCCCACACCACTCCTCTCTCAAACTGGTAACCCCCACAACACTCCTCTCTCAAACTGGTAACCCCCACAACACTCCTCTCTCAAACTGGTAACCCCCACAACACTCCTCTCTCAAACTGGTAACCCCCACAACACTCCTCTCTCAAACTGGTAACCCCCACAACACTCCTCTCTCAACCACAGTCAAAGTCCATCTGCTCTCTCTTGCCTAGGTCTGTGGTCACGTGGTGCTTGACCCGCGTGTCGTCCGTGCCACGTCGGGTGTCTCGGTATTCAGGTGTCGTTCTGTCCTTCACCCGTCTGTTGACGGCTGACGTCTCAGGTCGTTTAGTCCATGGTTGGACTGTCATTCAATGACGTGTCCAGTCTCTGACCCTATGTCCTGTCTCCCACTGGGTGTGCAGTTCATGTCCTACTCTACCCCCACTCTATCTATGTCCTGTCCATGCCCTGTGTCCTCTCTCATACTTATTCAGGACTCTGACACTGATATTTAAGTGTCCCGATATTCTAACTTTCCTGTGATATTTAACTGCCGTAACATTCTAACTTTGCTGTGATCTACACACAACCGGCACAGTGGCTTTGGAGATAGTGGGACGCAGTTTGATAATTCCCCGACATCCCGAGTCGTGGCTTCGAAATCAGTCACCGGCAATTTGAAAGCAGACCGCTCCTTATTGTTCTCAATGAAATCAGGAATTATCCAGTCAGGAAGTACTGGCAAACTACTGAACCAAAATTGCCTAGTATATCACACGTAGCCAATGGAAGAAACAAACAAAAACCGTAAACTGATTAAAGAAATTAGACATAGACAGTCACATTTTTTTGTCTCGTTAGGAGAAGAAATAAATTGGAGAACTTGATGACAACTCAAACATCCAAATATACCCATGTCCGCAAAACGACAGATAATAAACAACATATTCACACCAAACCCATGCTACCAATCTCATACCTGGACTTTATCCAAATCACACTCTCGCAAAATCAATACCTGCGAGATGAGATGCCTGAGGAGAGCTGCCAACTTAACAATCCGAGACCGAGTAAGAAATGTTGTTATAGACAGACTGTGGAATCAACACCGTGTGCCACATTTATTGAAAGGCAGAAGATGAAGTGGTTTGGCCATGTCGTTAGAATGCATCACCATCAACTACCACCACTGGCCTTACATCAAAGGTCGTCTGCGACGAGACCACGAGGACGTCCAAGAAGAAAATGGATTGACGACATCAAAGACATTATACAACCACACGGAATGACACTATCCACCGGGCGCTGGAACGCAAATTATTCCTCCCCACGACGCTTGACGGCAGAAGTGGAAGATGATGATGGTGACGATTATGATGACAACTAGCAAGAATGAGGGGAAGAGAACAAGAGGAAAGCAGAGAAGTGAATATCTGGATATCTTGGTCACGTGGTATTGTCGAGACAAGAACACTGCGCTGATCCACGACTCAGGTAATCGAGTGAAATTGCGAATCATGACTGTCCACGCTTATCGGCATGGCACATGGTGATGATGTTGATGACGAGCCAATGGATGCTGGGGTTGTCTGCAACATCCTGTAAAGGATATGTCAGATATGTTGCACACGTGTAACGTTGGCACCATCGTGCACTTTCCTGTGTGCACCATATCGCACCAACCTTGAGCGCGACGTGCGGCCAACACTGAAGTCGGCTGGCCAGTGATGGAAGCAGACGTGTCCGACTTGTCTTGTAACGACACCAACTTCTGCTCGCCGCCATGTTCCGTTATCTGTCAGCGGCACACGATTCAAGCCTGGACGACGCCGGTCTGGTTCGTCGCTGTGAGCACAGGGTGGTGATGTTTCCTCGCTACAAACACGATCTCTCGCTAGTGTCCGCCGACACCACACAGAGCAGCGCCTTCCCCGCCTCGTCCGTCTCCTTGCTGGACGCCAGCGGAGAGGGTCAGTCTGCAGACAGCTTCCAGTCGTCGACAATGACCTCAACAGACAAACGCGACACGACTGGGGTTGTCAACACTTCGCTCAACCGAAACACCTACCACGACGGCAGACGGTGGGTAGGAGAGGGAGACTGCAGTTACCCGCTCAAGCACACACGTCCTGAGAGTAGCGCGGGTACAGGAGGTGCGCGGAACTGCCAGGCCAACAGCAAGATCTTAGAGACTAGCCAGCACCAGTGTTGCCTCGCTTCCAGTGATAATGACTGTGGTAAGGACAACGGAAGGACGGACATCGCGTCAAACAATTCCTCGGACAGTCTTCCAATTATAGACAATCTGATTCTTGAACCTCAATGTGACTTCAAACACGCCGCTGCGACCAAAGTCAAGCAGCCCAGACCGGCTGCCAGGTGTCCGCAGCATGACCCACAGAGAGCGATTATATATGCGTGGAGAGAGGCCGGCTCGCGCGGTTCTGAGAACAAGAAACTCAAACACAAGACAGCACTTACAAGACAAGCTGCAGTCAGCAGGTCACAGCAGCAGACGGGTAAGGGTACACTGGATCCCAGCAACGAAACCTACCTCCAAAGGCTCGACAGCATACTCCAGAAAATGTGCGTGAGAGCGGACAGAACTAACCCCCGAGTCCTGGAGAAAATGTCCAAGAGCACAAAAGAAGCAGTGTGTAGTTCTGTGAATAAAGGACGACGAATTTCCCCAACCAGGAAACTGCATGCGTGCTCCAACACGGCAGTGGCAAGCAGCAAGCTAAGTATACATGACGTCATTGATGAGATCAAGAGAGTCGGGCACTCCAAGCCTAGACCAGGCACAAAAGTGGACATAGCCAGGCCAGAGAGGATTGTGAGCGCCACTAGACCCATCACCAGAACCCGCTGTCCACATAGAAGTGACCAGAAACCAGTACTGGGGGAACCGGATGGATCAGCGTCCACGGGCAAGGAACAGACTAGGCAGTACAGTTTACCGACCTGTGGCAGTCAAAGGTACACGGCTGGCCTGGGTAGCGGTAGGACACGTTCAAAGTCCTTATCTGCCCTTCCTCGATGCCACACTCAGACTTTACCTTCTGTCAGTTTCCCCCACCGAGCTCCTGGAAAAGTCCATTCTTGTGGGGCAGCTGTGAACTGCTGTACATGCTCGGCCAACTGGGGGTTTAGGAAAATCACCAAACAGCAAGAGGAGATTTTAAAGCACATACCAAACGATATAACACCGGAGGAGATCAGGGCTCTGATGAAGACTATGCTGTCGATCGTGGAGAGGAGGCATTCCTTGAAAAACACCGCCCGAGATGGGAGGGGCCAGGCTGGACTACAGGATGTCACAATCCCTGGCCGTGAGGATGTCAGTAAGTATCACATTCGTGGTCAGTCAGACAGCTGCAACACACAAATAAACCTCTCAACCAAACCTAAAACACGTTATTCATATAAAACAGTTGACATGTCCAGCAACGACCTCTTGCCAACAACCGCCAGTTCTCAGTCGTCCAGGGACGAGGCCGACTTGCCGTCCCGGGATGTGGACAGCGGTATCGAAAATAAATCCATGAATTTTGGCAGTCTGAAATTGGAAAGTTTGGGTTCTGCGTCAGGATTGGCCGGTTCTTCGCTTCCTAGTGACACAAAGTTCAAAAGTTTGAGTTCTACGTCAGGAGTGGCCAGTTCTTCGCTGCCCTGCCACACGAAGGTCAAATGTCAGAGTTCAGCTTCAGGATTAGCCATTTCTTCGCTTCCTTGTGACCCGAAGGATGACGCAAGAACATGTTCCTTGCCCTTGACCTCGCTCAGGTACAGTAACAGCACAAGCAGTGGCAGTGAGTACTCCAGCCGGACACACAACCTCAGCACTGGTACACTTGCCAATGATGCTGCAAGCCACAAGCCACAGCTGTCCAAGCAATCGGCCGTCGTCCTGCCTTTTGATGACACCAGCTTTCCCCCACAGAGTAGACGAACACAGCAAAGATGTGAGGAAACCCGCGGCCACCAACCCGTCACTCCCAACATAAGCCCTGAAGCATGTTGTCCTCCACGTACAATCCCTGAAGCAGGGCATTCTCCACACACAAACCCTCAAGCCGGGCGTTCTCCACACATAAACTCCCAAGCAGGACGTTCTCCACACACAAACCCCCAAGCAGGACGTTCTCCACACACAAACCCCCAAGTAGGATGTCCTCCACACACGACGCAGAACCTCAGTTCCGTCAGTGCAGACAAGGCTGCCAGTTCACGACACATCGGATGGAAATGCCCATTGCAAACAGAAAGAAGAACTTCTCAGACCAGGAACGATGCAAGTCTGGGAGACGGGAATACATTGCCACTGGAGACTGGCCAGAGCCAGGTGGTCAGATCTGAATCGGCTCTAAGTGATGGTCTGCTGTATGTGAAATCCAACTGTGCCACCGGGACATTGCCACCTCGCCAGCTTCCACACAGTAGTTCTACTTCTGGTGTCATCCTACCAGACGATAGAAGTGCGGAGTACGGGAACCAGGTCCAGCAACCTAATGGTCGGAAGAGTTCCAGTACCAGCCTTATCAACGTAACAGATCGTGCGTCAGAGGCCAGGATGGCCCTTCCACCTTGTCCACACGAATATAACCAACACGGCTGTGGCCAGGGAGGCGTTCTCGCAAGCCAGAGGTCGTATACAGCGCTGAAACAAGCGGAGCTGGACAGAAAAATCTCCGAACTGAGACTTGAACTACAGCGCAGTTATCAGATGCCTTACATGTTACCCAAGGCTACCTCTGCACGATCTGGTACGACGTCATCACAAACGAAAAGCATATTTGAGCGCCAATGTACTTTTGTCAAAAGTGAGACTGGGGATAAAGTAAACGGTCAAGGTGAGACCATGGACCTAGATGATCTGTCTTGCTCGGTGGACACGGAGTTGACCAATACTTCTATCAGCAACAGACTTCAAGAGCTGGACGGCGAGGTGTCCAGTAGTCCTGACTATAAGTGGCGATCTAATGAGTCGGCAATCCCAGCTGGGCCCACATTACAGCTGAACTCTTGGTCTGGGCAGTGTGAGGTCCGCAGGCGGCCACAGTACACACCTTACACCAACAGTGCTCCTCTACACAGGCCGGATGGAGCCGGTCTTACAAGTGACTTCACAGCCGACCTGGCACATCAGCCTTCAGGGCTGAACTTACACAGAGATGGCTTTCAGGCGTTCGCTGATGATTACACATGGCAGAAACACGGGATCACGGCCGAGGTGTGTAAAGGAACTGGACACATTTGGTCAGATCTTGCACCGCGGAAGTTCTCTAACTACAGTGTGAATGACCTGGGCTTGAACCGCTCTCACTTCACGAGACAGGACCTGCTGCCTGACGCTGACAAGTGTTTTTCAGATAAAACTGAGAAGTTGAGAAACGAGGCGGAGAATTTCTTGTGTGGAACTGGCAGATATATGCTGCAGGGCTGCAGAGCTACGGGTCCGGAGTCCAGTTTGCAGATTTGTAGAAACGTGGAAACACACAGCGGCCTGGACACTGCTAGGATGTACTCACGTGCCAGCTGCACTCAGCTGCCTGGTTGTCTGACACAGAGGACCAGCTTTGGGGTGTCCAATGTGATGAAACTGACAGCCAGCGTAGAGCACCATGGCGACTTTAAACCTGCGTACAGCCTTGAACACTCTGACATGCTAAAACCTTCAACAAGTTTGGAGCAACCTCTTAGCTTTACACCTTACAGAAGATTCGAAGCATCGGGAAGGGTGAATGTAACAGCTAGTGTTGAGCAATCTGGCAACTTGAAACCTGGCCAAGACTTCGCCACCACCATAAAAGTGGACCCTGCCTGCAAGATTGACCCACTGGACAACCTACATGGCTACAACAGCGGGCAACCTCCCACCAGCATGGGTCTGCTCACACAATCAAGCACACCCAACAACTTACAGACGTCAGCTCAATCTGGCCACCCGACCTCGACCCCGGAGTCCGGCCAGCAAGGTCAAGCCAATGAAACAACTACAGCAAAATGCAAACGTTCTGTAAAGGTGAAATCTGCCGCTACCAGATCAACATTCAGGAAAACTAATTTAGCACAGCTAAAACAACACACACAGTCACTGCTGGTTGAGGTGTGTAGACGATACTGCACTGACACGTATGTCCCAAGTTTGGGCACCGCTGGGCGCTCAGATTTGGCAAGTGCGCTTGAGTTTCTCCAGAATTTTTCGCCGATAAGCCAAGTTGATGTCAATACGCAATATCCCGTAACAATTGGCGCGAAGGAACAGTCGCTGTTGGCAGAAGCAGGTTGCAGTGAACAAAACAAATCTCAACAAGTCACTTCTGCGGTCACGGACTGTAGGAATCAATCAGGTCAAATGTCTACACGATCCCCCACAAACAGAAACACCTCCAGTGGCAGCAAAGCACAAAAAACTCCAGTGAAAACAAACTTGAGGCAAGGCAAGAAAATGTCTAAAACAGCGGCTGGTTGCCATAGAATTGTCAAGACTCGTGTTAAAGGCCATGCCAGATTCGTTATTCAAAGACCAAACCACAACAATGTAGATACAGGATTGGGACAAGTAACTCCAACTAAATCCCTGTTTGATAAACAAAGTGTCCAGGAGACAAGAGCAACAGCTGAGACACAGTGTGGTCAACAAACTGTCGCTGAGACGACAACAAAATCAAGACGTCGCGGCAAGAACAGATCTGTGGATGCAAGTGGAGACACTGTAGTTGTCGATGTGACTTCACATACAAGTGATCTGCACCCTAGTGACGGAGATGACACATCAGACACGCCAGTTGACTCTCACTCTGTTATCTGGAAAAAATACAGCGCCACGTCAGCGATGCCTGTTGAAGTGAAAGAACTGGGCTGTGGCGGGGAAGACAAGACAGGCACACGCGCGGACACACATGCAGACACACGTGGGAACACAGCCCAGAAACACCCCCCTGTCCAATGTGAAAACCACAACTCACCTGGTACTTCCGCGAAGATCTACGAAAGAAAAGTTGAAAATTCTCAAAATGACACAAATACTTCAGGCCAGGACTCGCAACGCGTGGCTAGCTCTCAGTGCACCATAGAGCGTCTTGCCAGTGCAGCCGCCGTGGCTAGGAAAATGTTAGCATCACATGTGAAACACTCCGGGCGGATGTTCTCTTTAGCTGACTGCAGTCTCACCTCAGACTCGTTGCTAGACACCACAACAGACAGCGACTTCTCACTACAAGAAGTAAACATAGAGAAGCCCGGAGAATGTAACTACACCAACAGCCACATTAACGACGACAACTATAACAACAGTAATTTACACACCCCAACAAGCAATGGAGCAGGCCGCGTCGACTCGTCTATTCCATCACCACTGTTGATGATTCTGTTGCACGTACAGTCCTGTACCTGTCGCCGAATGTCCCGCCGCAGACTTGTGCAACTGTTGCAAGTACAGTCCTGTACCTGTCGCCGAATGTCCCGCCGCAGATTTGTGCAACTGTTGCAAGTACAGTCCTGTACCTGTCGCCGAATGTCCCGCCGCAGACTTGTGCAACTGGTGACCGACAACCGACTGCAGCAACAGATCCGCATTGATGGGCTGGCCACAAGTCTACCGCATACCTCGGGTACATCCTCAACTTTCGCTGTTCCTAATTTGCCAACGTGTATGAGACATGTCAAGTATAGGACCCATTTACCGTCTGAGTCATGTCTGAGACAAGTCCAGTATAGGACCCCTTTACTGTCTGAGACATATCTGAGACAGGTCAAGTATAGGACCCCCTTACCGTCTGAGACATGTCTGAGACAGGTCCAGTATAGAACTCCCTTACCGACTGAGACATATCTGAGACAGGTCAAGTATAGGACCCCCTTAACGTCTGAGACATATCTGAGACAGGTCAAGTATAGGACCCCCTTAACGTCTGAGACATATCTGAGACAAGTCCAGTATAGGACCCCCTTACTGTCTGAGACATGTCTGAGACAAGTCCAGTACAGGACCCTTGACCCCGTTATCAGGCGTACTGAGTACATGGTGCTGGCCGCATATTTTCAGCTACTCGGCTCTCGATGGGTCATGTGGTTTTAAGCTACTCGACACTAGATGGGTCATGTGGTTTTAGGCTACTCGACACTAGATGGGTCATGTGGTTTTAAGCTACTCGACACTCGATGGGTCATGTGGTTTTAAGCTACTCGACACTCGATGGGTCATGTGGTTTTAGGCTACTCGACACTAGATGGGTCATGTGGTTTTAAGCTACTCGACACTCGATGGGTCACGTGGTTTTAAACTACTCGACACTCGATGGGTCATGTGGTTTTAAGCTACTCGACACTCGATGGGTCATGTGGTTTTAAACTACTCGACACTCGATGGGTCATGTGGTTTTAAGCTACTCGACACTCGATGGGTCACGTGGTTTTAAACTACTCGACACTCGGTGGGTCACGTGGTTCATGTCACGCCTGCCGCTGTTATATCCCACGAAAGGTTCTGGCACCCATTGTAGACATGGTCCAGCTGGGATCCCAGGTCAGTGACAGAAATAAGCCGGCCACGAGATTCGAACACATTGTCTCCAGGTCGGCAGGCAATCTCCGTGGGGATTCTGGTGGGAATTGTTGAATGTTCTATATATATCTCCGTTAGGTGACAACGAATCTGTGTGTCATATGTTGAATGTTCTGTATCTGTCTGTCAGAAGACAACGAGTCTGTGTGTCATATATTGCATGTTCTATATCTATCTCCGTCAGGTGACAACGAGTCTGTGTGTCATATGTTGAATGTTCTATATCTATCTCCGTCAGATGACGAGTCTGTGTGTCATATGTTGAATGTTCTATATATGTCTCCGTCAGATGACAACGAATCTGTGTGTCATATGTTGAATGTTCTGTATCTGTCTGTCAGAAGACAACGAGTCTGTGTGTCATATATTGCATGTTCTATATCTATCTCCGTCAGGTGACAACGAGTCTGTGTGTCATATGTTGAATGTTCTATATCTATCTCCGTCAGATGACGAGTCTGTGTGTCATATGTTGAATGTTCTATATATGTCTCCGTCAGATGACAACGAATCTGTGTGTCATATATTGAATGTTCTATATCTGTATCCGTCAGATGACAACGAGTCTGTATGTCATATGTTGAATGTTCTATATATGTCTCCGTCAGATGACAACGAATCTGTGTGTCATATATTGAATGTTCTATATCTGTCTCCGTCAGATGACAACGAGTCTGTGTGTCATATGTTGAATGTTCTATATATGTCTCCGTCAGATGACAACGAATCTGTGTGTCATATATTGAATGTTCTATATCTGTCTCCGTCAGATGACAACGAGTCTGTGTGTGTCACATATTGAATGTTCTATATCTGTCTCCGTCATATGACATGTCCGTGTGTCACATATTGAATGTTCTATATCTATCTGTATCAGATGATAAGGAGTCTGCGTGTCACACATTGAATGTTCTATTTCCGTCAGATTACAACGAGTCTGTGTATCACATATTGAATGTTCTATATCTGTCAGATGACAACGAGTCTGTGTGTCACATACTGGATGTTCTATAACAACGAGTCTGGGTGTCACATATTGAATGTTCTATATCTGTCAGATGACATCTAGTCTGGGTGTCACATATTGAATGTTCTATATCTGTCGGATGACGAGTCTGTGTGTCACATATTGGATGTTTTATATCTGTCAGATGACAACGAGTCTGTGTGTCACATATTGCATGTTCTATAACAACGAGTCTGGGTGTCAGATATTGGATGTTCTATATCCGTCAGATGACAACGAGTCTGTGTGTCACATATTGGATGTTCTATAACAACGAGTCTGTGTGTCACATATTGGATGTTCTATAACAACGAGTCTGGGTGTCACATATTGGATGTTCTATAACAACGAGTCTGTGTGTCACATATTGAATGTTCTATATCTTTCAGATGACAACGAGTCTGCCACACCGCACAGACCTTGTGCCAAGATTTTGGGGGAGCTGGCCTTTCAGTTGGAGCGGCGCATTCTAGACTACGTCTTCGGTATGGTAAGTGTGTCGGAGAGGGCGTCCACTTTCGGCAATATTTCGGCTTCATTTATTAAATTTTGCTTAGGTGGTTATCACAGGTCTGTGTGTGTGTGTCAGTGTGTGTCTGCGTGTGTCTATATATGTGTCTGGGTCAATGTGTATGCATCTCTGTGCATGTGTGTGTGTGCCTGTGTGTGTCTCTGTGTGTGTCTGCGTGTATCTATGTATATGTCTGGGTCTCTGTGTGTATCTGTGTGTGTCAGTGTGTGTCTGTGTGTATGCGTCTGTGTTGTGTGTTGTGTGTCTGTGTGTGTGTCTTTATGTGTCTATGCATGTGTCTGTGTGTGTGTGTCTGTGTGTGTGTGTCTGTGTGTGTGTGTGTGTGTGTGTGTGTGTGTGTATCAAGGATGGATGATTAGCTCACTATAACGCCGGCCACCGTCACTCCCCAAGACATTTTCCGGTACATGTGGTAGGCTGGACTCGAGCTGGGAGCGAGGCCCATTTGACCAACCAGCCTCAATGTTGAGTCCAGCCATGATCACCGAGCCAGGAGGCAAAGTCCAGCCACTACACCACCGCGGGTCACATTTCCCTGTGTACTAGTTGCAATGCTGTCTTCTTGACAATCTTCATGTCTTCCCCGCTGTCTTCCTGACGACTTCCTGTCTTCCTTGCTGTCTTCCTGACAATCTTCCTGTCTTCCCCGCTGTCTTCCTGACGATCTTCCTGTCTTCCCTGCTGCGTTTCTGTCTTTCTTACTGTCCTCCTATCTTCTTTACTGTCTTTTAGTCTTTCTATCTTCCTATCTTTTTTTTTTTACTTTTGGTCTTACTCGTGTCTTTCTTACTGTCTGTTTTAATGTGTTGGTGTCTTCATTAATGGCTTCCTAACTGTCTACTGTCTATCCTTCTTTCTTCGTATCTCGCTATCTTTCCTACTGTCTTCCTTATCATTTTTAATGTCTTTGTTACTGTCTTCCCATCTTTCTTTCCATGTTGCTGCCATCTTTATGTCTCTATGTCTTTGAGTCTTCACTTCTAGCTTACTGTCTTGCGTGCGGACTTCTTATCTTTGTGTGCGCGCGCGTGGGTGCATGTGTGTGTGTGTGTGTGTGCGTGCGTGCGTGTGTGCTGCTGTCTTCGTTGTCTCTCTGTTTTTTTTTACTGTCTTCAATTCTGGCATACTGTCTATCGTAACCCTGATTATCCCACACCTATTGCAATCTACCACAACGAAGACACTCCGGCCAACTGTCAATGTTACCTAGACACACACGTCCGTCAAATCTCTGGCGCAACTGCGCAACCAGAAACTCGTTAGCATACTTCCATGAGAAATGATTGGACGAGTGCGTTTTGCAGCGACCACGGGCATATCCGGGCAGTCAGATAGTGAAGCGGTGGCCAATGGCTGCCTGCGGGCACATGCAGTCATGTCACGACCCGTGGCACGGTCAGACAGACATGGCTGAAGCATGAATAATGCATAGCTACCTCTGTACGTAAGATCTTTTCGAGTCCCAGACAGACTTCATTTCATCACGTTCTGTCTTAACTCTTACAGGATTCGGTATCTGTCTGTTACCGCTCTGTGAGCGCTCATTCGTTGTCACAGATCTTTCCTGGAAATATGTTCACCTGGGGACCAGCTCTGTGGCTGTATAGCAGTGAATGCGTTTCACAAATCTCCGACACGCCGAGTCGAGGGTTCGACGTCACCCGCTTTGTGATCCTTTGGTGATGGTTCGGGGGAGAGTCGCTACACCTACACCCTTTTTCTTCTTCTTCTTTTGTTTCATCTCCACCTCCTCCTCCTTCTTCTTCTTTTCTTCTTCTTCGTCTTCTTCTTCTTCTTCTTCTTACTTATCCTCTTCATCCTCCTCCTCCTGCCTGCAGGAATGGTCAGTTCTAGCGACCACTAGTTTCGCGATCAGCCTGCAGGAATGGTCAGTTCTAGCGCAAGTGGTCAAGCTGTGCTCACTGCTCTCATCTCATTAGGTGCATGTTTCCTCACACTTTATTGCATCTCTTTTGATCATTTGTAGTGATTTGTTGTTTGAACGTCAGAATTTAGTCAGATATGTCTGAGCTACCGTACGGCAGTTGATTGTACTACCTGCTTTGTGTTAGCCCCGAATGTTGGACGGCGCTCACCAAATCCGACACCGCATATTGTGCCAATGGCTTCGAGGAGCACAACTGGGAGGGTACAAGTCTTACTTTAGTGCGAGGAAATGCAACCTAAAGACTAAATGGCTTGACAGGATAGACCAGGCCTTAAACCTTGGTCGGCAACTGGTCTAGGATGGAAGCTCCGACAACCGGACAGTTAGAGCATTGCTTTTCTGATCCGGCAGCTTTGTACAACTTATCTTGTTCCAGACGTTTTGGTGTTACCTTTCCTCTGGAATAAACTAGGCAGGCCAAGAGAGGGATCACTCTGCATGGACAAAACATGGTCTCTGAAGTCAGTCTAGACTTTGTGCTATGGAGAGGTGTAACTCCATTTTACGCCCTGTCGTCTGTCAAGACGGCAAGGTGTCAGTCCAAGGCAATGTAAGACTGTATACAGTATACATACTGTCGCAGCCATCTTACACTGACCATGTCTCTTCTATCTGCATGGAATCTGTTGCGCCAATCAAACAACAGGAGGGCGCCATTCGCCGCCGTTTCTATGGTTACACTGTAAACACCATCTGCCAAATGATGAACAAGGAAAGCAAAAATGTCTGCGGCAGCGACGACCCCCTTCGGAAAAGTGAGCTGGCGTTCCGGCTGAAGAAACTACTCACGTGTCTCAAGAAAGTCGGGTACAATATCAAGGTCAGTGTCGTTGGGGTGAGGTCACATATGTTCATACATGTAACTATATGTGAACACATTTTAGCTACATGTGCACACATTTAACTGTATGTTAACATATTTAACTATACTATACACATTTAACTATATGTGCACACATATAACTATACATCACACATTTAACTATAGGTGGAAAACGTCAACTTCCGCTTACATTTAAGGTCAAATGAAGACAACCAGAATTATTACTTGACAAGTCATAGAGCATTCGAGGATGTGTAACCACGAGACGGGCAGGTATACGAGGATGTGTAACCACGAGACGGGCAGGTCACACACTTGATTCATGCGATCTCTGCACACATTCAATGCTTATCTGTCCGTCACATCCTTGCCCCGGCACTGTAGTGTCCCTGTAGATTAAAAGTGATCACATTACTGTAGCAGGGTGACGCTCCTATAGTTTAGTTAGTCGCAGTTCCTACTTCACGGCAAAGGGTTGCCCCATCATGCTCCATTCATGTGCCAGTGAAAATCTCAAAAAAATTCTCGTCACTGCCCCTTGTGAAAAGTGGAACAAACAGGAGACTCGACAAACCAACAACCCGCGCAGGTACACTATGCATAATGCCGCTGCCAGAATGCCAACACACAAGTCAGCCACGACAAATACAGGTTCATTGTCGATGGAAGCGGCAGCCACTAGAAAACCAGCAGCCACACATTACTGCATAAGGCAAACCCGGTTAGTGCAGCAACCTGCGGCCGCCATTTTTTCGAACATGCAGTTCACCTCACGAACAACCGCGGACAGATGTAAAAGTACTCCACGTGAAATCCACAGCTCACAGTAATCAGTATAGCTCCACGCACTCAACTCAGTATCAGGGTGACTTAACCCTGCACAACCATTCCAACACGAGGACAATGCGTAAGCAATCCGCAGCCACAAGTATAAACACTCCAGCCGCCTTAGCATCCCACAGCCTATCCTCCATGTTGGACCGCAAACTCTTATAGTTGACAATCACCACATTACTGTATCATAGTAGCGCTCCTGTAGCAGAATAACGCGTCCACAGTGTGAAACAAACACCACATCACTTTAGGAAAGTAGTGCGTCCACATGTTAGACAATAACCACATCACTGTGTCACTATAGTTGAGCGACGCGCCCACAATTTGAAAATCACCACAATACCACATCACTTTAGTTAAGTAATGCATCCCTAGTTCGACAATCATCACATTACCAAATCACTTCACTAGAGTAACAGACCCACAATTTGACAATCGCCAAATTACCAAATTACTTTACCAGAGTAACACACCCACAATTTGACAATCACCACATTACCAAATTACTTTACCAGGGTAACAGCCCCACAATTTGACAATCACCACATTACCAAATTACTTTACCAGAGTAACACACCCACAATTTGACAATCACCACATTACCAAATTACTTTACCAGAGTAAGACCCCCACAATTTGGCAATCACCATATTACCATATCACTTTACCAGAGTAACACACCCACAATTTGACAATCACCACATTACCAAATTACTTTACCAGAGTAACACCCCCACAATTTGACAATCACCACATTACCAAATTACTTTACCAGAGTAACACCCCCACAATTTGACAATCACCACATTACCAAATTACTTTACCAGAGTAACACCCCCACAATTTGACAGTCACCACATTACCAAATTACTTTACCAGAGTAACACAGCCACAATTTGACAATCACCACATTACCAAATTACTTTACCAGAGTAACACACCCACAATTTGACAATCAACACATTACCATATCAGTTCACCAGAGTACAACGCCCACAATTTGATAATCAACACGTGTCAAGAGTTCTCACCCCTGTCTTGTCCGTGTAATTTGTTCCTGCAGAAGCATGGCGACTTTGCCCAGCAAATAGTTAACACGTACGGCCTGCTGCCCTGCCCACCAGACTCGAGAACGATCCACGATTTCGGTTTACACAACTCCAACTGCATCGCTCACCTCATCGACCACCTGGCCTGCGACGAGGAGGAACGGGAGAACCTGCACATCCTGCTGGACAGCCTCAAGTATCTGTCCAAGACTGACAGCCGCCCTTTGTTTATCTGGTGAGCTCGGCCTGGCCATGTCATAAGTACAGATCTCACTGATTCTTACTACATCACATGCCACACTGTAAGCACCTGGACACCAGTAATGTTTAATGTTGGTATGAGTACATCACACACCACACTGTAAGTACCTAGACACCAGCAACGTTTAATGTTGGTATGAGTACATCACACGCCACACTAAGTACCTGGACACCAGCAACGTTTAATGTTGGTATGAGTACATCACACGCCACACTGTAAGTACTTGGACACCAACAACGTTTAATGTTGGTATGAGTACATCACACGCCACACTAAGTACCTGGACACCAGCAACGTTTAATGTTGGTATGAGAACATCACACGCCACACTAAGTACCTGGACACCAGCAACGTTTAATGTTGGTATGAGTACATCACACGCCACACTAGTAAGCACCTGGACAACATCAACGTTTAATGTTGGTATGAGTACATCACACGCCACACTAAGTACCTGGACACCAGCAACGTTTAATGTTGGTATGAGTACATCACACGCCACACTAAGTACCTGGACACCAGCAACGTTTAATGTTGCCATGAGTACATCACACGCCACACTGTAAGTACCTGGACACCAGCAACGTTTAATGTTGGTATGAGTACATCACACGCCACACTAAGTACCTGTATACCAGCAACATTTAATGTTAGTATGAGTACATCACACTCCACACTAAGTACCGGTATACCAGCAACATTTAATGTTAGTATGAGTACATCACACTCCACACTAAGTACCTGTATAGCAGCAACATTTAATGTTAGTATGAGTACATCACACGCCACACTAAGTACCTGTATAGCAGCAACATTTAATGTTAGTATGAGTACATCACACGCCACACTAAGTACCTGTATAGCAGCAACATTTAATGTTAGTATGAGTACATCACACGCCACACTAAGTACCGGTATACCAGCAACATTTAATGTTAGTATGAGTACATCACACTCCACACTAAGTACCTGTATAGCAGCAACATTTAATGTTGGTATGAGTACATCACACGCCACACTAAGTACCTGGACACCAGCAACATTTAATGTTAGTATGAGTACATCACACTCCACACTAAGTACCTGGACACCAGCAACGTTTAATGTTGGTATGAGTACATCACACGCCACACCAAGTATCTGGACACCAGCAACATTTAATGTTAGTATGAGTACATCACACGCCACACTAAGTACCTGGACACCAGCAACGTTTAATGTTGGTATGAGTACATCACACGTCACACTGTAAGTACCTAGACACCAGCAACGTTTAATGTTAGTATGAGTACATCACACGCCACACTAAGTACCTGGACACCAGCAACGTTTAATGTTGGTATGAGTACATCACACGCCACACTGTAAGTACCTGGACACCAGCAACGTTTAATGTTGGTATGAGTACATCACACGCCACACTGTAAGTACCTGGACACCAGCAACGTTTAATGTTGGTATGAGTACATCAAACGCCACACTGTAAGTACCTGGACACCAGCAACGTCTAATGTTAGTATTAGTACATCACACGCCACACTGTAAGTACCTGGACACCAACAACGTTTAATGTTAGTATGAGTACATCACACGCCACACTGTAAGTACCTGGACACCAGCAACGTTTAATGTTAGTATTAGTACATCACACGCCACACTGTAAGTACATGGACACCAGCAACGTTTAATGTTAGTATGAGTACATCACACGCCACACTGTAAATACTTGGACACCAGCAACGTTTAATGTTAGTATGAGTACATCACACGCCACACTAAGTACCTGTATACCAGCAACATTTAATGTTAGTATGAGTACATCACACGTCACACTGTAAGTACCTGGACACCAGCAACGTTTAATGTTGGTATGGGTACATCACACGCCACACTACGTACCTGTATACCAGCAACATTTAATGTTAGTATGAGTACATCACACGTCACACTAAGTACCTGGACACCAGCAACGTTTAATGTTGGTATGAGTACATCCCACGCCACACTAAGTACCTGTATACCAGCAACATTTAATGTTAGTATGAGTACATCACACGTCACACTAAGTACCTGGACACCAGCGACGTTTCATGTTGGTATGAGTACATCACACGCCACACTACGTACCTGTATATCAGCAACATTTAATGTTGGTATGATTACATCACACGTCACACTGTAAGTACCTGGACACCAGCAACGTTTAATGTTGGTATGAGTACATCACACGCCACACTAAGTACCTGGACACCAGCAACGTTTAATGTTGGTATGAGTACATCACACGTCACACTAAGTACCTGGAAACCAGCAACGTTTAATGTTGGTATGAGTACATCACACGCCACACTGTAAGTACCTGGACACCAGCAACGTTTAATGTTGGTATGAGTACATCACACGCCACACTAAGTACCTGTATACCAGCAACATTTAATGTTGGTATGAGTACATCACACGTCACACTGTAAGTACCTGGACACCAGCAACGTTTAATGTTGGTATGAGTACATCACACGCCACACTAAGTACCTGGACACCAGCAACGTTTAATGTTGGTATGAGTACATCACACGCCACACTAAGTACCTGGACACCAGCAACGTTTAATGTTGGTATGAGTACATCCCACGCCACACTAAGTACCTGGACACCAACAACGTTTAATGTTGGTATGAGTACATCACACGCCACACTAAGTATCTGGACACCAGCAACGATTAATGTTGGTATGAGTACATCCCACGCCACACTAAGTACCTGTATACCACCAACATTTAATGTTAGTATGAGTACATCACACGTCACACTAAGTACCTGGACACCAGCAACGTTTAATGTTGGTATGAGTACATCCCACGCCACACTAAGTACCTGTATACCAGCAACATTTAATGTTAGTATGAGTACATCACACGTCACACTAAGTACCTGGACACCAGCGACGTTTCATGTTGGTATGAGTACATCACACGCCACACTAAGTACCTGTATACCAGCAACATTTAATGTTGGTATGATTACATCACACGTCACAACTGTAAGTACCTGGACACCAGCAACGTTTAATGTTGGTATGAGTACATCACACGCCACACTAAGTACCTGGACACCAGCAACGTTTAATGTTGGTATGAGTACATCACACGCCACACTGTAAGTACTTGGACACCAGCAACGTTTAATGTTAGTATGAGTACATCACACGCCACACTAAGTACCTGGACACCAGCAACGTTTAATGTTAGTATGAGTACATCACACGCCACACTAAGTACCTGGACACCAGCAACGTTTAATGTTAGTATGAGTACATCACACGCCACACTGTAAGTACTTGGACACCAGCAACGTTTAATGTTGGTATGAGTACATCACACGCCACACTAAGTACCTGGACACCAGCAACGTTTAATGTTGGTATGAGTACATCACACGCCACACTAAGTACCTGGACACCAGCAACGTTTAATGTTAGTATGAGTACATCACACGCCACACTAAGTACCTGGACACCAGCAACGTTTAATGTTAGTATGAGTACATCACACGCCACACTAAGTACCTGGACACCAGCAACGTTTAATGTTAGTATGAGTACATCACACGCCACACTAAATACCTGGACACCAGCAACGTTTAATGTTAGTATGAGTACATCACACGCCACACTGTAAGTACTTGGACACCAGCAACGTTTAATGTTAGTATGAGTACATCACACGCCACACTAAGTACCTGTATACCAGCAACATTTAATGTTAGTATGAGTACATCACACGCCACACTAAGTACCTGGACACCAGCAACGTTTAATGTTAGTATGAGTACATCACACGCCACACTAAGTACCTGGACACCAGCAACGTTTAATGTTAGTATGAGTACATCACACGCCACACTGTAAGTACCTGTATACCAGCAACGTTTAATGTTAGTATGAGTACATCACACGCCACACTAAGTACCTGGACACCAGCAACGTTTAATGTTAGTATGAGTACATCACACGCCACACTAAGTACCTGGACACCAGCAACGTTTAATGTTGGTATGAGTACATCCCACGCCACACTAAGTACCTGGATACAATCAAGGATACAGTTAGAACAACATAGGGCCCTTCTCGTGCCGGTATGGGTGTTTGGTATGTGGTGTTTGCCCCAGATATTTATAAACCAATCGGCACTCGATGGATGATGTAAACACCACACCGTCCGCCTTTATGTCCCTGGGTAATTTATTGTACCCATTTAGGCTCTGTCGACTTCGCAGTCCGTGGGAGATAAGTAGATATTACATTATGAATAAATCTTTGGTATTTTATCTCCCTTGTACTTTAATAGTTTCAAGGTTTCTATAGGCCGGTTGAAGTTTTCAGCTCTGTTCTGACTTTGTAATGATATTTCATTTGATTCCTGTCGCAGATATTATTAATATATTATTAATTACTGGGGAATGAGAACAAACATATATCTTATGGCAACCATTAAGTGTCAACTGTGTCTATTGTAAGAGATGCAGATGGGTTGCCTGTGTTACAGGGCTGAGTGCAGAAATATACTGTTGATGAGAATACGTACTCCCAGAAATATCGCTTGGACGAGAGGGTTTCAGGGCGTGTGCACAGAATTGCTTTATTTGTACGCGATGTATGATGTCTTGCAATATTTAAAATGTTGGACACTAGTAATATAGAGTGCAAACAAGGACTTTCACTGAATATCTTGAAAACAGGAGTTATGGTTAGATCAGAGGTACAGATAACAACAAAATGTGGTGTTGCAACATAATGGGAGGTGATTAGTAACAAAGTCAGTACATTGAAATATTGGGTGAAGAGGGGATCATTACATTTGGTGGAGGATGTGTGGCAGAGATGAAGAGAAGAATAGGTCAAGAAGACGCGGCATTTCAGATGAAAAAAGCACTAAATACCAGAAGGAGAGCACTGGAATATTAATGATACCGATGTGGTTCTGGAGTTGGCCAAGCAATGTTAAAGAACAAATTAGGAGGAGCTTAAAGGCATCGATGATGTGGTTTCTCGGCCGAATTTTGCATTAGCTGGGTATTGCTGGTGTGCGTAACACGGATTGCCTGGAAGAGGCTATTGAAAGTAGAATATGATATACAACTGTCGGGAAGTGGCAGTCTTCTATGGGGATAGAATGAGTAGACAGGCGCTGGAGAACATCGTGATGGTCTCAGACTGTGGCAAGGAGGAATATCATCGTGACGGTTTGAGACGATGGCGCGGAGGAATATCATGAAAAGAGTTGATCCAGACCATAAGGAACGAGATCTGTGGAGAGACATGAACGTCTACGCCAGTCTGCAAGGTGCATGATGGTGATGATTTACAGTGTATCCATAAACAGCCACATGCAGGGACAGCCAGGAGGGGTGGTTCCTGGACGAAGAGGCAGTGGCTCCACTAAATGACGTGGGATACAGGCACTCTCTGTGTAAACATTCATGTACCACACGACGTGGGGTACAGGCACTCTCTGTGTAAACATTCATGTACCACACGACGTGGGGTACAGGCACTCTCTGTGTAAACATTCATGTACCACACGACGTGGGGTACAGGCACTCTCTGTGTAAACATTCATGTACCACACGACGTGGGGTACAGGCACTCTCTGTGTAAACATTCATGTACCACACGACGTGGGATACAGGCACTCTCTGTGTAAACATTCATGTACCACACGACGTGGGGTACAGGCACTCTCTGTGTATACATTCATGGACCATACGGCGTGGGGTACATGGAGTTACAGGCACTCTCTGTGTAAACATTCATGTACCACACGGCGTGGGGTACAGGCACTCTCTGTGTAAACATTCATGTACCACACGGCGTGGGGTACAGGCACTCTCTGTGTAAACATTCATGTACCACACGACGTGGGATACAGGCACTCTCTGTGTAAACATTCATGTACCACACGACGTGGGGTACAGGCACTCTCTGTGTATACATTCATGGACCATACGGCGTGGGGTACATGGTGTTACAGGCACTCTCTGTGTAAACATTCATGTACCACACGGCGTGGGGTACAGGCACTCTCTGTGTAAACATTCATGTACCACACGGCGTGGGGTACAGGCATTTTCTGTGTAAACATTCATATACTACACGACGTGGGGTACAGGCACTCTCTGTGTAAACATTCATGTACCACACGGCGTGGGGTACAGGCATTTTCTGTGTAAACATTCATATACTACACGACGTGGGGTACAGGCTGTTGCAGGCACTCTCTGCATGTACACGCTTGTGCCAGACGGGCGGCGAAGAGTCATGAATCTCCCCACAAAACTGGTGAGAGCGGCGCTCTGCAGCAGCCAGTTACAAGATGATGATGATGATGATGATGATGATGATACTCACACGAATAGTGAGAACGTCACTAGTATATGCACTTGTTGATTCCATGTTGGCCAATGTTAACAGATTGGCGTGAAATGTTATATCTGTCTTTGATAGAATATTTTCAATTTACCCACGATTTCTCTACATACAATAAATGATTTCATACAAGTCGGTGTTGTGACGTGTGTTGTGCTTATCCTGAAGTGTCTTCCATATGCTGGCACGTGTGTTATGTGTTAACGTTTCATGATCCATCATCATCATCTTCATCAAGTATTTCAGCTATTGGACTTACCCGCGGTGGTCGACGAGGTTTAACACACTGAAATGTTCTCTGCTGGACGTAGTGCGGTTCTTCCACACACCGGTCTGTTGGACTTAACGTTGACTTCTTGTCCTGTGCTTGGGGACGTCAATTACAAGTACCACTGAGGTCGTAGAGGGTACGCCTGGTGGCGAGGGACACTGGTAATAGGGAAAGCTTATCATCATGCAAAATCAACCCAATGCACTCCCTACTAGTAGCAATTACCATCAGTTGTGTGTGGACTAGCTAGGTTCAAGACGAGCGGACAAATAAACATTCTATCGCACAAATGTCTGTCCGCGGCTCTCTGTGCTGCCACGTCCCTCGGTGTTGATCGATCTGTGCATGTCTGTTTAATACATGCTTCTCTCGGTAACCTCTCGTGCTCCGAGTATTTAGCCCTCTGATATTCTCTCGTGCTCCAAGTATGTATCCCTCTGATACTCTCTTTCGTGCTCCAAGTATTTAGACCGAGAGGAAAATACCTGGATGGCTTGGCCACATGGCATGGACGAGACAGGAACACTGAGCTGATCCACGACACTGGTGATCGAGTGAAATGGCGAGTCATGACCGCCCACATGATTGATTGAATACTCTCCCGTTAGCCCTCTGACTCTCTTTCTCTCTCGTGCTCCGAGTATTTAGCCCTCTAATACTCTCCCGTGCTCCATGTAAATAGCCCTCTGACTCTCTCTCTCTCTCATGCTCCAAGTATTTAGCTCTCTGATACTCTCTCGTGCTCCAAACATTTAGCCCTCGGATACTTTCTCGTGCTCCAAACATTTAGCCCTCGGATACTCTCTCGTGCTCCAAACATTTAGCCCTCTGATACTCTCTGGCTAGCATGCTTACCTGGCGGTCACGTGTGTGTCCACTGGCCGGGGTCCTATCAGGCTTACAGTGTATATCTACAAGCGTCCTAGGAGGTCAGCGCGGCAGCATGGTACTGACCACATCACATATATAGTGCTGACTGATGTAAACAGTGAAAGGGGGGGGGGTGGTGAGGAAGCGGAAGACAGTATGGGCTGAAAAGGATTAGATAATGAGAGAAGTGGTGAGGAAATGAAAGAAGGGGAGGGAGAACACACAGGAATGAGGTAGTGGAGGAGGGAGAAATGGAGAAGGCAAACAGCAAGCAGAAGCAGAAGAATTGGAAGAAACAGAAACAGTTGGCGAAACGGGAGGAGGAGGAGGAGAAGACAAAGAAGAATAAAAGGAAGAGGAGGTGGCAGAGTAGGAGTTGGAGGATATGACAAATAAAATATAACACACAACGCAGACATGTTATTTGTTATTATTAGTTCACATCATGATACTTACACTATACAGCTTAATATAGATCTCTGGAACCAATCATCACACAGCAGGAACAATATACAGAAGCTTGTGGAAGCTAACTGCTCACCTCGTAACACAAAAACCTAATATATTCAATAATATATGCAGTCAGACAAACGTATTGTGAATTGTCATCACACTAAAACAACGACTACACACCATGTAGACATGCTGTAAATAAGTTATGGCAACCTCAGTACATACTGTCAGCTCAGCCACTTCTCTCATGGTAGACTAGCAGCCTAGCCACTTCTCTCATGGTAGACTAGCAGCCTAGCCACTTCTCTCATGGTAGACTAGCAGTCTAACCACTTCTCTCAAGGTAGGCTAGCAGCCTAGCCACTTCTCTCATGGTAGACTGACAACCTAGCCACTTCTCTCATGGTAGACTGACAACCTAGCCACTTCTCTCATGGTAGACTGACAACCTAGCCACTTCTCTCATGGTAGACTGACAACCTAGCCACTTCTCTCATGGTAGACTGACAACCTAGCCACTTCTCTCATGGTAGACTGACAACCTAGCCACTTCTCTCATGGTAGACTGACAACCTAGCCACTTCTCTCATTGTAGACTGACAACCTAGCCACTTCTCTCATGGTAGACTGACAACCTAGCCACTTCTCTCATGGTAGACTGACAACCTAGCCACTTCTCTCATGGTAGACTGACAACCTAGCCACTTCTCTCATGGTAGACTGGCAACCTAGCCTCTTCTCTCGTAGACCAGCAGCCGATGATCATCCATCCAGGGTGAGATCAGCCATAAACCATGGCAGTGTTCTTGACTGAACAACCCAAACAGGCAACAATTAAGCCAAAAGCTAGAAGATCACTTCCCCAACATGCCAGGCCAAAAGGGCAACCTACATATACAATCACATATACCACCCATTCATTGTCTCAGTAATGTGTCAACGTAGTCTCAATCATCCATACAGCCATTGACAGCCTTAGTCACCGGTCCCAGCAATGACAGCCTCATAAATGTGCACCGACAGACACCAAGTCGTCCATCTATACCAGCCAGTCTCACTACCTCACAGATTGTCACACAGCCCCTGACTTCCTACACCTGCAGGCCACACACGAAGACAGGTTGGTGTGTGTCAGGGCGGCCACTTCCCACCTGGTGTAGCATGACTACAGACACAACAGGTACAGGAGTCTGTCTTCGCCGCCATCAGATCAGTGTGGGGACAGTGCTGCATCTACATGTCGTGTGACCACAAAGTACTGACAGCAAACTATGGTTGAAATCACATGCTCATCTATGCTAGAAAAATGTCAATAATTTAGCACTGCATATTTTTAACAGCTGTAGCTCATGAGCAGAGAGGCAGACACCTGGGTGGCCTGGTCACATGACATAATCAGGGCATGCACACGGAGCTGAGCCCAGACTGTGGTGATGGCTGACCCTGACCCCAACACTGATGATGATGATGATGATGATGATGATGATGATGATGATGATGATGTTCTAGGTTCAGATATTCTTTTGTTGGGGGATACAGGGGTTTCCAGCTTCATTGTGCCAGGTGTTACCCCATGTGGACTGGTTTCCTTCAGCACAGAGAGGCCTGCCAGAAGCCTGGCACAGGACACAAACTCCAGCTCCAGCAGCGTCCCCCAGGAGTCTGCGAGACAACTTTACAAGTGAACCAAGTGACAGAGTCTGGACATGAACACACAACCTTCTAAACGAGGGGCAGGCGTCTCCACCACTTCATCACAGAAAACCCCCGGTAACTGCTAGGGGTGTGAGGCTGTAAACACTAAATATTTCTGTTTATGGCTTTTTGAGGTGAGGTGACCATACCAGTTCCCCACTACCACTTCCTAACCCAACTCTGAGCACAGCCAAATACTGATGAGCTACAGGTGAGTGCTTGACAGACTGGCCACCTGGGTCACACATCTGAGACAGCCAACAGCTGTTCTCTCACAGTCATATGTACCAGACGTGACCCATTGACATTCCTAGAGGCATATCTGATATATGGATAGACAAACTGGCACATGACTCTGTGATAATATGAGGTCAGTCACCGGTACTTCCCAGGTCCCCTTTTGTAGGCCAGGTCAATGAACAAACTATGCCTCAATGAAGATTGGAACTCAAGACCATCAGGCCAGCATGCCAGCCACTGCGATACAGCACCCCCCTCTCTCAAAGTGCATAACAACTAATAAATACATCATTCATCATTTATTAAAAATCCATTGCAGACAAAAAAAAATGAATTAAAAATAATTTCAATTGAAGTACATAAGATCAGATGGTTGTACATCAGCACTCACACCTTGCACACCCCATGTGGGGAAGCTCATGAGAATGCTGGACATGAATGTGTGGTTTGTCTAGATGGCTGGAACACAATCGCAGAGTCCTCAATGTTATCATGTTATTCACAAGTGACCCACCCAACTCAGATGGATTGTAAACAGCAGCATTAATGTGCATGTGCATAGTGCAAATATGTGCACAAACAGATCATAAGTAATGACATGCAAGGTGATGAGGAAACAGCAACGTAACAGTGTGCATTTCTATGTACATACAGGTGCCTATGTACAGAGTGTAGACGGTGGCAGTATAACAATATCTATGTGTATACAGGAGTCCCTGCCACATGGTGGTCGGTGTACCTGCCTGCTAACAACAGACCTCTGGGTTCAATCATCAACAATTTCTTTCTCCGGAGGCAACCTGGACTCGTACATGAGCACTGGAGCACACTTCAAAATGTCAGCCATGGAAAAGCGGTCAGAAAGTAAAGCAATCAGACCCACATTACGCCACAGCCTAGAATATGCACAGGCCTAACACTTCAGATTGCCTGCCACGTGAACACCTGGCGCTGTGTTTGTATATCAGTATACAGCTACATGTATGAATAGTCATATCTCCTGTCACATGAAGTTGGTGCTCCTGAATATCCCTGCATTCAACACATACAAGTTAGCCAGATCATCATGACTGCAACAAATTATGAACACTCAACGTTAAGTTACACCGAACATTAGACTGTCGTCTGACAATAATAATAGAATATTGCTATAAATAAGAAACGCCTATTTATTAAAAGGATAAATCACACAATAGATATGGCACGTTATCTCCAACAATGACTTGCTGCAGGCAGCAGGCCCACTTCTTGTCCTCCTCCTCCTATACATTTTAATATGATTTTGGGTGGCTGTGTCCAGCATGTACTGGGTTGGTGTGTGTGTGCAAGTCTATACTAGTCTGCTCAGTTGGGTGGCTGTGTCCAGCATGCACTGGGTTGGTGTGTAAGTGTGTGCACATCTATACCTGTCTGCTCAGTCAGGTACTATAGTCTGTGGTCCCCTGAAAGTTTGTTGCCCAATACATCACTCTTCGGGGAACAGATTCACATCATCAACCCAGGAGAAAAAATTTGCCTACTAAATCATTCTCTTGTGGAACACATTCACATCATCAACCCAGGAGAACAAACTTGCCTACTAAATCATTCTCTTGTGGAACACATTCACATCATCAACCCAGGAGAACAAACTTGCCTACTAAATCATTCTCTTGTGGAACAGATTCACATCATCAACCCAGGAGAACAAACTTGCCTACTAAATCATTCTCTTGTGGAACAGATTCACATCATCAACCCAGGAGAAGAAACTTGCCTACTAAATCATTCTCCCGTGGAACACATTCACATCATCAACCCAGGAGAACAAACTTGCCTACTAAATCATTCTCTTGTGGAACACATTCACATCATCAACCCAGGAGAAGAAACTTGCCTACTAAATCATTCTCTTGTGGAACACATTCACATCATCAACCCTGGAGAAGAAACTTGCCTACTAAATCATTCTCTTGTGGAACACATTCACATCATCAACCCTGGAGAAGAAACTTGCCTACTAAATCATTCTCTTGTGGAACACATTCACATCATCAACCCTGGAGAAGAAACTTGCCTACTAAATCATTCTCTTGTGGAACACATTCACATCATCAACCCTGGAGAAGAAACTTGCCTACTAAATCATTCTCTTGTGGAACACATTCACATCATCCCCCCAGGAGAAGAAACTTGCCTACTAAATCATTCTCTTGTGGAACACATTCACATCATCAACCCTGGAGAAGAAACTTGCCTACTAAATCATTCTCTTGTGGAACACATTCACATCATCAACCCAGGAGAACAAACTTGCCTACTAAATCATTCTCTTGTGGAACACATTCACATCATCAACCCAGGAGAAGAAACTTGCCTACTAAATCATTCTCTTGTGGAACACATTCACATCATCAACGCAGGAGAAGAAACTTGCCTACTAAATCATTCTCTTGTGGAACACATTCACATCATCAACCCAGGAGAAGAAACTTGCCTACTAAATCATTCTCTTGTGGAACACATTCACATCATCAACCCAGGAGAAGAAACTTGCCTACTAAATCATTCTCTTGTGGAACACATTCACATCATCAACCCAGGAGAACAACTTGCCTACTAAATCATTCTCTTGTGGAACACATTCACATCATCAACCCAGGAGAACAAACTTGCCTACTAAATCATTCTCTTGTGGAACACATTCACATCATCAACCCAGGAGAAGAAACTTGCCTACTAAATCATTCTCTTGTGGAACACATTCACATCATCAACCCAGGAGAAGAAACTTGCCTACTAAATCATTCTCTTGTGGAACACATTCACATCATCAACCAGGAGAAGAAACTTGCCTACTAAATCATTCTCTTGTGGAACACATTCACATCATCAACCCAGGAGAAGAAACTTGCCTACTAAATCATTCTCTTGTGGAACACATTCACATCATCAACCCAGGAGAAGAAACTTGCCTACTAAATCATTCTCTTGTGGAACACATTCACATCATCAACCCAGGAGAACAAACTTGCCTACTAAATCATTCTCTTGTGGAACACATTCACATCATCAACCCAGGAGAACAAACTTGCCTACTAAATCATTCTCTTGTGGAACACATTCACATCATCAACCCAGGAGAAGAAACTTGCCTACTAAATCATTCTCCCATGGAACACATTCACATCATCAACCCAGTAGAAGAAACTTGCCTACTAAATCATTCTCTTGTGGAACACATTCACATCATCAACCCAGGAGAAGAAACTTGCCTACTAAATCATTCTCTTGTGGAACACATTCACATCATCAACCCAGGAGAACAAACTTGCCTACTAAATCATTCTCTTGTGGAACACATTCACATCATCAACCCAGGAGAAGAAACTTGCCTACTAAATCATTCTCTTGTGGAACACATTCACATCATCAACCCAGGAGAACAAACTTGCCTACTAAATCATTCTCTTGTGGAACACATTCACATCATCAACCCTGGAGAAGAAACTTGCCTACTAAATCATTCTCTTGTGGAACACATTCACATCATCCCCCCAGGAGAAGAAACTTGCCTACTAAATCATTCTCTTGTGGAACACATTCACATCATCAACCCTGGAGAAGAAACTTGCCTACTAAATCATTCTCTTGTGGAACACATTCACATCATCAACCCAGGAGAACAAACTTGCCTACTAAATCATTCTCTTGTGGAACACATTCACATCATCAACCCAGGAGAAGAAACTTGCCTACTAAATCATTCTCTTGTGGAACACATTCACATCATCAACCCAGGAAAAGAAACTTGCCTACTAAATCATTCTCTTGTGGAACACATTCACATCATCAACGCAGGAGAAGAAACTTGCCTACTAAATCATTCTCTTGTGGAACACATTCACATCATCAACCCAGGAGAAGAAACTTGCCTACTAAATCATTCTCTTGTGGAACACATTCACATCATCAACCCAGGAGAACAAACTTGCCTACTAAATCATTCTCTTGTGGAACACATTCACATCATCAACCCAGGAGAAGAAACTTGCCTACTAAATCATTCTCTTGTGGAACACATTCACATCATCAACCCAGGAGAACAAACTTGCCTACTAAATCATTCTCTTGTGGAACACATTCACATCATCAACCCAGGAGAACAAACTTGCCTACTAAATCATTCTCTTGTGGAACACATTCACATCATCAACCCAGGAGAAGAAACTTGCCTACTAAATCATTCTCCCATGGAACACATTGACATCATCAACCCAGTAGAAGAAACTTGCCTACTAAATCATTCTCTTGTGGAACACATTCACATCATCAACCCTGGAGAAGAAACTTGCCTACTAAATCATTCTCTTGTGGAACACATTCACATCATCAACCCAGGAGAACAAACTTGCCTACTAAATCATTCTCTTGTGGAACACATTCACATCATCAACCCAGGAGAACAAACTTGCCTACTAAATCATTCTCTTGTGGAACACATTCACATCATCAACCCAGGAGAACAAACTTGCCTACTAAATCATTCTCCCATGGAACACATTCACATCATCAACCCAGGAGAAGAAACTTGCCTACTAAATCATTCTCTTGTGGAACACATTCACATCATCAACCCTGGAGAAGACACTTGCCTACTAAATCATTCTCTTGTGGAACACATTCACATCATCAACCCAGGAGAAGAAACTTGCCTACTAAATCATTCTCTTGTGAAACACATTCACATCATCAACCCTGGAGAAGAAACTTGCCTACTAAATCATTCTCTTGTGGAACACATTCACATCATCAACCCAGGAGAAGAAACTTGCCTACTAAATCATTCTCTTGTGGAACACATTCACATCATCAACCCAGGAGAACAAACTTGCCTACTAAATCATTCTCTTGTGGAACACATTCACATCATCAACCCTGGAGAAGAAACTTGCCTACTAAATCATTCTCCCATGGAACACATTCACATCATCAACCCAGGAGAAGAAACTTGCCTACTAAATCATTCTCTTGTGGAACACATTCACATCATCAACCCAGGAGAACAAACTTGCCTACTAAATCATTCTCTTGTGGAACACATTCACATCATCAACCCAGGAGAAGAAACTTGCCTACTAAATCATTCTCCCATGGAACACATTCATATCATCAACCCAGGAGAAGAAACTTGCCTACTAAATCATTCTCTTGTGGAACACATTCACATCATCAACCCTGGAGAAGAAACTTGCCTACTAAATCATTCTCTTGTGGAACAGATTCACATCATCAACCCAGGAGAACAAACTTGCCTACTAAATCATTCTCTTGTGGAACACATTCACATCATCAACCCAGGAGAAGAAACTTGCCTACTAAATCATTCTCTTGTGGAACACATTCACATCATCAACCCAGGAGAACAAACTTGCCTACTAAATCATTCTCTTGTGGAACACATTCACATCATCAACCCAGGAGAACAAACTTGCCTACTAAATCATTCTCTTGTGGAACACATTCACATCATCAACCCAGGAGAAGAAACTTGCCTACTAAATCATTCTCCCATGGAACACATTCATATCATCAACCCAGGAGAACAAACTTGCCTACTAAATCATTCTCTTGTGGAACACATTCACATCATCAACCCTGGAGAAGAAACTTGCCTACTAAATCATTCTCTTGTGGAACACATTCACATCATCAACCCAGGAGAAGAAACTTGCCTACTAAATCATTCTCTTGTGAAACACATTCACATCATCAACCCTGGAGAAGAAACTTGCCTACTAAATCATTCTCTTGTGGAACACATTCACATCATCAACCCAGGAGAAGAAACTTGCCTACTAAATCATTCTCTTGTGGAACACATTCACATCATCAACCCAGGAGAACAAACTTGCCTACTAAATCATTCTCTTGTGGAACACATTCACATCATCAACCCAGGAGAACAAACTTGCCTACTAAATCATTCTCTTGTGGAACACATTCACATCATCAACCCAGGAGAACAAACTTGCCTACTAAATCATTCTCTTGTGTAACACATTCACATCATCAACCCTAGAGAACAAATCATATATATATGCATGTACATGTAGGCAGCATACAGACACCGACTTGGCCCATAGGATTTGAGCACTCACTCAGAAACCTCCAGCGCACTGATAGCGAGGTAGGGGATCCAATCCCTGCACCAGCTATATATTACACTCAAACAGTGACTTCTCCTTCAGAAAGCAATGGCAAACTACTGGAAGCAAAATTGATTTGAAAATCCACAGGGGGTTGCTGGCAATGTCCTGCAAAGGACACGCAACATTTAGTAAGGAGCACCAAGGCTGGTGTTAGACAGCAGACAGATATATATATATATATATATATATATATATATATATATATATATATATATATATATATATATATATATATATATATATATAAGACTTAGTGTTGCATATCCTGTACAGAACCTTGCAGTCAGTCAATCCCAGCATTTTTAAACTGTGTATGATTTCTTGGCAAATTTATGTTCAGTAGTATGCGATTGCTTTCTGAATGACCAGCATACATAACATTGTATGGAAACCTGCGCAAGGCGGTCTGCTTCCAAATACCTGCAGCTGTGTTTCAAATTATGTTTGTAACCCCTTCGTAACCCCAGTTATATATATATATATATATATATACACACAGCAATCTGAAATGTATTGTTGTTTGTCCATCAAGAATGATGATGACCATTCATTTCATCCAGTGGGGTTGAAAGTATGGAGCCGTGAGTTCTAAGATGGCTGATAAGGCCTATTTTGACTCGAAATGTTCTTTGAGAATGTGGGCAAAGAATGCTTGACGTTCCTGGAGGAGGATTTCCATCAGTGGTTCTTCTGTCCAGCCTTTTCTTCACAGCTCTTGCAGTCCTGGTTGCTTCACAAGTGACTGCACCCTTATGTAATGATGTACGCCACGAATTACGGTCTTTTGCAGCAGTCTTCCAGGTGTCAAGATGAATTCCAAAAGTTTGCAGTGAGATTTTCAGTGTCTTTAAAGCGTTTCCTCTGGCCGCCTTGAGCATTTACCACACCGCAGCTCGCCGTAAAAAATTCGTTTAGGGAGCCTGTGATCTGGCATGCGAGTCAAGTGACCAGCCCAGCGAATCTGATTCTTCATTAGTAGAGTGTGGATACTGGGCATGGGCGCTCTTTCTAGGACTTCAGTGTCTGGGATCTTGTCTTGCCATTTAATCTTCAATAGCTTCCTAAGGCAGACTGTGAGGAGGTGGTTTAATTTCCTAGCGTGTCGCTGATAAACAGTCCAGGTTTCACAAGCATATAGCAGTGAGGATAATACAACAGCTTTGTAGACTTTCAGCTTTGTTTGCTTATTCCATTTCTGTCCCATGCATTCTTGCAGTCTGCCAAAGGCCGCGCTGGTCTCGGAGATTCTTGCATTCACTTCATCATCATCTTGTGACACAGTGCTGCCAAGATAGGTGAATTTGTCCACAATGACAGTGCTGAAATGTATTACCTGTGCAGCATGCACTAATTAATGAGGACATGTACTAAGTGATATGACATGTGTGAGTCACAGACTTTAGCTACTGTATACAGAAGTGATCTTCTGATAAAACATGTGTGAGTGATGGTGTATTTCCACCTGCTGACATAGAAGTGCGCTGGTGTAGTGGTTACGACATTATGTTGACGATGACATGAGTGTGGTCAGATGATGACACCTCTCAATATTCACAACAGGATGGCAACCTATTTAGGCCTACAATAATGTCAGCAGATCATGCCCATTGCACATAGAACCATGAGCCCACAAGCGCTCAGATCCTCTCCTCGGGATCTCCCTCAGCACGTAGCAACTGTCGACACCAGTTCTGTGCTGGTAGACTACTGTACATGGTGCTCTAGTCTAGCTTGACCATGTATGACTTGATGTTCTTGCAGCCTGGCTAAGTTACACAATCACATCCATGCCTGGAGTCACTGACTCATCCTGCCTCCCTGAGGACATTCAGGCTATCAGCTGCTGTCCACTGCTCGCCCACTCCCCACAGCAGCTATACCAGCAAGCCTGTCTGCCCATTCACTTCCTCTTACATCTGCATGTCCTGGCACAACAATGAACAATGATATAGAAAAATGTGAGGGTCCCAACACCAGATACAGACGGCAGGTCCCCGCTAGTGGACTGGTATCAAGTGACACGCCCCGGCCTGCTACAACATGTACAAGTGCCAGACCTCAGTCTGTGATATCGCATACATTAGTGGCATCCTCCAGCACGATATTTTATATATACAAATGATATTGTATGTGATATTACATATGTCAGTGATAACAACAGGCATGCTCTTGTGACATGTTCTGTGCTCCTCTATGTGTGTACCAAGGGAATCCTAAAGTCTGGGTGGATTGATATGTGTCAGCGCAAATACATACATATCAGTCCACTCAGACTTTAGGATTGAATAGGTACACACATAAAAGAGCATAGAAAATGAGTGTCATTATTATCTCTATCATACTTAGGTGCACATGTCATTACTCTTCAATATTCATCCACTATAGCCAACCCATTCACTGGCACCCACTCATGCATCGTACGTCCACTCCTTTGCTTTCACTCTCGGACCACCATCACATCTCCACTGCTTCCAGTTTCCCGCCTTACCTTCCTGTTCCTTTTTTCATGTACCACTTCCACTCATTTGCCTGGGATCTTCACTGAACCGTTGCCACCCCTGACCCCACTCCCCATGACCCACAGACTCTCATGGCTGTTAATATAAGAGTATCCAGGTGAAACTCATGTTAGTATCACAGCCTGGGATTCTTAGATCCTCTACCCCGGTCCCCATGACCCACAGACTCCCACGGCGGTCTATATAAGAGTATCCAGGTGAAACTCATGTGAGTATCACAGCCTGGGATTCTGAGATCCTCTACCCCGGTCCCCATGACCCACAGACTCCCACGGCGGTCTATATAAAAGTATCCAGGTGAAACTCATGTTAGTATCACAGCCTGGGATTCTGAGATCCTCTACCCTGGTCCCCATGACCCACAGACTCACATGGCTGTCTATATAAAAGTATCCAGGTGAAACTCATGTTAGTATCACAGCCTGGGATTCTGAGAGAAGTAGCAACAAAAAACCTTTTTGAAATGTTCATTCTCTTTATTGTTCTCATTTTTTTCTTTTTATTATTCTCATCCCGTTCTCATGCCTTAATGTAGTCACTGTAGGGTCTTCTCCGTGATTATATGTTGTGTTTTGTGTATGTATGTGTTTGCTGATGAAGGCTAGTCGCCCTCAACGTCCTGTATGTTTTGTAATTCTGATCTGTAAATCTGCATTACTTTGTGTTATTTTATACCATAAACAGACAGCACACTTGAAGTCAGATGTGCTGTACAAACATCACAACTCCACTATAAATAGATAGCACAGCCAAGGTCCCCTTCCAGGCAAAATAAGAAAGATTCAGAAAAGTGCAGTTTATCAAATGTACTGATGTGTGCCGACTGTAGACACCAGAAGACATTCTTCAACATCTGCGCTGGAGTTAGCACACAATGTCTGCCTGTTGTTGCTTTCTATATAGCTTGTATCCTTTGTTTTGTATTGTTCGGTTGTGTAAAGGGTTATCTCCACTGTACACGGAGACCATCAGACGTGCTCGGCTTCCATCACAGGAGTGGAGTCTCACAACAGTACACGAATGATCTAGCACTGGTAAGGATTCATGCATGTCTATACCAGAATGACATTAACTACAGATACGTATATCTGGGTAGGTTCTCTTTATGATTGGGCTGTGGCCTATTACGCCCACTCTTATTGATTTTCAACTGCTGAGGGATTTCTAACACACACACGTCTGCAGGATTTCTAACACACACACATATCTGCAGGATTTCTAACACACACACATATCTGCAGGATTTCTAACACAGGCACATGTCGGAGACATGTCCTAGTTTGTTTCCCCCATCAAAGAATGCTAGATGCCAGAGCCACTATCCCAAGACGAGGGGGAAGCGTGCTACAATCTATACCATGACACCAGGTCTACTCCAGCCAGAGGCCAACCTGGTGCCTCTATGTCACCTCACTCTGTTGTTGTTGTTGTTGTTGTTGTAGCTGTGCTGAAGCTGCTGATCCATTCAGTCCAAAGCTTTGACTCCTGCACACATTTCACAACACAACCCCCTCCTGCAAACATTTCACAACACAACCCCACAAATACAGTCCAGTCATGACTGAGGCTGGTCAAACATGTGACCGTAAGATGATGAAATCAGCAACAGTTCTGTGTGCTCAAACTAGTGCCAGGCTGTCACCTGCTACAAGTCCAGTCTGTGAGGACACCACATTCTGAGGGAGGGCAACACCACATTTTGAGGGAGGGCGACACCACATTCTGAGGAAGGGCGACAAACTTCCCTTCATTGTTTCTCTGACACTGAGCAACATTAAGTGCCTTTGCTTATAACTTGTGCATCTCAGTGATGCAGCAACTTAGTTTTTAACTGGAACTCTACATCATGAGAGTAACCCAGATGCCCTTACACATATTAAGGTCATGTAAATAATGATAGATATGCCCAGAGATCACAAACAACTATATATGATTGATTGATTGATTGATCTAGGAACCGACATCACAGCATTCGGGACATTCCCATAAGCGCTCCGTCTCCATCCTCAGCAGCCAGCGAAGAGTTCCAACACTAATAGTTCCAGTAGCAATCTGATTATATGTCCGTCTCGCCTTTCCTCCGAGCGCCGAGCGTCGGCCAGAACCCCTCGTCACACCACGTTGTCTCATTCTTACCAGACCATGGTGCTCCATCTGCTCCTCCGAGGTGTACACGTGCTCCCACAAGGCCGCAACCACGTCTGCCTTGTCCTGCATCAATACTCCACCAAATTTTGCCGAGCCAGCCAATCTGTCCGCCTGTTCATTCCCCAGCACACCGGCATGCCCAGGAGAAAAGATCCAGGTGATGCTTACTACCCGTGACCTCCGAAGCGAAGCAAGCCACTCTGCACGAAGCCTACCTGTTCTCACCCTTCTCAGCATGCTTTCTGAGTCAGTTACAATCACAATGTGTGTATGTATCGTGTTTTCTATCCAGCGGAAAGCTGCACTGACCGCCTCCACCTCCATTCTTAAGCTAGATGTAGTGTTATCATACTATATATATAATTTAGGAGCCAGCCCCTTTAATCATAAGCTAAAATATTTATTTTGTGCAAATGTGGGCTAAATAAATCACTGAAAACTGAGGTGCCAGGTAAAAAAGTTCATGAGCCACAGTGACTGGGCACCTGGATTTGTCTACCCTTAGATACGAGTGTGACAAGAACACGATTGTTGTCAGCAGGCTCTGTGCTGTATATGTGACATGATGCAGGCGTGTCTGTCCATCCAGTGGTCAGGTGTTCAAATCCCCAATGGCAAGTCCAGGTGGCCAGCGGGACACTGACCACACCCCCCAATCAACTGCTGATTATTCTATACAAATATGGGCTAGCACCATGTACCCAACACAGCTGCAGGCCTAGACATTTACTGTATGACACGATCCGTGGCACGTCCTCGGCAAGTTCATCAACTGGCCAGCGGGACACTGACCACACCCCCCAATCAACTGCTGATTATTCTATACAAATATGGGCTAGCACCATGTACCCAACACAGCTCCAGGCCTGACATTTACTGTATGACACGATCCGTGGCATGTCCTCTGCAAGTTCATCAACTGGCCAGCTGCAGTGCTACACTGCTGACTATTCAGCTTCCCATAACACAGCAGAAATGTTGACTGCCTATCTCTGTATGGTTGACATACAAATATCAGATAGATAAAACCAACAACTTTCTCCCACACCTGTGTGGCTGACATACGAATATCAGATAAAACCAACAACTGTCTCCCACACCCGTGTGGCTGGCATACAAATATCAGATAGACACAACCAACAACTCTCTCGCACACCCGTGTGGCTGGCATACAAATATCAGATAGATACAACCAACAACTGTCTCCCACACCCGTGTGGCTGGCATACAAATATCAGATAGATACAACCAACAACTGTCTCCCACACCCGTGTGGCTAGCATACAAATATCAGATAGATACAACCAACAACTGTCTCCCACACCCGTGTGGCTGGCATACAAATATCAGATAGATACAACCAACAACTGTCTCCCACACCCGTGTGGCTGGCATACAAATATTAAGATAGATACAACCAACAACTCCCACACCTGTGTGGCTGGCATACAAATATCAGATAAAACCAACAACTGTCTCCCACACCTATGTGGCTGGCATACAAATATCAGATAGATAAAACCAACAACTGTCTCCCACACTCGCGTGGCTGGCATACAAATATCAGATAGATAACACCAACCACTCTCTCCCACAACCAATGGCACACAAGTAAATGCAAGAAAGGAACTAATATCTATTGCTGGTGTCACACAGCAAGACACCAAATGCATCCTGGCAGCTGACAACACAGTCAGCAAAGCTCAGTTCACCAACACAGTCACCAAACACATGTGTGAATAACTAGCACTCCTGACATACATAGATGTGCCTATGTGTGTGCATGAGACACATGGAGAATCACTGTAACAACAACCATCAAACTACATACTCATTAACTGGTGCCTCAGCACAATAGAAGCACCACAATGGTATCACAGAATCACTCATGGGGGGCTCAAGGAGAGAACTAGACAAGATTCCAGAAAATCCAAAGGTGAAGAAACGAGTCTATCAGTGGATGGAACATGCTGAGAAAACATAATAAATATATAACTAAAAATGTGTTACTCTGAAACTTCAAGGACACCAGAAATAGAGAGAGACAGAAAACACACAGAGAAGAGATTCAGAGACGTGGATAATATTGGCAGGGGATGAAGGGAGTGTAGGAGATAGTGACAGACAGGAAGGCTCGAGTAGATATGACCAGATTTGTCAAAACATGATGAAATGTCACATTCAGTGTCCAATGGTTCTTCCATACGTTGTCTGCATAAATAGTTCCTGACTGGGCAGAAGTGTACAGCGGAAGGAAAGAGAGCCAAATAGTGCTAGATGAATCCCCAAAATATAACTGAACTCACGTCACATCCTTGTGAAGGCAACAAATACAATCATCTGTGAACCATGTGACAATGCTTGTGCCAGAGGAATTCACAACAAATCATATCACATACAACGTCATGATATTCATACACTGTGGCACTGCTGAAGATGTTGCACAAACACACAGCACTATTCCGGAGGAGCATCAAGCCTCTGGAGTTACCAGTCTTTGGGATGCAGCAAGCATGTTCATGAATCCATCCAAGAGAAGTCTGAGCAGGGCAGCCCACCCATGCTGTTGCCACCATGTCAACAAGAACCGACTGACAGCTGGCGGTGGGCTATGAGTTGTCTCCCTCACATAGGAAGTGGATCACCTTCTGTGGCAGAGGCAGGGCTGACAGCTGGTCCTGTGGCGTGGTCTGGAGGATCAGGTCTCGGCAAGCATTCTGTAGGGAGCTGACTGTCAGGAGAACATGAAACACACAAGTCATCAAACTATCCACAGTTATAGCATATTTGATCAACAAGTTCAACTCTAACTGGTTAGTGTTCATCTTTACCAATGTCTGTGTTGGTTTGACTTCTGATTCACATGTTACCACAACATCAGTTTTTGACACTAATATTCTACTGTATTTTTATTTTAAACTTCACTCACTTTGAACTCAAGTGTAGTCTATACACGTGCTACTACTTCTAGTCCACCAGTAGATTCGCTTTCCTTATAACCAGTGTCCCTCACCATCAGGCGAACCCAATCCGACTTCAGAGGTGCTCGTAATTTACATCCCGAAGTCAAGGACCAGAAGTCAACATTTTAGTCAAACTGGCTGGCGTTGGGGTTGAACCCTCTAACTGGGCATCAGCACACAAGAGTGTGAAGAACAAGTGCTCCTATCTATTCGGCCATAATTACCTACACTGTATTTCTGAGTCAAATGTTTTGTGAACCTCTGACCAAATTTGCTGATGGAATCCAGGCTACAGGCTACAGTCAAGTCATACAACAAATGTCTACAATAACAACTGCAAGTGGTGCCCAAGTGAGAAACCAGCAAGGATCTGTGCAGCAGCTGTCTGCACTCTCCCAGAGATGCTGTGTGACCAGGCTGAATCAAGGACAGAGACAGCCATCTCCAATACTGTACACTGATCCTGGACCACTGTCAGCTGGTCAGTACACAATCTCAGAGAACAACTGTCCATAAATGTCTTGATATGGAACCAGGTGGGGTAAAGGCAAGAGGGATGTGAAAAGCATAGATCAATGCCAACAAATTCCATGTAGCCTCTAAGTGGTGGTGAAGGGAGATCAAGCTGGGTCAGGTGCTTGTTAAACATATGTGAGCATGTTAAGAATGTGGGACCACATCTGCTGTAGCACAGATGTGAGCAATCAGTGACTGCATGTGCTAGGGTCAGTCATCCACAGGTGCCCAACATCCAGCTCCAGCTCCAGCTCCAAGTGATGCTTCTAAATGTATCTGTACAATCTGGCCACAAGAGTTGGCAGTCAAAGAAGGAAGGCACACTGTCTCACAAACAGATCTGCTACTAGAGAAATGCCAGCCAAACATGAGCTGATGAAATATTGTCTGAGATCAGACACACACATCGACAACACATATTGTAGCTAGATAGCCTGCCTATTGACTTCACACAGGTGCATAGCTTGCTGCATGTCCTGTATGAGCTGTTTGTGGTTGTCCAGGCAATTGTACACTGAGCAGTTTGCCATCATTGTCTGAACAGTCCACGTTCATATCACTGTGAAAATCTATGCAATGCGATGTTTCCAAATTGCCAGTGACTGACTTCCAACCCAGTAGGTCAGTACTGTAACAGTGCGTTCACTACCCCTAAGTGACAGACGGCGAGGCTGAATCCATCAGGGAGAATAAATATAGAGGGACCTAATGACACAAAGACAGCAGAGTTAAGACTGAAATGAGCAGGATGGAAACAACCACGAGATACAGGAGGGTTTGGTATCAGTAGGAGTTGATGGCCTATACTCCACTGGGAGATCAAATTCAGAAGAAGAACCCACTGGAATACTGTTTGAGGAGTCTCCACTAACCGGACTTCACATAAACTAGGTCATGTCATTATGAGTTGAGCCGGCTACATTTCTCAGTCTGGCCAGTGCCTGCCCATCATGAGTGTGAACTGATTCCCTTGTCCACACCCCCAGCACATGGTGCTAGGCCCACGTTTGTCTACACCAATCAGCACTCACTGCATGATGTACCAGGAATGATGTGGTCAGTACCAGGAATGATGTGGTCAGTACCAGGCAGGTCACCTTGACTTCCCCAGACATGTCTGTACCTGTGGTAGGCTGGGTCAACCTGGTCGTCCAGGTCAGTTTCTCACACATGGGAATCCAGCCATTGTGCACTGAACCAATAACTACATGGTCAACAAGCTAGTGTCCACCCACTACACTATCACAGCTCCCAGAGTTGTCTGACCAGCAGGCCAGTGTCCACCCACTACACTATCACAGCTCCCAGAGTTGTCTGACCAGCAGGCCAGTGTCCCCACTACACTATCACAGCTCCCAGAGTTGTCTGACCAGCAGGCCAGTGTCCACCCACTACACTATCACAGCTCCCAGAGTTGTCTGACCAGCAGGCCAGTGTCCACCCACTACACTATCACAGCTCCCAGAGTTGTCTGACCAGCAGGCCAGTGTCCACCCACTACACTATCACAGCTCCCAGAGTTGTCTGACCAGCAGGCCAGTGTCCACCCACTACACTATCACAGCTCCCAGAATTGTCTGACCAGCAGGCCAGTGTCCACCCACTACACTATCACAGCTCCCAGAGTTGTCTGACCAGCAGGCCAGTGTCCACCCACTACACTATCACAGCTCCCAGAGTTGTCTGACCAGCAGGCCAGTGTCCACCCACTACACTATCACAGCTCCCAGAGTTGTCTGACCAGCAGGCCAGTATCCACCCACTACACTATCACAGCTCCCAGAGTTGTCTGACCAGCAGGCCAGTGTCCACCCACTACACTATCACAGCTCCCAGAGTTGTCTGACCAGCAGGCCAGTGTCCAGCCACTCAGCTATCACTTCTTTACACAGGTAGCACTAACACGTTTAACTAAGAGATGAGATGCCTGAGAAAAGCTGCAGGAGTAAATGTGACAGATAGAATTAGGAATGAGGAAACTAGAAGACGACAAGGTCTGTAACCATTAAACAAAAACAGATTAAATGATTTGGCCATCTCACAAGAATGCCTTGATACCATCTATCACACAGAGCCACATTGAAGAAATATAATGGATACATAGTAATGGGAAAGACCATGTAAAAGATGGAGTGATCGTATCAAGAACAACTTTAGACAAATAATACCAGCTTACAAAGAGTATTAGAAAGAGCGCATAAAAGATCTGTACATCTACCCCCAACACGTCACTGAGGTCAATGGAGGAAGAGAGAAAATACAACAATGACATCATGAAGTACCTTTATAGAGCTCAATGAGGCGGATTTGTTTGGTTGTTCCATACACATCTACCACAGCAAACAGCGAGGCACAGCCATCACTCAGAGGTATCCGGTCATCACTGGGCCCCTGGTCCTCGCCATTGATAATGAAATGCATACGAGCATAGTAACCAGTCTCGTCCGGACAGTACATGACACCTATACGTGAGCCGACATCTGTGGCCAGGATGAGTTTCTTGGCAGCTTTCAATGACGGCTCATCGCCATCAAACGAGGCCTGATCATTGGAACCGTTCATGAAGGCTGACCGAAACAGTGAGTATGAAGGTTGCAGCATTGAACGTCTGACACGGCCACAAGAAGTGCTGATCACCTCACTGTTGCCAAGAACTGACGTGTAGGCAGCCTTGAGAGAAGAATGTGCCCTCTCAGGACTCTGATGGTACTGCAACCTATTCCGTGACTTTGTGACTGCAGACACCCAACACCGTCCAAACTGGCCCAGGTCTGGCAGGGCATACTGTGGTAAACCATTCTCCTGTTTAGCTGGATCCACCTGGGGACAAGAACACATAATGTTATCTCTGGGGTACTGACAGCGCATGACATATGAATATTGCGGTGAAGGAGTTACGGACGCAGTTCATAATCCCGCATACCGCATTCGAAACAAGTTGGGGGCAATGTGACAGCATTTCCTTGCATTGAGTTTTTATAAAATGGCATGGGTGCTGGTCGTTCAGAAAGCAACGGCAAACTACTGAATGTAAACTGACCAAGAGATCACAAACATTCCAAAAAAAAGGCTGGTGTTGACTGCAACGTTCTGAAAAGGATATATATGCAACTAACTAATGACAGAGATGACATGCCTGTGCAGGATCAGGTAGAGATGGAACCAGAAATGGAGACTTTAGGAGACAAGCTAGGCTTCATCACCAGACAGCAAGTAAAATAACTTGGCCACATAGGACAACTACCAAATGGCAGTGCTCTACAAAATGTGCCTGGATTCACAACATTGACAAATAAATACAAGTCACAATGTAGAGAACATGCATCCGTCCTGTGGCAACATGGGAATGCTAATCATGAAGCATCTTCCAACAACTACAGGAGAAAACTCAGCTTGTGAACTGAAATGTTAGGGAAATTGTCTCAGAGTATCAGGTGTTATGAAGACACACTGAGATGTTTGATAGATCTGAATATGGGAGAATACCAGGTGTCATGAAGACACATTGAGATGTTGACAGATCTGAATATGGGAGAATACCAGGTGTCATGAAGACACACTGAGATGTTGACAGATCTGAATATGGGAGAACATGGGCTCACATACAGCAGCTGGTCAGAAAACTGACATACTTTCACCTGATCAAACATCAGTGGTGTAGACAGCACTGTCATGGAACACATGGTTGTTGGGGGAAGAGGCAGGGGTCCACTAACACCATGCTGGCATCAGGACATTACAGACACCCCAGACATGAGAATTCAGAGGCCAGGGACCTGGCTTGTTACAAGAGCCATGTTCTGCACAGGACTAGTCACATGATACAGATGGATAAAAGCACACACGTGGCAACAAGCACCCAGGTTTAATATTTCATCACATTGTCCTCTTGTCAAAACATCTTATCATACAATTACATACACAAATTACAGACATTATTTAAGTTCAAAGTGCTATTAATATTAAGGAGGATCATTCTGGAGAGATTAAGAGATTCCACTGACACACAACTACTGGCTGAATAAGATAGATTCAAGAGTGGACCACGACCTGAGGAGAAGACACTGTCCATAGATAGAACACACATTGAGAAAACCAGATTCTAGCATAAACAGACAGGCTGTCCCCTGGAACACACATTGAGAAAACCAGATTCTAGCATAAACAGACAGGCTGTCCCCTGGAACACACATTGAGAAAACCAGATTCTAGCATAAACAGACAGGCTGTCCCCTGGAACACACATTGAGAAAACCAGATTCTAGCATAAACAGACAGGCTGTCCCCTGGAACACACATTGAGAAAACCAGATTCTAGCATAAAGAGACAGGCTGTCCCCTGGAACACACATTGAGAAAACCAGATTCTAGCATAAACAGACAGGCTGTCCCCTGGAACACACATTGAGAAAACCAGATTCTAGCATAAACAGACAGGCTGTCCCCTGGAAACACACATTGAGAAAACCAGATTCTAGCATAAACAGACAGGCTGTCCCCTGGAACACACATTGAGAAAACCAGATTCTAGCATAAAGAGACAGGCTGTCCCCTGGAACACACATTGAGAAAACCAGATTCTAGCATAAACAGACAGGCTGTCCCCTGGAACACACATTGAGAAAACCAGATTCTAGCATAAACAGACAGGCTGTCCCCTGGAACACACATTGAGAAAACCAGATTCTAGCATAAACAGACAGACTGTCCCCTGGAACACACATTGAGAAAACCAGATTCTAGCATAAACAGACAGGCTGTCCCCTGGAACACACATTGAGAAAACCAGATTCTAGCATAAAGAGACAGGCTGTCCCCTGGAACACACATTGAGAAAACCAGATTCTAGCATAAACAGACAGGCTGTCCCCTGGAACACACATTGAGAAAACCAGATTCTAGCATAAACAGACAGGCTGTCCCCTGGAACACACATCCCCACACACACACATTGAGAAAACCAGATTCTAGCATAAACAGACAGGCTGTCCCCTGGAACACACATCCCCACACACACACATTGAGAAAACCAGATTCTAGCATAAACAGACAGGCTGTCCCCTGGAACACACATCCCCACACACACACATTGAGAAAACCAGATTCTAGCATAAACAGACAGGCTGTCCCCTGGAACACACATTCATTCATTCACTAGCATGTCCTTTGCAGAACCTCGCTCCCATAACAACCTTCCGGAAAACTTCTCGATCACAAGCAAGATGCCCTTGTGTCCGATACACCCATCTGGAGATCATCTGCCACATCCTGCAGCCATCTTCTCTTTGGCCTTCCTCTTTCTTTCTTCCCAGGCATATACCTCTCCATTATTGTTCTCTCCAAACTTTTCATGACGTTTCAAGTGACCAAATTATATCAGTTTTCTTTGTTTTATCGTCTTTAACAGCCAACCCTCTTCAATATTCAGCTCTTCAATTATGGATGCATTTGTTCTTTTCTTTACCCAAGATATTCTTAGAACCCGTCAATAACATTTATATTCAAAGGCATTTATGCGCTGTTCTGCATAATAAATAAATCTAAATAATGGGAGGCCTATAGATACCTGATTAGACAAGGAGAGACAGAAATGAATAAAATGTAGAAGACATGACAAAAACAGCAAAACATAGGATGGCATGAGCAGGCATGAGTTTGATGAGGGACTCAGCTCCAGTAGAGGATAAAAGGCACAGATGGCGGTATAATAGAAAAAAATGATAAAATAACATTGCATTATTTCTGAAGACACCCAGGAAGGTTTACCTGGTCAACAAATACCCACTGAAGTCGGATGTGCCAGCCTAAAGGAGCAGTATCGCAATTCTGCTGTAAACAGGCACAATGCAATTACGTCTGGAAAAAAAACACCCCGGATGAACGCAGAAGAAGATGAAGAAGAAGAAGAAGAAGAAGAAGAAGAAGAAGAAGAAGAAGAAGAAGAAGAAGAAGAGGAAGAAGAAGAAGAAGAAGAGGAAGAAGAAGAAGAAGAAGAAGAAGAAGAAGAAGAAGAAGAAGAAGAAGAAGAAGAAGAAGAAGAAGAAGAAGAAGAAGAAGAAGAAGAAGAAGAAGAAGAAGAAGAAGATTTCTTAAGGCTTTGTAAAGTTAACACAAAAATGTCAATAAGAAACAAAAGACAAATTCAAGTCAAAAAATAAATTAATACATTAAAATGTAACTGATGGACAGTGCAGAACTGTCTCTGGAAAGTTGTGACAGAAAATGAAACTAAAACAAGTAATTCATCATGAGAATTGGGAATAATTTATGAATAAAATTTAAAAAATTGCAAAATAGAGGATTAAGTGCTGCATGATAAGATGGGTTTGAAAGTCTATTATATAAGAATCAAATTTACCTCTGTTAAGCCGATTCTCATGTGCCCGCTCCATCCCCGCTCGGTCTTTTCTATCTCCACCAGAAATATCTCCCCGGGCTGCAGAGGTTTCTCACTGAACACTAATGCATGAGCAAAGCTGACTTCTCGATGGGCTACCGTGTTGCCCTGCAGCAGACGTATGTTCTGTCCATGGGCCTTGTGAAACCTTCTCACAGGCATCTCCACCTGACCAAACAACAGAGAGGCACCGCCGGTTAGGTCAGTAATGACACAAGATAGAGGTATAGTCAGTTTCATTAGTACTTACACAAGCTAGAGATACATAGAGTAATCAGAACTGAGACGATAGAGATACAGTGTAATCAGTAATGAGACAATGATATAATGACACAAGAGAGAGAGTTTAATCAGTAATGAGACAATGACACAAGACAGAGATACACAGGTAATCAGTAATGAGACAATGACATAATGACACAAGAGAGAGAGAGTTTAATCAGTAATGAGACAATGACACAAGACAGAGATACAGTGTAATCAGTAATGAGACAATGACATAATGACACAAGAGAGAGAGAGTTTAATCAGTAATGAGACAATGACACAAGACAGAGATACACAGTGTAATCAGTAATGAGACAATGACATAATGACACAAGACAGAGAGAGTTTAATCAGTAATGAGACAATGACACAAGACAAAGATACACAGTGTAATCAGTAATGAGACAATGACATAATGACACAAGAGAGAGTTTAATCAGTAATGAGACAATGACACAAGACAGAGATACAGTGTAATCAGTAATGATACAATGACATAATGACACAAGAGAGAGAGTTTAATCAGTAATGAGACAATGACACAAGACAGAGATACACAGTGTAATCAGTAATGAGACAATGACACAAGACAAAGATACACAGTGTAATCAGTAATGAGACAATGACATAATGACACAAAAGACAGAGTTTAATCAGTAATGAGACAATGACGCAAGACAGAGATACACAGTGTAATCAGTAATGAGACAATGACATAATGACACAAGAGAGAGAGTTTAATCAGTAATGAGACAATGACACAAGACAGAGATACACAGTGTAATCATTTAATCAATAATAAGACAATGACACAAGACAGAGAGAGAGATAGTTTAATCAGTAATGAGACAAGACAGAGATACAGTGTAATCAGTAATTACACAAGAAATGGTTACATAGTTAAGTTAGAAAATCCACACAATTAGGTATGTTATTCAGCAACAACATGTGAGGAAAACTAAGCATGTTCATTGCTATATAACTACAATTGAAAACAAGGAATTGAAACAGCCTGTATGTAACTGCATAAGAGAATCAGAGATATAAGCATCCTGTAGATAGGAGAAGTAATGGCTGCAGGGTGAAAGGACAATATATAATGAACTTACTTAGATATGTGTGTGACTCTCATGAAAGAGAGGGAGATAACAAACACAGTGTACATATTTTACAACAGACTCAAAACCGGTTGACAGAAATCACAGTGGCAAAAATACCAGCAATAATAATACTAAATTAATGTACAATAAAATTGTAAAAATAAGCTCAACCACAAGACAATGAACCCAGCATTTCGAGCTTAGTGAATGTCTTCAGGGGCTACACAAACAGATGTAAAGAAATAATGAAACTGGAAAATATAATAAAAACGTAAACAAACAAGTATGGACATCAAAGGTATATGTTGCGACACAACATAATGGGAAAGACAAGTATCCTTTATATAAATATAAAAGTATGGATATCAAAAGTGTATGTAACGACAGAACATAATGGGAAACACAAGTATCCTTTATATAAATATATAAATATAAAAGTATGGATATCTTCTTCTTCTTCTGTGTTCATCCGGATTTTTTTTTTTTCAGACGTGACTGCGTTGTGCCTGTTTACAGCAGAGCTGTGTACTCAGATAGCCCCGAAGTGCTCATCTATACAGATGGATCTGTTGTAAAGCAGCAGAGAAGTGTGTGGGCATTTACAGCTCGTTCAGCGGGCCGAACCATTCAAGAATCCAGTGGTGCCCACTCTATGACCACGAGCAGCATGACGATGGAGGTGATGGCAGTTACACAGGCTTTCATATGGCTGGAATCACAGCATTATACCAACGTGTGTGTACTAAGTGATTCAATGAGCATGATTCAGAAGGTCGAAGCTGGATCTATACGTAGACAGTGGACTGAGTTGCTGCGGAAGTCTGTTGTCCGTAAAGTCACCTTCATCTTCATCCCGGGACATGCGGGAGTCGAGGGAAATGAACGAGCTGATAAACTGGCTGGCTCTGCACCCCCTGTAGATGGCCAGCCCATGGATCGTGCCAATGTTATTAACGTCCTCAAAGATTTGGCGAGAACAGAGGACTTTGACGTCAGTGAATCCACATCGCTGTCCAGGATGAAAGACTTGGGAGTAAGAATCGGCACGGCCAGAAGCGAGAGGTACATTGGGAAAACAAGGCGCCTCGTCAACCAACACAGAACTGGCACTATTAGCCACCGGATGCTGATGCACATGCTGGGGGGGGGGGGGAGGATCTGAGCACCTATGGACATGTCCAGAGTGCAATGAAGATACCCCAACTGATAACTGAGCTGTGTTCTTGCGCCGTCAGGCCGACACATCCGACTTCTGCGGGCATTTGTTGACCGGGTTAACCTTCCCAGGTATGAATATCAAAGGTGTATGTAACGACAGAATATAATGAGAAACACAAGTATCCTTTATATAAATATATAAATATAAAAGTATGGAGATCAAAGGTGTATGTAACAACACAACATAATGGGGAAACACAAGTATCCTTTATATAAATATATAAATATAAAAGTATATATATCAAAGGTGTATGTAACAACACAACATAATGGGGAACACCAGTATCCTTTATATAAAGGGAGACTTTATACCCAGAGAGCTGGGAATAATGACTCTGCATTATTCACAGATTCGGCTGGTCATATGAGGTCACTGAGCATTTTTCTCAGTGCGATCAATCGACAGTATCACTGCGATATGCTGATTCAGGGGCAATATTTTATGCTTTCGCCAATTTTCGCCCATATTTATACAAGGTTGGGCGCTCACCCCAGCTCTGCTCCCCCCGGCTACATAACAACATTTGGAACCCCCTGAGTCCACTAATATCGGTTCTTAGCTCAACATCAATATCATCATCAAGTGCCCTGCCATCTGGCGTAAGCGTTCATGCTCTCCACAGATCTTGGTCTTTCGTGTTCTGAATCAACTCTGCTGTTGATAATCCTCCATGCCACCGTCTCAATCCATCCAGCATCATTTCTCGTGGTCTGGCTCTTATTTGGCAAATAAAATTCACGTTAAACAAGGACATATATTGGATCCATGGATTCATTCCGACACTCCATCACTCCTGGGGACTGTGCTGAACTACCAGCACTAGCCAGGGATACATCAAATGAAACAAGATCAGATATGAGAACAAGAGGACGCCCGAGAACAAAATAGACTGAAGACATCAAAGACATTGTTATTATTGTACAATCACACAGAATGTCGACACTCCAATGCCACCTATTCACATTCATTTAGTTATTGAGCGCTGGAACGTCAACTACCTTCCTCACGACTCTTCATCAACAATGGATTCAATTCAACGCTTGACGGCAAAAGTGAACGATGATGATGATGATGACACAAACGCAGATTTCAAGCGCCCATGTGACTATCAATACTATCGTATGGGTGCAGCGAAACACAACCTTGTGCGGAATACAACAATAAGATTAGTCTGATTAGATTAGCATCATCCAAATAAATAAATATTTAATAATCTGATTATCTCAGATCTGGTCTGATCATCTCATCATCCTCGCATCTACTAGATAACTAACTAGAACTAGTCTAGACAAGGACCTCGTTTGTTATTGACTATATTTACTGTACCAGCAGGCGTCCACTGTGTCACATCTGAGGAATGCAACAATCCCAAAGAAAATATGTCGAGAGGGAACACAAGCTGACCAAGTGACTACTCCCAGATGTTGACAGTTGCTGCAGGTCTGGGATCCATGATTGTCTCCCGTCTCTCCATCCATACGTCTGCTGGGCCAGATTTCCCTCACACGGCTGCCAAAATATTTCTATTGTAGCCGATAATTACAACCGTAGCAATACTTCATTCTTCTTCTTCTTCTTCTTCTTCTTCTTCTTCTTCTTCTTCTTCTTCTTCTTCTTTTTCTTCTTCTTCTTCTTCTTCTTCTTTTTCTTCTTTTTCTTCTTCTTCTTCTTCTTCTTCTTCTTCTTCTTCTTCTTCACCAGCATGATTATCACCATAAATGCGTTATCTCACGCTTTTTCCCTTTTTCCAATCTTCTTTTTCTTTTGCTGCTGGTGCTGCTAGCTAGGTATGATGATAGTGGCACTAGCACTAGTTGCAGTAGTAGTAGTACTTGCAGTAGGAGCAAAGTGTTGGACAAGTGGGTGACCAAATGGTGTCATGATTGTAACACTGAATCTAAGAATACCATTCATCCATCATATTATGCAATGTCGATAAGCGTGGGCGGTCATGTTCTGCCATCTCACTCGATCACCAGAGTCGTGGATCAGCTCCGTGTTTCTGCCTCGACAGTGCCACGTGGCCAAGCCATCCAGGTACTTGCTTCTAGGTCTTCCCCTTGGTCTGTTCCCCTCGATCTTGCCAGTTGTCACCAAGTTCTCCAAGTCATTTCTTCTCATAACATGCCCAAAATATGTTGACTGTCTACGTCTAATGACTCTAATCAGTTTCGGATCTTCATTTGTTTCTTGAAGGACTTGTTCATATATAAGAATACACGAACTGCGTTATCACTTATTAGTAGTTTATAGTACGTTAAAAGACTTTAAATAACGAAGACAGAAACAATAGATGGCACGATTTATTGTCTGGCATATTTTGCTGCATCTCTTCAGATACATAGGCCTACTGCAGAAACCACACAACATAAAGTAAAGTAATTAAATAAATCCTTCAAGCTGAAATATACACTAATACGCACAGTAATTTCAACTATCTACCACTGTAATTTTAGACAATTATCTGTGTTTGTGTCTTCGTTATTCAAATTCACAACGGGAAAACATTGTTAAAAGATGTATTCATGTATCAACATTGCTTCACAAAAAGCAATATGGTATTGTAATTATACTCACAGTATCCTGGTCAACCCTTCTAGATATATAGTTTTTATTGTTATTACATATAATTGATGTTTATGTTTTTTCAATGTATTATTTTGTTATTTCGTATAATTTATTTGTATAATCATGTCTTTCAGGCAGTTGTGGCATTCACATTGTGCTGTATATCTTTATTCCTTCAGTTTATTTATATATTTTTTTTCCTTCAAAAGTAACTTCAATTACCTACCCACCGGTAACTGTGTCTACCTTTCACGACCCCCTTCCACCGTTCCTTTCAACACACAGTTTAACGACGAGCTTTAACGTGTATCACTACACATCATTGGGTCCAGGCACTGTTGGATCGAGAGACCTACATACACACGGATGGGAGTATCAGGGACAGGTGAATCATTAAGGGAAGGACATGGCATGGGTGGAACTGTAGGAGGTGGCACGGGATAGGAGAGTTTGATGTGAACTGGTTGAGGACCTATGGAGGAGACGAAGAGAAACATAGAGCAGCAGCAATATAACTTATAACTACGCATAAACCAATAAGCAGTTACAAATGAATGATAAATTGGGAGAAAAATTAAAACAGGAAGTTTCTGTTCGTCATCAGGTGTGCCTATCTTTGAGTGTTTCGGCTTCATTTATCTTCTTTACACTCTCGTGGGGTGAGGAGAGAGGGTGGGGAAACACTAGGCCATCTAAATGTTTTCTTTTATCCTCCGATATCTGCTTCCTAACTTCTTTATTAGCGTTTGCATATTTTTGTATGGTCTCCGGCTTAGTATCCCAGTTTTTGCTATTTTTTGCAACAGGTGTGTTCACTTGAGGACTTAGAACCTGGCGAGGAGTGGGTGCATGTTAGTTAGTTAGTTAGTCGACAGATCATCCTCGTTGCACATCGAACCATTCAGTCCATAAGTGCTCGGATCCCCTCCTCAGCAAACCCCGCAGCGTCTAGCGGCTAATGACGCCAGTTCTGTGTAGGTTTATCAATCTTCTTTGGTTTCCTGCGTAGTGTTCTTGTTTGGCCACCCCTCTTTTAATTTGCTGCTTCCGCAGTCTGGCCATTGTTGTAGATTCACAGTCATCACTTGGTTCTCGCAAAAGTCTCACTTCTTGTAGAGCATTCAGAATGTCAGCCTGGTCCATGGCGCGTCCGCCCTCCACAGTAGCCTCACCTGAGAGCTTGTCAGCCCGCTCATTTCCTTGTACTCCCGCATGACCTGGCACGAAGATGAAACTAATCTTTGCCAGCCGAGACCGCTTCAGAGGCAGCAACCATTCTCTTCGGATCGACCCCTCCTCTATCCTCTTGATCATGTTCATTTAGTCGCTAAGGAAACAAGCCCTAGTGAATGTCTGTGTCTCGAGCCATGTTATTGCTTTACTTACTGCCATGACTTCCATGGTCAGGCTACTGGTGGTTTCAGTGAAAGCAACAGAGTCCTCCTTCACAATTCTCCCTCCGGCCCGAGCTGTAAAGGCCCATGAGCTTCTCACATGTCGGACGACCGACCCATCTGTGTAGATGACCGCGTCACCGTCTAGCGAATTCTCGAAAATCAACGCTTGTACTTCAGCCTCAACAGCAGCCGGATTTTCTTGTCTGCATTTTCTATCTAGTTGGATACTAACTGAAAAGGATGTGCAGAAGTCTGTTGGCACTTGCACCCACTTCTCGCCAGGTTCTAAGTCCTCAAGTGAACACACCTGTTGAAGAATGTCTTCGGCTTGACCCATCCACGACCGTCCTCTTTTTAACCTGCTGCCCTTCACCTTCCTAATTTCACTATGCAGTGGATGTTGTGTGTTTGCGTTAATTCTGAGGTAGGCGCGTGCCCTGCAAACTTGTATTCTCTCTTCAATAGTTGGAAAATCAAGAAGGTAGCGCATCGCCCTGCATGCTGTATCTCTTGTACATCCAAGAATAATGCGCATAGCTTCATTCTGTATCCTTTCCATCCTTTCTATCTGCTTATGGCTGAGAGTCAGGATTGCCATTGCATACTCCAAAACAGACATGACCAGCCCCTAGTACAGAAGACATAGATGGCGCTGCTCACAGTTTGCTGCCGCCATCACCCGCATCGCTGCCAAACCCCGCTTGGCCTTTGTTATCACCTGGTCTATGTGCACATTATAAGCAAGGCTTCGATCAAACCGTATCCCCAGGTAATTCATTGCCTGCGTTCTTTCCACCGTCTCTGAACACAGCATTACAGTTGGTGTTGGATTGTTGACAATATGATTATTCAACGAGAACCAAGTCACTGTTGCCTTTGTTGGGTTGACCATTGCCCCAGCTTCATCACACCAAGTACTTATGCGATTAAGTTCGGTTTGTAGTTCCACAGCAACCTCCTCTCTATCCTTACCCTGACGATACACTAACACATCATCGGCATATAACAATGTCCTGCCAGGTCCAGTGATCTGCTCACTGGTGATTCTCACTGTGTAGGCGTTGAACAGTACCGGAGATAATGGTGATCCCTGTGGTAGGCCAGGATATATTGTTGTTGGTTCCGAAGTCCAACTGCCACATCTAAAAACTACTTTCCGTTGGAAGAGGGCTGCAACGATCCAACTAAGGAGGAATGGACTTACGTTTAGTTCAAGAAGCTGAAACATTAAAAAATCCTAGTGGTACTCTGTTGTATGCGTCCTCAAGATCAATCGCTGCAGCAACGGTTTCAGTGCCTGAGTGGAAACCTTCATAGACATCATGGGCAAAGACTGCTGCATTGGTCCAGGTTTCTCTTTTTGGACGGTACCCACCCAGGGTAGGTGGGAAAACACCTTGCCTCTCTAGTTGGCTTGATATTTTCCTGGCAATTACCTTCTCCAGCAGCTTGCCTATTGTATTCTGCATGGTTATAATTCGATATCCCTGAATTTTTTTGTGGTCTTTGTCAGGCTTCGGCAAAGGAATCAGATAGCTGTGTAACCATTCCTCCTTGATGCTAGCACTCCCTATACTGTTGTTGTACATGTCTGCTAGTTTCTCTAGCTCATTGTCGGTACACCTATTTATGTCGTCGTATCTTATGCCATCAGGACCTGGAGCACTGTTTTTTTATCGTCGAAGCACAGCCTCTGTAGACTTGCCCTAAATTTCTTGCTAATACGTATAACCAGTTCGAGTGGCTGTACTGGTCTTGTGATACGTATATATGTGTGGCTGTGTTTTTGTTAGCTGGTTAATAGTGGTTCTTTAGCAAAGAAGTGAGGAATTATGTAGAAGCTTTGAAAATCTAGTTTTATAGTAGAAAAAACCTACTTAATTATGTATTTATATTTTCAGCATTTTAATTACACAAATGCCATTCTTTACCAGTGGCCGACTTTAAGCCCGCGTATTTAGCCAAAGTGTGTTTAAATTCTTTGTGATTAAGCCGTATTGTTAGCTCCAAACAAGCTGCTTTTACACGTGAAAACTATACCCCATGTGTGTATGTAAAGTGTGTAGGTCTGAGTGCCAGCAGGAATACGTCTTTCCCTCCCATAGCTAACGACGTGAGCTAGCTTCAACTTCTTGTCCCTCAGCGCCCATGCCAATGTCAGTGTGACGTCCTAACCCGTTACGCCAGCGCCATCATGTGAATATATTATCAAAACAATAATAACAGCTATTAATTAATGCAAATCCATGTATCATTACAATATTTTGTTTGTCCATCAAGAATGACCATTCATTTCATCCAATAGGGTTGAAAGTATGGAGCCGTGAGTTCTAAGATGGCTGATAAAGCCTATTTTGGCTCGAAATGTTCTTTAACAATGTGGGCAAAGAATGCTTGACGTTCCAGGAGGAGGGTCTCATGCAGTGGTTTTTCTGTCCAGCCTTTTCTTCACAGCTCTTGCAGTCCTTGTTGCTTCGCACAAGTGACTGCACCCTTGCGTAATGACGTACGCCACGAATTTCGGTCTTTGGAAGCAGTCTCCCAAGAGTCATGATGAATTCCAAAAGCTTTTAGTGAGATTTTCAGAGTGTCTTCGAAGCGTTTCCTCTGGCCGCCTTGGGAGCGTTTACCACAACGCAGCTCGCCGTAAAAAATTCGTTTAGGGAGCCTGTAATCTGTAATTACAATACAGTATATTGGAAACAAAAAATATTGAATGAGCGCAAACACCAAGCTTCGTACCATGCCTGCTCTATTCTGGGGACATAACTTACGTTAGAATCCATAACGCTGGATATTTGCGTCATTGCCCTTGTTTTCCTGTCGTATAAAGGCGAATGGGGTACATGATTCTACACCCATATTTGTACAGTCCAGTGATCACTTGATGGTGATGTGATCAGTGTCACGCCGGCCGCCTTCACGCCCCAACACATTTCCTGGTACTACTTTTAGACTGGGTTGACCTGGGAACTCAGGCCGGTTTTTAAAATCCCTCCATCTCCACCCTACGCGGATCCGACCCTATGACCACCGTGCCGACAGAAGTCAGACGAGGGGTTAGCCACAAAGCTCCAGCTGTGCTGCCATGAGCTCACCAGGTCACATTTCTGACTACACAATGCTAGCACGGCTGTAGCTGTGCTGCCATGAGCTCACCAGGTCGCATGCTCCAGCTGTGCTGCCATGAGCTCACCAGGTCGCATGCTCCAGCTGTGCTGCCATGAGCTCACCAGGTCGCATGCTCCAGCTGTGCTGCCATGAGCTCACCAGGTCGCATGCTCCAGCTGTGCTGCCATGAGCTCACCAGGTCGCATGCTCCAGCTGTGCTGCCATGAGCTCACCAGGTCGCATGCTCCAGCTGTGCTGCCATGAGCTCACCAGGTCGCATGCTCCAGCTGTGCTGCCATGAGCTCACCAGGTCGCATGCTCCAGCTGTGCTGCCATGAGCTCACCAGGTCGCATGCTCCAGCTGTGCTGCCATGAGCTCACCAGGTCGCATGCTCCAGCTGTGCTGCCATGAGCTCACCAGGTCGCATGCTCCAGCTGTGCTGCCATGAGCTCACCAGGTCGCATGCTCCAGCTGTGCTGCATGAGCTCACCAGGTCGCATGCTCCAGCTGTGCTGCCATGAGCTCACCAGGTCGCATGCTCCAGCTGTGCTGCCATGAGCTCACCAGGTCGCATGCTCCAGCTGTGCTGCCATGAGCTCACCAGGTCGCATGCTCCAGCTGTGCTGCCATGAGCTCACCAGGTCGCATGCTCCAGCTGTGCTGCCATGAGCTCACCAAGTGGCATGCTCCAGCTGTGCTGCTATGAGCTCACCAGGTCGCATGCTCCAGCTGTGCTGCTATGAGCTCACCAATTCAAATTTCTGTCTACACCAAATTTAGAGCAAATATTGCTTCTAAGTTATTGTCAATGAAAAGCGGCTGGTCGACTGACTAGAATGCCGGATTCTCCCTCCGGAGAGAACGGGTTCGAATCCTCGGTAAGGTGTGAGGACATGGAGTCTTGTACCTATGTTATTGTTGACAAAGTGGGTTGGCTTCTGCCGAACTGATTGCCGAGTCCACATAGAACGCCGAATATGACTTGCAAGCTTGACGACAGGAAAAACACAGACACGGACCAACTGTTTCCACAAAAGTCTTCATCAAAGAACAAAGACAAAACAAGAAAATTTAACTCGGGATGTGAAAAGTAAACTTTATTAGTAATGTTCGTTGATAAAGAATGGCCTATACATTCGTTTCTATCTGTGGGTGCTTTTCCTTTCGCCGACAGCTGCTGCCTGCTTCTTCTTCTTCTTCTTCTTCTTCTTCTTCTTCTTCTTCTTCTTCTTCTTCTTCTTCTTCTTCTTCTTCTTCTTCTTCTTCTTCTTCTTCTTCGTCGTCGTCGTCGTCGTTGTCGTCGTCGTCTTCTCTTTCCTTTTACACCTCCCTCACTCATTAAGGATATGCCCTCATCCACCCCACACCAAGCCGTGCTATATGTTGTTGTCTCCGGTAGCTCCTCGGTGTCCTCCCAGTAAAATATACCGTTTAATTTTCTAGTCATGTTTTACGTTTTGTTAGCGGCATCTGGATGGCAGTTTTGCTGGTGATGGAAGAATAGATGGCGATATTAAAATATGAATACAGGGGACTGGAGAGGCTCGTCACACTATGTGTGTGGTTTGTGGAGGTCAAGGGAGATGATCAGAGTTGATCCTGAAAACCAAAGGCCGAGATCTGTGGAGAGTCATGAACGCCTACGCCAGTCGGCACGGCACTTGATGATGATGAAGGGAGATGATGCCTGGTGTCAAACTTGGAGTAGTGAACTCTGGCGCTGGGTGAGTGCTGATATTTGTATCGGAGCATGTACAACTACTAAACAGTTGCTGATAAACTGCTGGCATTCGTCGGTTGATGTCTGCTCAGGGTGAAAAGGGGTAACTGGGGTGGTGTAGCGCAATCACTGATGCGAAGCTTGTGGATGGCTTCCCATGAGACAGAAGGTGGGTGGAGTTGGAAGATGGTGCTGGATGCGACAAACGTGAAGGAAGTCAGAAAGCGGTATAACTAGAGTGTCTTTCATTGAAAGTCACTGGGAAAACAGGGTACAGGGCGACTGAGATACACCCGGAGAGGGAGGTTAGAGACGGAGGCGAATAGTGTGAGGAGACCATGGAGGGATATGTGAGGGGTGGCCCAGATTGGGAGGACTTGGCGGGAGTTGGTCCACAGCCTACGGATCAAACACCGGACAAAAGGAATAATAATAATAATAATAATAATAATAATAATAACAATAACAATAAAAGAGGGAGGAGGAGGAAGAAGTAGTGACGAGAAGAGTTCGCGTATGCGTCAGAACAATAGAGAACTGCGTTTGTCTAGATACAAGAGATGGGGGATGCGTGGTCTCGAGGTATGGTGTCCGCCTTGAGTGCTGGCGGTCCCGGGTTCAAGCCCCGGTGATGACCGGGATTTTTTCTCGTGGACTTCTAGTAATAAAATTTCCCCTGGTCTCTGGGTAGTGAGATCGGACGCCGGTGTGTATTGTTGCGCACGCAAAAAATCCCTTGGCAGTTGGAAATCGAAAAAGAGTAGCCTAACGACGCTGCCCGGGCAAAATTTTGAGTTAAAAATCTACCCAAAGTATTTCAGGATCCTCGCCTGTGCTACGGAGTTCGTGCACTGAGCTGAGTTTCTCCAGACTCAGGTTTGAGTTAGGAGGAGAACGGAGCACTTATGGGTTGCACCCGTGTGCCGTGATGTTGATCCATCGACTAAACTAAACTAAAACTAAGATACATGAGTGCACATGTCAGCGAGAAGACAAGTTGAGAAGAAGCAGGATAAGAAATAGATAAGAATGCACAGACATACTCCCTAGCGGCAGTAAGCAAGACACGGTGGAGGAAAAGTCGCAATAAGAAAGTCAGCAAGATACGGCGCAAGAAAAGACGCAGACATAAGAAAGACGAGTATGCAGAGACATGCTCGCCAATGTCAGCTGGCAAGACACGCCGGTGGAGGAGCAGCGGCAGAAATAAGAAAGATGCAGTGACATGCTCGCCCGCGCGAGCCGGTGGAGGAGCAGCGGCAGAAATAAGAAAGATGCAGAGACATGCTTGCCCGCGCCAGCCGGCAAGACACTGTGTAACATAAGACGCAGAAATAAGAAATATTCAGAGACATGCTCGCTAGCGCCAGCCGGCAAGACACGGTGGAATATAAGAAGAAAACATAAGGATGCAGAGACATGCTCGCCAGTGCCAGCCAGCAAGACACGGCGGTGGAGAAGTAGTGGCAGAAATAAGACAGATGCAGAGACATGCTCGCCAGCGCCAGCGTGGGAGGAGCAGCGGCAGAAATAAGACAGATGCAGAGACATGCTCGCCCGCGCCAGCCAGCAAGACAGGGCAATGGAGGAGGAGGAGGGAAGCTGGCTGCAGGAGAACGTCAGCACTTGTAGCGTGTGACGTCAGAGTGTCTTGGCCCGGCCTAGGCCTGCGCCGTGTGTCCCGGCATGCCGCGCGCCACCCCGCCCGCCCGGCCCGCACTGACTGGTGTGTGCTCCAACACTGGGTCTCATGTCGGCACCAACACCCAACCCGACTTCATGCTTTCTCCGCTGAATTTCACCAAGGGGCAGCCTTTCTGCGCCCTGTAGCCCCACAACCGGGCTGGAGCCGGCGGAAAGATTTGCTATTTTATTCGTTTTGATATTGGATATCGTCGTTTGTGGCTGGATTATTGCTTCAAACTGGCAAAAATAGCGACCGTTGTTGACAGCATGGGTTGCTTTCGGCAAAGCAGAGACGACGAAGATGACAAACTGAGAAAAGAAGCTAACAAAAGGATAGAAAGACAGCTGGCTAAAGACAAATTGTTGTACCGGGGAACTCATAGGTTGTTGTTATTAGGTAAGTATGTGCGTGGTGATTCAAAATAAGTGCTTTCTATGAGGGAGAATGCAAGGTCTGCTGTAGCAGTCTAGAGCGACGAGGAGGCGACTTCTGCTGGCTTGTTTTCATTTTTCTAATGAGCTTCCGTTGTCATTTTTATTCTAAGGTGCTGGGGAATCAGGAAAGTCAACGATTGTCAAACAGATGAGGATTCTACACGTGAATGGATTCGGTCCAGAGTGAGTAGTGCGTGTTCTTGTAAGAAATATTGACATGTTTCTAGCGGAAGCAGTTGTTAGAAAGTATATTATTATGTATGTATGCCTGAGTGATTCCATGCAAGCCGTGCCAGTGGGCTCGGCCGAAAGGGGAGTGACCTTTGCTGCGCGAGAATGACTTAGGTTGTTTGCTTATGAAAAACAAGTTTTTTCATTGTTGACTTGTTTGTTTCTATTCCAGAGAGAGGAAGCAAAAAATTGAGGACATTAAGAAAAATTTACGAGATGCTATTCTGGTGAGTGTTGATTTGTGTTGACCCTGTTTTACCCCCGGGGATGGGTTCATTATGTTCCAATATGGCGGACTGCATAGTTGCAGGATGCTGGTGTTTGTAGAGTCGGTTTATACAGGGAAGTGTGGCCGGTTGAGGGGATATTGAACATAGCAAATCTCAGGGTTAACTGTCAGATTGAGGCAGCTTTGCAGATGTGACCAAGTCTTGTTTCATGGTCTCTTTTGCAGTTTGTTTTCTAACCTTAACAGTATCTTCTTCTTAGGGATAGGTTATGATACCCCACCTCTCTCACTCCTCCCCTGCAAATAAAGCTGAAAGCCTACAAAGCAGTCAGTCCTATTATCCACACTGCTGTATGCTTGGGACACCTGGAATGTCTATCAGTGACATGCTAGCAAATTAAACCACTTCCACACAGTCTGCCTTAGGAAGCTATTGAAGATTAAATGGCAAGACAAGATCCCAGATACTGAATTCCTAGAAAGAGCGTCCATGCCCAGTATCCTAGTTTAGTTTAGTTTAATCGATGGATGAACATCATGGCACACGGGTGTAACCCATAAGTGCTCCGTTCTCCTCCTAACTCAAACCTGAGTCTGGAGAAACTCAGCTCAGTGCATGAACTCCGTAGCACCAGTGAGGATCCTGAAATACTTTGGGAAGATTTTTAACTCAAAATATTGCCTGGGCAGCGCCATTAGGCTACTCTTTTTCGATTTCCAACTGCCAAGGGATTTTTTACGTACGCAACAATAGACACGGGCGTCCGATCTCACTACCCAGAGACCAGGGGACATTTTATTACTAGAAGGCCACGTGAAATACATCCCGGTCCTCACCGGGGCGGGACCTCCAGCACTCGAGGCGAACACCATACCTCGAGACCACGCAACCCAGTATCCACACTCTACTAATGAAGAATCAGATTCACTGGACTGGTCACTTAACTCGTATGTCAGATCACAGGGTCCCTAAACAAATTTTTTACTGTGAGCTCTGTTTTTGTTGATGCATCCAAGACGGCCAGAGTGAAAACTTTAAAGATGCTGAAGATCTCACTAAAAGCTTTTGGAATTCATCATGACACTTGGGAGACTGCTGCCAAAGATCAAAATTTGTGGCATACATCATTACGCAAGGGTGCAGTCACTTGTGAAGCAAACAGGACTAAGAGCTGCAAAAAAAAAAAGGCTGGACAGAAAAACCACTGCAGGAGATCCTCCTCCTGGAATGTCAAGCATTCTATGCCCATATTGTCAAAGAAAATTTCGAGCCACAATAGGCATTACCAGCCATCTTAGAACTCATGGCCCCATACTTTCAACCCCACTGGATGAAATGAATGGTCATCATCATTCTTGATGGACAAACACCACAAACTCCTCCCCTACACACAAATAAATACACACACACACATTCAAGACAACGTTTACTCCCGCTAGTTAATTTTAAGGATGAAGACACAGACAATAGGTTATACAATTAATTGCCTGGCATATCTGACTGCATCTCCCCACCCACATACTGCAGTATTAACACAAAATAAACTCAAGCAATAAGATAAATCCTTCAAGCTGAAATATATCACACACATTTCTACAGTCAATTTAATTGTCTACCAGGGTAATTTTAAACTGACTTATCGTGTGTGTGTGAGAGAGAGACCATATCCCTAAGAGGAGACTCTTTAGGTAGCAAAGTTGCAAATTATATATATATTTGCCTGCAAGATGCCTCAGACTGATAATTAAGCTTTTAATATACAGGGTTTTTGTAAAGTCTCACTACTCTTTGTATTTAAAACAGCTGTTTATTGAAGAGTATGTTTTCCGTTTGCAAGACAGAAAACGTACTCTCCAACAAACAGCTTCTCTGCATACAAAGTGTAGTGAGACTTTTACAAACACCCTGTGTATTTATGGTCAGACTTTGGAGGGAAAATTATTACAGACAGGAAAGGTCACCCTACAGCATATTATCATGACCTGGTATGTGTGAAATCAGTAGAATTCTACACCCCTAGTACTATTTTGCCTGTGTGTTACCAGGGCCCCAGTATGGAAGAAAAAAATGGTAACACTGTAACTTCCTGTGCAGGTCATAAAAAGTGACCAAAGAGTGTTGTTGTGAGACTGGTTAGTTCATACCATTGAACAAACCAGCCAACGTCCAGCTGACTTTCAGAGCTTGGCATGCATGCTTGTGGGTCTGTACTCCACTTAAAGGCAGAAGGTGAAAGTGTTGGCTGGAGGACCGCACTTATCTATAGACTGTCAACATTTGTTTTGTGGCACATTCATATCTTCATCCAGTTAATCAGTCCACAAGTTGGGGACGAAGTCATCTAATCGTGCCACTCATCAGTCGTCTGTTGTTGGAAATTCTCTTCAGCTATGTTTATGTCTGAAACCCTGTGGCTTTGTATACCTGTGTTTTATTTATATAATAATATATTCATCTAAGAGATTCACAAACTGGCGCACTCACATGCAACATGCATCCTCACAGTTTCACCTGCAGCAAGAGTTTTAGCTTACATTGAGTAGTTTTATTATAGTATTAGTACCAGTTGGGACTCTTTGTTGGTTGTTGAAGTTTGGGACGGAATGTATATGGGGCTGTCCTGAGTGTTGTGATGGTGGTTGTTGACTCAACCCAACTGCAGTAGTTAGAAACACTGCTTAGAGTTGTTGATACAGATTGCAGTGAGTTATTTTGTACAGTTGTACGTGCAAATATATTGTTTCACTTTCTTTATCATATCTTCCTTCAGCTGTCTGTATATGAATGTTCTTTGCCACTTTTTTCATGGCAAGCAGTCTATAATTAGATGGGCTCATTAGCAGTTTTAGTGAAATAGTCTGTCACCACTTGATGTAACAATTAGGCAACACTAAACACTGAATAGGTTATCATGATTTTGGCTGCATCAAGAACATAGAAAAACTGGAACATGTTGTAATAATTGGTGAGATTAAATAAGAAAACAGAGAGCAGAAGGCAGCCAGTTAAGGTTCTGCAGTCTTGTACGATGCGATGGAAGATTTCCAGCAGTTGAATTGGTACATTGCTAGAGAATGGGGATGCCACTGGATTGTAAGGATGGTTATGTCATAATTATAGTCTATCCAGAAATGAATGCCTTCATTCATGATCAATTATTTTGAAAACTGTCTGTTGCATCGTCATGAAATTTTTCGTGCCGTCTTATATTTACCCCCACCCAAGGAATATGTCTTTGATAGATCCAAAAGCAACTTAAATCATAGAAAGCAGCAACATTTCTTTGATATTTTGGTGAAAAACTAGTGATTTCTCGCTAACAAACTTGTTTTACAGTAATTTTCCGCCAGTTCGGATGACGACACAAGGCTCTACGCGATGCACTTGTAATAAGGCCAATCCTATGTCCCACGAGAAAATTAACTATTCAGCGCTAGTGTTTCCGTGAGAAGACGTAATACATTTAATAACATGGACTTCATCTCTGTCCCGTAAATTATATACCACATATAAACAAACTTTGAAATCTGCTGTACAATCTCCAGAACAAAAATTTTTTTGTTGGGTGGACATAATGATAAGGTTATATGCTAAATCTCATCATTTTCCCTCAGTTGGTTACTGAGATATGGAATTTTATATTGGGGCAGACAAAAGTAAACAGACTATAATAATTGATTTGTCCCAAAGCTGTTGAATTAGTACGTTGCTAGATAATGGGGATGCCACTGGATTATAATGATGGTAATGTCGTAATTAATCATTAATTTGTCCCGAAGTAGTTTTCTGCCGTGGGACAGTCTGGTGATAGCACCATCACTTGTGTAGGCCTGAATGCACTGAAGAATAGGTGGCCTGTTTTCCCCTCACTTTTGTAGGCGACAAGCCCACATCTGACTATGCTCGTGACAGTGTCAGCATAGTTTTTTTATGAACTTTGTTGAACCACCAGCGATAGTTATATAAAAAAAGGGAAAAACAAGTAGTTGCATATTCTTTACAGGACATCACAGTTAACCCCAGCATTTTTGGCTGTTGTGATCTCTTGGCCAGTTTACGTTCAGTACTTTGCTATTGCTTTCTGAACGACCAGCACCCATACCATTTTATTAAAAAAAAACAAAGAAAGGCGGTCTGCTGCCAAATCGCCTGCAGCTGTGTTATGTTGACATTTGTGTATACCTACAATAGTGAGACACCAATATGGTGACATTTGTGTACATATGCTATGGTGACATTTGTGTATACCTGTTATGGTGACATTTGTGTACATATGTTATGGTGACATTTGTGTACATATGTTATGGTGACATTTGTGCACATATGTTATGGTGACATTTGTGTACATATGTTATGGTGACATTTGTGTATACCTGTTATGGTGACATTTGTGTATACCTGTTATGGTGACATTTGTGTACATATGTTATGGTGACATTTGTGTACACCTGTTATGGGGACATTTGTGTACACCTGTTATGGGGACATTTGTGTATACCTACAATAGTGAGATACCTGTTATGGTGACATTTGTGTACATATGGGGACATTTGTGTATACCTACAATAGTGAAATGTGTGTACACCTACAATAGTGAGATTTGTGTACACCTACAACAGTGAGATTTGTGTACACCTACAACAGTGAGGTTTATGTACACCTACAATAGTGAGGTTTGTGTATACCTACAATAGTGAGATTTGTGTACACCTACAATAGTGAGATTTGTGTACACCTGCAATAGTGAGATTTGTGTACACCTACAATAGTGAGGTTTGTGTATATCTACAATAGTGAGGTTTGTGTATACCCACAATAGTGAGATTTGTGTATACCTACAATAGTGAAGTGTGTGTATACCTACAATAGTGAGATGTATGTACACCTACAATAGTGAGATGTGTGTACACCTACAATAGTGAGATGTATGTACACCTACAATAGTGAGATGTATGTACACCTACAATAGTGAGATGTGTGTACACCTACAATAGTGAGATGTGTGTACACCTACAATAGTGAGATGTATGTACACCTACAATAGTGAGATTTGTGTATACCTACAATAGTGAGATGTGTGTACACCTACAATAGTGAGATGTATGTACACCTACAATAGTGAGGTTTGTGTATACCCACAATAGTGAGATTTGTGTAGACCTACAATAGTGAAGTGTGTGTATACCTACAATAGTGAGATGTGTGTACACCTACAATAGTGAGATGTGTGTACACCTACAATAGTGAGATTTGTGTATACCTACAATAGTGAGATTTGTGTATACCTACAATAGTGAGATTTGTGTATACCTACAATAGTGAGATTTGTGTATACCTACCATAGTGATATTTGTGTACACCTACAATAGTGTGATGTGTGTACACCTGCAATAGTGTGATGTGTGTACACCTGCAATAGTGAGATTTGTGTACACCTACAATAGTGAGATTTGTGTACACCTACAATAGTGTGATGTGTGTATACCTACAATAGTGTAATGTGTGTATACCTGAAGTAGTGACATTTGAAATGCTGTACAGCTGACTAATGCTTTGTGTAAGATTTGTTATGTGGTACGTATTGCATAGTGTTCTGTTATGTGTGTTCTGTTATGTGTGTATGTGGTACTGTAGCAGTATACTAGTAGTTCTATATGTGGAACCACCTGCCTCTCCCTCCAAAGGTCCTGGGTTCGTATCCGGATTTTGTCATTCATCTCATGAGCACAATTCTCTGAGACCCCTGGCGCTCATCCCTGGGGCTATGGAGTTCGTTACTTTGTGCCACGCTTTCAGCAGATCCCTCTATGGAAAGAGACCCAGCCAAATGGGATAAAACCCATTTGCCATGAAGTCGATCCCCTTTGCCTTAATTTTTAAACTCAGGAGTTAAATATGAGTGGACCCATTAGACAATAGAAATAGGTGAAAGCTGTAGGCACACGAGAGGTTGACCTGCCACTGTACGCGATGCTAACAGCTGTGATACACAGCTACGCTGTCTGTCCGCTCCCCTCTTCTGTCATATCGTAATGAAGGAAACATTTTAGAAAAATAAAACCAGATGATGTTATACCCTTCTTTATCACTGTATAATGGATCGGGCGCCATGTCTTCACAGATAAGGGCAAACAAAATATGACCTATGTACATTTTGCTTATGTTAAAAATCCCCCTGCTGTTACTAATCACAGAGGGTAGGCTGTAGAATGTTGATGCTTCCATCATGGTACCCTGACATGAAATACTATGGTAGTTATCTTACACTGGTACCCCTACATTAAATATTATGATGGTTAGTCTATACCGAGTGTTGATGCTTCCATCATGGTAACCCTGACATGAAATATGATGGTTAGTCTATATCGAGTGTTGATGCTTCCATCATGGTAACCCTGACATGAAATATGATGGTTAGTCTATATCGAGTGTTGATGCTTCCATCATGGTAACCCTGACATGAAATATGATGGTTAGTCTATATCGAGTGTTGATGCTTCCATCATGGTAACCCTGACATGAAATATGATGGTTAGACTATACCGAGTGTTGATGCTTCCATCATGGTACCCCGACATGAAATACTACAATGGTTAGTCTATCTGTACAGAGTGTTGATGTTTCCATCATGATACCCCGACATGAAATACTATGATGGTTAGTCTATACCGAGTGTTTCCATCATGGTACCCCAACATGAAATACTATGGTAGAAATCTTACACTGGTATCCCTACATGAAATATTATGATGGTTAGTCTATACCAAGTGTTAATGCTTCCATCATGGTACCCTGACGTGAAATATGATGGTTAGTCTACACTGAGTGTTGATGCTTCCATCATGGTACTCGGACATGAAATATTATGATGGTTAGTCTATACAGAGTGTTGATGCTTCCATCATGGTACTCCGACATGAAATATTATGATGGTTAGTCTATACAGAGTGTTGATGCTTCCATCATGGTACTCGGACATGAAATATTGTGATGGTTAGTCTATACAGAGTGTTGATGCTTCCATCATGGTACTCGGACATGAAATATTATGATGGTTAGTCTATACAGAGTGTTGATGCTTCCATCATGGTACTCCGACATTAAATATTATGATGGTTAGTCTACACTGAGTGTTGATGCTTCCATCATGGTACTCGGACATGAAATATTATGATGGTTAGTCTATACAGAGTGTTGATGCTTCCATCATGGTACTCCGACATTAAATATTATGTTGGTTAGTCTGCACTGAGTGTTGATGCTTCCATCATGGTACCCTTACACAAAATCTATGTGTGGATGTGTGCAGTTTTCTTTCTTTGTTTTTGTGTCAAAGAACACTGGTATTAATTTATCTGCTTTTAAAATCACACTCTATTCTCTTGTTCAGTCTTGTTTATGAAATCCATTGCTAATTTGTGTGAATGTGTTTCTGTGTTCACAGACAATTACAGGTGCAATGAGCACATTAAACCCACCTGTAACACTGGAGCATGCTAGCAATAAGGCCAAAGTGGATTATATCCAGGATAAAGCCAGTCAACAGGATTTTGATTATCCTCCAGTAAGTTAGTCATCATTCCTTCCCTGGTCAACTGTTTATCTGTATCATCGCTCTTGTCTCTGTGTCTGTGTCACCACTTTTGTCTGCGTGTCTGTATCACTGCTCTTTGTCTCTGTGTCTGTATCACTGCTCTTTGTCGCTGGGTCTGTATGACCACTCTTGTCTGTGTGATTGTATCACCGCTCTTGTCTGTATCACTACTCTTGTCTGTGTGCCTGTATCACCACTCGTGTGTGTCTGTACCACCACTCTTGTCTGTGTGTCTGCATTACCACTCTTGTCTCTGTGTCTGTACCACCACTCTTGTCTTTGTGTCTGTATCACCACTCTTGTCTGTGTCCTACTTCAGTAACATTTTCTAAATTGCTTTTTAATTATTTAAGCTGCATAGTTGGATACTTCTTGAAAAAAACAAATCCAACAGTACTTTTTTCAAGTCTGTAGGTCAATTCTAAGCCGAGATATTAACGTTTGTGTGTCAGTTTATCATTTAATATGAACAAAGAGGACAATATGATGTTAGCACTTTGGAAAAATGTGTCCTACACACTCACACCACTGTTGTAACACATATCATTCAAGGGAGATTAAAACTGCTGATGTTTCCTAACTGAGGAAAAGATAACTGCTACCGATTTTTAAAAAAAAACATACACACACACAACGTTGTATACACTGGCACGCCATGCTGTGATGACGTCAGTCTGCATGTGCTGTCAGCGAGGCTTTATATGCAGATTCATTTTGACAAGAGAATTCGGTGAAAAAGTTGCAAAATTATCAATGATCTTGTCCTTGTAGAGGGATGAAAAATTACACATAAAAACAATAATGGGCGTTGAATGTACACATGCATTCATTATCATGTTTGTCGCTCTGAATACTCCATAAAATATTAAATGGTCATAGCTGGAGTATGACAAGGTAAACTGCTATCTGCCGCCATTGAAATACCATATTACAGCATGCAGTCTTCATAATTTCAGTGTGAGATTGACTGCCATCTTAAATGGTTGAAAATTACAAAATACACGTAAAAATGGATGCTAAATTTAATAATACACAGTATAACAATGTAATACATCTCATAATCCGGTATTTATGGGTTTACTTACCACTTAGAATAGGTAGCTTGGTTCTCTGGTATAACAAGGATTCCTGAAGCGCCAGCGTCTTGTCTGTGTGTCTGTACCTCTACTCTTGTCTGTGTGTCTGTATCACCGCTCTTGGCTGTATGGCCACTCTTGTCTGTATCACCGCTCTTGGCTGTATTACCACTCTTGTCTGTATCACCGCTCTTGTCTGTATTACCTCTCTTGTTTGTATCACCGCTCTTGTCTGTATCACCGCTCTTGTCTGGGTGTATATCATCGCTCGTCTATGTGTCTGTATCACCGCTTTTGGCTGTATTACCACTCTTGTTTGTATCGCCGCTCTTGTCTGTATTACCACTCTTGTTTGTATCACCGCTCTTGTCTGGGTGTATATCACCGCTCTTGTCTGTGTTCCTGCATCACCGCTCTTGGCTGTATTACCACTCGTCTGTATCACCGCTCTTGTCTGGGTGTATATCATCACTCTTGTCTGTGTGACTGTATCACCGATCTTGTCTGTATGTCTGTATCACAGCTCTTGTCTGTATCACTGCTCTTGTCTGTGTCTCTGTATCACCGCTCTTGTCTGTGTGTCTGTATGACCGCTCTTGTCTGTATCACCGCTCTTATATGTATCTGTATCACTACTCTTGTGGGACGCAGAGGTGTTTCCAAGGCACCAGGGCCGGGTTATATACTGGCCAAGACCTATTGTCGCGTCCTCGTCGAGCGTCCTGGGCAACAGGTCCCTTCGGGGTCCTGGCTAAAGTCAGTAGGATCGTCGATTCCTCCAAAGTTGGAGAGTGCCTGCCTGTACGGCGAGGAACCACCAGTCTGCACACCAATAAGCCAGACATGGGACAACGGATACTCACGCAAACCTCAGGTCCTGTATGATGTCACACTGATGTTGGACAACAGGATGCCTTCATCCGACCTACAGGACTTCTCATTGGAGCTCAAGCTAATGAAGACAAGCAAGCAAGCAACTACTCTTGTCTTTATCACCGCTCTAGTCTGTGTGTCTGTATCACCGCTCTTGTCTGTGTGTTTGTATCACCGCTCTTGTCTGTGTGTTTGTATCACCGCTCTTGTCTGTGTGTTTGTATCACCGCTCTTGTCTGTGAGTGTATCGTCGCTCTTGTCTGTGTATCTATACCACTGCTCTTGTCTGTGTGTCTGTATCCTCGCTCTTGTCTGTATCACTGCTTTTTTGTCTGTGTCTGTATCACCACTCTTGTCCATGTGTCTGTATCACCGCTCTTGTCTGTGTGTCTATCACCGCTCTTGTCTTTATCACATCTCTTGTCTGTGTGTCTGTGTCACCGCTCTTGTCTGTGTGTGTATCACTGCTTTTGTCTGTGTGTCTGTCTCACCAATCTTGTCTGTGTGTCTGTATCACCACTCTTGTCTGTGTGTCTGTATCACCGCTCTTGTCTGTTGTCTGTATCACCACTCTTGTCTGTGTGTCTATATTACCACTCTTGTCTTGTCTATATTACTGCTCTTGTCTGTATCACCGCTCTTGTCTGTGTGTCTGTATCACCGCTTTTGCCTGTGTGTCTGTATCACTGCTCTTGTCTGTATCACCGCTCGTCTGTGTGTCTATATTACCACTCTTGTCTGTTTGTCTATATTACCGCTCTGGTCTGTATCACCGCTCTTGTCTGTATCACCGCTCGTCTGTGTGTCTATATTACTGCTCTTGTCTGTATCACCGCTCTTGTCTGTGTGTCTGTATCACCGCTTTTGTCTGTGTGTCTGCATCACTGCTCTTGTCTGTGTGTCTGTATCACTAGCCACTTTAGTAACATTTTCTAAATTGCTTTTCAATTATATAACCTGCATAGTTGGATACTTCTTGAAAAAAAAAATCCAATGGTACCTTATTCAAGTCTGTAGGTCAATTAAAAGCCGAGATATTATCTTTTGTGTGTCAATTTATCATTTAATATGAACAAAGAGGACAATATGATGTTAGCACTTTGGAAAAAGTGTGTCCTACACACTCAAACCACTGTTGTAACACATACCATTCAAGTGAGGTTAAAATTGCCGATGTTTCTTAACTAAGGGAAAAATAACTGCTACCAATTTTATATATATATATATATATATATATATATCTATATATATATAATATATATATAATATATATATATATCTATATATATAATATCCTCCAGTTAGTACACATTTACCATACCTTCCTCTTACAGGACATTGCCATCAAGGCCAGTTGTATGTTCTGGTAGACAGTGTTTACTTTGAGTAGTTTGCCATTGCTTTCTGAACAGAATCCATAGCAAGATTGTTTTTACAAGGGTTATTGTGTTGGTAGATTACTGTAACAACCGCAAAGATTTATTGCATGGGGTGGCAGTTAGTGTAATAAGATCTGGGTTATGTGTTTGGTTGACAGGTTATAATATGAGGTTTACTTGGTAGGTCACATCAGGTGGCAGGTGAGTGAATGCAGTGAGAGAGACAGAGCTGGTTTGAAAGGTTCGTGGTGCTACGGGATTATTGTAGTAACAGCAGATTTGTCACATAGATTTACCATAGCTGCTGCATAAATGTCACAAAGATTTACTGTAGCAGCTGCAGATTTGTCACATAGATTTAATGTAGTAACTGTAGCAGCGCTGCAACAATGTCACATAGATTTATTGTAGCAGCAGCAGATTTGTCACGTAGATTTGCTGTTGCAAGGAAACGTTTGCCAGCTGCATTCAGGTGTAGGTGCCTTGTTGCTTTCGCAGGAGACACCTGTATACTGCACTGGATTGAGACTGCTGTAGTTGGAAGCAGAATCATGCAGTCATTGACAGCTGGACCAGGATGTGTCCCACTCCTTGCTGTAGCTTGACCATGTGTCCCACTCCATGTTGCAGCTAGACCATGTGTCCCACTCCTTGCTGTAGCTTAACCATGTGTCCCACTCCTTGCTGCAGTTGGACCATGATGTGTCCCACTCCTTGCTGCAGCTGGACCATGTGTCCCACTCCCTGCTACAGCTTGACTATGTGTCCCACTCCTTGCTACAGCTGGAACATGTGTCCCACTCCTTGCTACAGCTGGACCATGATGTGTCCCACTCCTTGCTGTAGCTTGACCATGTGTCCCACTCCTTTCTGCAGCCTTGACCATGTGTCCCACTCCTTTCTGCAGCTGGACCATGATGTGTCCTATTCTCTTCTACATCTGAAGCATGATGTGCCGCACTTCTTGCTGCAGCTGAAACCTAAATTCCACTCACTGCTACATATGACACATAATGTGTACCACTCCCGGCTACAGATGACACATAATACTCCCCACTCCCAGCTACAGATGACATATAATACGCCCCACTCCCGGCCACAGACAAGACAGGATATGCACCACTCGATGCGGCTGTTGTTGCTGGCCATGTTATTGATTCCTGATCAATATCTGCCTGTTACCGCATTGTTTGGTGACCTGCTCACCCCGTGTCCGTTATCTGTGCCCTGTCTTCTTTACCAGGCAGCTGGAGCTGTACCACATGGCAGATAAAAGTGTGAAGTGATTGGTCATCACATATATTAGGTTACTGCATTTAAAGATGGCCTGAACACCTCCCTCCCCTTCATATAGCCCACCTTGTATCCATTATCTGTGCCCTGTCTTGTCTACCAGGCTGTTGGTGCTATACCACATGACAGATCGTAGTGTGAAGTGATTGGTCTTCACATTTATTAGGTTACTGCATTTAAAGATGGTCTGAATATCTCACTTCCTCTGTTTTCTTCACACATCAACCTGTAGGAGTCATGTACTGTAATGCTTGGTGTTATGTACTGTAATGCTCAGTGTCGTGTACCATATTGTCCAGTGTCATATACCATACTGTTCGGTGTCATTCACCGTACTGGGCAAGTCTTGAAAAAGGAGAGCCTGGCATATGAGACTACGACCTCCAGCATGAGAATGGAGGTGGAGGCAGTAACAGCGGCATTCCGGTGGTTAGAGGAGACTACTGCAACACACGTTGTGTTCATTACGGATTCAACGAGTATGCTTAGCAAGGTGGAGAAAGGAATGTTTCGTGTGGAATGGCTCTCGTCGCTTCAGGGGTCACAGATCGTGAGAATTGTATGGATATTTTGCCCTGGCCATGCGGGTGTACAGGGGAATGAACAGGCTGATAGGCTAGCAGGGAATGCACCTCTTGGTGGTATCTTGCCTATGGACAAGGGGGAGGTGGTCGTGCGCTTGTGGGACCAGGTGGAGAAGGCGGAGGAACAGATTGAGAACCCGTATGTGGAAAGAATGAGATTGCGGGGGATCGGCAGGGGTTCTGGAAGAATCTCAAAACTGAGAGGGAAGACCAGGAGAACATTTAATCAGATAGCGGTGGGAACGATTAGTAGTATGACTCTTCGCTGGCTGTTGAACGAGAGGACTGAGCACGTATGGGAATGTCCTGAGTGCAGTGATGTCGGTTCTTGACTCAACTCAACTCAACTCACCGTACTGGTCGGTGTCATGTATTGTACTGTTCGGTGTCATGTTTAGTTTAGTCTAGTTTAGTTTAGTCGTCGGATCAACATCACGGCACACGGTTTAACCCATAAGTGCTCCGTTTTCCTCCTAACTCAAACCTGAGTCTGGAGAAACTCAGCTCAATGCACGAACTCCGATGCATCGGCGAGGATCCTGAAATACTTGGGTAGATTTTTAACTCGAAATTTTGCCCGGGCAGCGCCGTTAGGCTACTCTTTTTCGATTTCCAAACGCCAAGGGAATTTTTACGTGCGCAACAATACACACGGGCGTCCGATCTCACTACCCAGAGACCAGGGGAAATTGTATTACCGGAAGTCCAGGTGGATTTTTAAAATAAATCCCGGTCCTCACTGGGGCCTGAACCCAGCACCTGTGCCTCCAGCACTCGAGGCGGACACCATACCTCGGGACCACTCAGCCCCCTGAGTGTCATATACTGTACTGTTCGGTGTCGTGCACCATACTGTTCGGTGTCATTCACCGTACTGGTCGGAATCGTGTACTGTACTGGTCGGAGTCGTATACTGTACTGGTCGGTGTAATGCACGTACTGGTCGGTGTCATGCACCTTACTGGTCGGTGTCATGCACCTTACTGGTCGGTGTCGTGTACTGCTGATCGGACACATCCTACCACTACTGGGGACTGATCCTTGGACCATCACTGGCACAAACACAGAGTGCCAGCCAGGCCACGCTCAGATACCTATCTACTGGTAAACCTGTGCAAAACACCAAACAGGATACAGTAAATAGGGCACTGCCAGATGGTGTTGTTTGGCACAGGGTCTCTGACCTCTGTTGTTTACGTGTTTCTCTACGTGTGTGTTTGTTGTTGGTCGTCTGTGGCCACCTGGCAACTATCTGTGTTGTTGCTGTCTGGTTGTGCACTGATTGTGGTTCAGTGGTACTGGTTGAGTTGATTCTGCCTCCTAGTGTGGCCAGGCAGTCAGTACTGACAGCTTAGGCATGTTATCTATCACCCACTTCAGTGTCACTTGTTGTTGTGGTCTGACTTCTCCTTCTGCCATTAACGTGTGCTAGGCCTGGTACATGGCATCCATTGTAGTGTGTAGATGTCCGCTTTCTGGCCCGCGCCACTTGAGCCAACATCTTCCTGTCACTTACACTTACAGCGTTTCACACCTCATCGTAACATGTATGTCTGTATTGTTGGACGCTCCAGGTTTCACCTGTTTTTGTGGTCTCTTGTAAGTTAAGACTTCCGTTTAACGCAGTGGTTCTCAACCGGTGGGGAATTCCCCCCCCCCCCAGGAGGAATTTTAGGGGTTTGGGGGGGGGGGGGGGGGGGGTAATGAAGATTATTTCAAGATCGCGTTAATACGAGAACAGATTACTTAATATTGTTTTTCCCTTCATACTTTACGGTTCTGTACGTCTCACCCTTCTAAAATTCATTTAATAAAGTAAGCAGGCCCACAAATCACATTTTATGTGGACGTCTAGACTTGTTTTAGTATGTGCTATTAAATTTAGCTTCCATTATTACGTATACTGTGTAGGGGGAGGGGGAATTTTAGGAAGGAAATACGAAGGGGGGGGGGGGGGGGAATGACGTTCTGAAAATATGGTGAAGGGGGGCACGGGCCAAAAAAGGTTGAGAACCACTGGTTTAACGTGTTGTATGTTTGTATTGTTGGACGCTTCAGTTTCACCAGTTGTTCTGGTACTTTAAACAATAGTATGGGTGCCGATCTTTCAGAAAGCAGTGACAAACTACTGAACGTAAAACTTGCCAGAGAATCACAAGCCAAAAAATTATGGGGTTGACTGCGACATCCTGTAAAGAATATAGACTAACTTTTAAACATGTTTAACATTTCAGCTTAACACTTCAGCTTAAAGTGTTTTTTGTTTGTTTGTATTGGTGGACACTTCAGTTCAACCCGGTTTTGTGATCATTTGTAATGTTTAACATGCTTGTGCGGTGTAGTTCTTACATGCTAGTGTGGTGTGTTCAACTCTTTAATGGCCGTTTATCTGCCGACTGGCCAGTGGGGCTGCCAGATGTTCCAAGTGTATTGTGACCAAAGTAACATGTAATAGAACACATTGCCTGGTGGTTGGGGTTTCATCTGCTTCTTCTGCGTTCATCCGGAGTTTTTTTCTTCTTTTCCGGACGTGATTGCGTTGTGTCTGTTTTCAGCAGAGCTGCGTTCGTGCGCCGTTAGGCCGACACATCCGACTTCTGCGGGCATTTGTTGACCGGGTTAACCTTCCCGGGGGTGGTTGGGGTTTGAGGAGGAAGTGGCAGTGACACATGTCGTGTTCCGTGGTACTGAATGAGTGAATGGCTTGCTGTAAGCATGTGTTTGCATATCTCATATTCAATATTGCATCTTAAAGATCTTCTCTTGTATCCTTCCACGCTTCTTGTCTTCTTTCTATCTTGCCTGTACAAATCTTATTGTTTTGTTTTTAATATACTGGGTGTTTGTAAAGACTCACTACACTTTGTATGTAGAACAAATTTGAAATATGAAGTACGTGACGTCATAAAAATGTGCTTAAAAATTTATTAAATTAGTTACAATATTCACTGCTATGGTGTAACGCTGTTTTGGAGAAGCTGGAAAGTACCAATGAAGTATTCATTATAACAGGTGTTGGAAATGTCCACCACGGGCTTCAAGACATGACTGTACACGTCTCTTCATATTGTCAAATATCTTCTGCAACCTGTATGTTATTTCTTGAATGGTAATTCTGATTGCTTCTTTCGGGTCCTCAATTGTGTGTACATTGTTTTTGTAAACATTTTCTTTCAAGGAACCCCATAGATAATTAATGGAGTTAGATCTGGGGAACGAGCCGGCCAAATTCCACGCGATATACGATTTGCGAAAATTTCTTCCCCCCCAACAAAACAACAACAACATGCAGTGATGCTCTAGCTGTGTGTGCCAAACAAATTCTTTCGTTGATAACACCATTCTGTTTGGAGTGCAAAGAATTACTCCATCAGACGACAGCCATTCACTGCACATTGCTTCCCGTGGACTGTGAAGCACATTTTTTGATGACGTCATTTACTTCACTTTTCTAATTTGTTCTACATACAAAGTGTAGTGAGACTTTACAAACACCCGGCATGTTCTTGTCTTGTGATCTTGTATCTGTTTGTCGGTTCTGGGTTTTTCATAATGTTGTTACACTTCTTATTGTTGTGTTTGTAATATCTGTGCAGTTGTTGTGCTATGTGTGTTATGTGTAGTAAATCTCGCCCGGTGTGTAGATGTTGATGTGCGATTTGTTGCTGAAGTGACACGCTTCTCTTGTTTCAGGTATTTTATGAGTACACAGAAATCTTGTGGAAGGATAAGGGAGTACAAACTGCATTTGAACGATCGAATGAGTACCAGCTTATTGACTGTGCTCAGTAGTGAGTACACATCATCGTTTGTGTCTGTCTGTCTCCGTGTGGTTAGAATGCTCACGCGGAAACTGTACTGTCTCTGTCTGTCTGTCTGTCTGTCTCCGCGTGGTTAGAATGCTCGCGCGGAAACTGTACTATGTCTGTCTGTCTGTCTGTCTGTCTCCATGTGGTTAGAATGCTCACGCGGAAACTGTATTCTGTCTGTCTGTCTGTCTCCGTGTGGTTAGAATGCTGGCGCGGTGACTGTACTGTGTCTGTGTATGGGTGTAGCCATGGCCACGGGATCGCTGTAGATTCATGGCAATAGTTAACTGTACTGTGTCTGTGTGTAGCCCTGGCCACGGGATCGCTGTAGATTCATGGCAATAGTTAACTGTACTGTGTCTGTGTGTAGCCCTGGCCACGGGATCGCTGTAGATTCATGGCAATAGTTAACTGTACTGTGTCTGTGTGTAGCCCTGGCCACGGGATCGCTGTAGATTCATGGCAATAGTTAACTGTACTGTGTCTGTGTGTAGCCCTGGCCACGGGATCGCTGTAGATTCATGGCAATAGTTAACTGTACTGTGTCTGTGTGTAGCCCTGGCCACGGGATCGCTGTAGATTCATGGCAATAGTTAACTGTACCCTGTCTGTGCCCGTTCGAACTATCTGGACAAGTATGGTGTTAGACCCGTTTGTTGTCGACCACACAGCACTTGATGGCTGATATGGACAGTGATACACCCAACACCTGGCCTCCCGGAACAGGTTCTAGCGCCCTGGGTTGACCCACAAACTGCGTGGTCATGTAACAGTTCCGCCTGGAGGGGCATTGGAACTCCTGAGACCACCAATCACCAGCTGAGTCCGCAAGCCGACACGCGATTTCTGTGGCATAAACACACGCAGCCATTGTCCTGCATGCGAGCCACTTCTGTCTTGTATATGACTTTGTTCTAGCGGCAGAGTGTGTTTATTCATTTGTGTGTGGTTAAATTGGTTTCACGAAATGGGCATTTCTCGTGGATGTTAAGTACCTAACGGAACTCTGCTACGCTCGACCGCCCTCTACAAATTATGCTAATTAGATAAACATGTCCAATGAGCTCATGAAAGCAATCAGAGATTAACCTCCTCCACCCCTTTCCTTGGCCCCGGCTCACGAATGTAAAGAAAAAAAAATACCCGCCCAGATCTGCTTTCCAATAATCAATATTTCATCAGCCCATTTCCGCCGGTGGCGAATTCAGTCGGAGCCTCCCGTCTGACCCAGAACGATCACACGGAGAGTTGTGGAAGGGTACGGGAGGGCAAACTCCCTAGAACGATCACACGGAGAGTTTGCTAACCAATATGGTTTGATTTCTCCTAGGCTTGTTTGAGGCGGGCTCTAACGCCAATACACGACTAGAACGGGCTGGCTCGTCCGCTGGTCCGTCCCTCCATCACAAGTAATGGGGACCACTTCTTTCATCCGTCGTAAGGTCATGTTTGGTAGTATATGGGTCCGGGGAAGACTTGTATGTCTGAAGATGACGTGTATGTCCAGAGATGACGTGTATGTCCAGAGATGACGTGTATGTCCAGAGATGACGTGTATGTCCAGAGATGACTTGTATGTCAAGAGATGACGTGTATGTCCAGAGATGACATGTAAGTCCAGAGATGACATGTAAGTCCAGAGATGACGTGTATGTCCAGAGATGACATGTAAGTCCAGAGATGACATGTAAGTCCAGAGATGACGTGTATGTCCAGAGATGACATGTAAGTCCAGAGATGACATGTAAGTCCAGAGATGACGTGTATGTCCAGAGATGACGTGTATGTCCAGAGATGACATGTATGTCCAGAGATGACATGTAAGTCCAGAGATGACATGTAAGTCCAGAGATGACGTGTATGTCCAGAGATGACGTGTATGTCCAGAGATGACGTGTATGTCCAGAGATGACGTGTATGTCCAGAGATGACTTGTATGTCCAGAGATGACGTGTATGTCCAGAGATGACATGTAAGTCCAGAGATGACGTGTATATCCAGAGATGACATGTATGTCCAGAGATGACATGTAAGTCCAGAGATGACATGTAAGTCCAGAGATGACGTGTATGTCCAGAGATGACGTGTATGTCCAGAGATGACGTGTATGTCCAGAGATGACGTGTATGTCCAGAGATGATGTGTATGTCCAGAGATGACGTGTATGTCCAGAGATAACTTGTAAGTGGGAGATGGCATGTATGTCCAGAGATGACATGTATGTCCAGAGATGACATGTATGTCCAGAGATGGCGTGTATGTCCAGAGATGACATGTAAGTCCAGAGATGACATGTAAGTCCAGAGATGACGTGTATGTCCAGAGATGACATGTATGTCCAGAGATGACATGTAAGTCCAGAGATGACATGTAAGTCCAGAGATGACGTGTATGTCCAGAGATGACGTGTATGTCCAGAGATGACGTGTATGTCCAGAGATGACGTGTATGTCCAGAGATGACGTGTATGTCCAGAGATAACTTGTAAGTGGGAGATGGCATGTATGTCCAGAGATGACATGTATGTCCAGAGATGGCGTGTATGTCCAGAGGTGACGTGTATATACAGAAACGACTTGTAAGTCCGATTTGTTTTCCGCATATCCTTTACATGACATCGCTGTCAACATCAGCATCTTTCAGCTGATTGTTGATTCCTTGGCAAGATTACGCTCAGTAGTTTGCCAATGATGTCTGAGCGACCGGCTCACATACCCTGTAAGTTACCGACGCGGAGAGAACCGATACCGATTTTCGAGCACGTCACATTACTCACGAGAGTATTATTACGGTCGTGTAACATCTAGACTAGGGAGACCGGCTGTATGTCCGATGCAGGCCCAGAAATAACTTGGACATTGCCGGCATAGAATATTCTCTGCTGATGGTCGTGTTCAGGATGGGTAGAGGAGAGATGAATCGGAGGGTGTACGATCATCACCTATCGGCATGTTAACAAGTTCCCTCAGAACATTGGAACCTTATCGTGACAGGTCATAGCTTCCCCGGTGAACGGGATGGGGTAACGGCACAGTCACTTCTGATGTCCTCACAACCTCATTTAATTGATATCCAACAAGTGTCTGCAGAACAGTTGTCAAGTAAGGGAACTGTGTACGCACCCCATTCAATTAAGACTTCAGTATAAATAAACTACTACTACTACTACTACTACTACTACTACTACTACTACTACTACTACTACTGCTGCTGCTGCTGCTGCTGCTGCTGCTGCTGCTGCTGCTGATACTACTACTACTACTACTACTACTACTACTACTACTACTACTACTACTACTAATGCTGCTGATGCTACAACAGTTACTACTACTGCTGCTGCTGCTGCTACTACTACTACTGCTGATGCTACTACTGACGCTGCTGCTACAACTATTATTACTGCTGCTAATCAATCAAATCTGGTAACTTCTCCACATTGAAGTTTGGCTGCAATGGGTCTCAAACTCTGTCTGCCAGCCCATGTTGTACACTGCTATTCAGCCATCTCAGGATGCTATCCCCCAACGTGTAACACTATCTCTTGGTCTCCCGACTTCAGCTCTTTCCACCAGTTGCATGTTACAACTACTAGCACTACTACAGCCACCACCACTACTGTTACTACTGCTACCATAACTACTACTACTACCACCACAACTACAACTACTACTACCACCACAATTACAACTACTACTACCGACACCACCACCACAACTGGTACTACACCTACAGCCATTATCACTACTACTATCAATACCATTACCACTACTACCTAACAACTACTAACACTACTACTATTACTACTACCACCACCACCACCACTATAACTACTACTACCACTACCACCACTATAACTACTACTACCACCACAGCAATTACTAATACTACCACCACCACTAGTACTACCACTAAGCCATTACCACTACTACTATCAATACCATTACCACTACTACTACCATTACCACTACTACTACCACTACCATTACCACTGCTACCACCACTACTGTTACTACTACTACTACTACCACCACCACCATAATTACTACTACCACCACAACTACTACTACTACTACCAGCACCACTAGTACTACCACTACAACCATTACCACTACTACAACCATTACCACTACTACTATCAATCCTGTTATCACTACTACTACCACTACCACCACCATAATTACTACCACCACCACAACAACTACTACTATTACTACTACTACCAGCACCACTAGTACTACCTCTACAACCATTACCACTACTATTATCAATCCCATTATCACTACTACCACCACCACTACCACCACCATCACCATAATTACTACTACCACCACTACAACCATTACCACTACAACCATTACCACTACAACCATTACCATTACCACTACAACTACTACCATTGCCACTACCATTACCACTAATGCTATCGCCGCACAGTGCCCTATGGGCCCAAAAACTTAAAAACATCCATCGATCGGTCTAGCAGTCCACCAAACACTAAACCGGAAAATGATTGCTGGACCGATGCAATTGAGGCTCGAAGGGATTCTTCTTTGTTGCGGTGAATTAAAATTGAAGTAACGCCTTCTGCAAATTGAGTTGCTGAACGCGCTCGCACATACACATATGCGCGCGCACATATGCACGGCGCGCGCACCCACATGCACGCACGCACACACATGCACGCACATAAATACAAGTATGGAAGTCGTGCTTGTTTTGCATACTGTAGTTCCAATCGGTGTATTTGTGATGCCTCTGCTGCATTTGTCTTGTGTTGATGCCACGTTGAGTGTCTGTGTTGTCACGTTGAGTGTCTGTGTTGTCACGTGGGTGGCTCGGATCACTGGCACAACTCTGACTACATCATGTTCTAAATTTCTTTCTTTCTTTCTTTCTTTCTTTCTTTCTTTCTTTCTTTCTTTCTTTCTTTCTTTCTTTCTTTCTTTCTTTCTTTCTTTCTTTCTTTCTTTCTGTCGTCAGGTGACTGGATTGGGGCAAGCATGGTGATGAGCTTGTCCACTCTTCACTGTCACCGGATAGTTTGACAAAGATATTGTTGTATCCATCCATCCATCCTGTGCCATGCCGGTAAGCGTGGGCGGCTATGTTCTGCCATCTCACTCGATCACCAGAGTCGTGGATCAGCTCCGTGTTGTATACATTAGTGTTTATTACCCAACTGCTATTCTGTCAACATACACCTGTCTGTGTTGTCCTCTGTCTCTTTTGTCCTCTGTCTCTCTTGTCCTTTGCCTCTCTTGGCTAGTATATCCCCTGCATAAAGCTAATTTCTCCACCCCACCCCTACCCCATTCTTTTGTTGTGGAGTTTCTTGATGGTGCTGTGGTTCTGTATGCACCTGAAACTGCATTCCTCGTGCAGTGCACAGCATAATCGCGCCTCCTGCATACGAAAACGTCATAAGACCGTGAGCTTCGCAACTTCATCCCACGGTGTCATTCTGGGGCAACAATTTTATCGGCGCAACTTATAACGCATGTTATCATTCTGGGGCAACTGTTTTGTTGGCGCAACTTATAACGCACGGTGTCATTCTGGGGCAACTGTTTTGTTGGCGTAACTTGTATAACGCACGGTGTCATTCTGGGGCAACTGTTTTGTTGGCGTAACTTGTATAACGCACGGTGTCATTTTCTGGCAACTGTTTTGTTGGCGCAACTTATAACGCACGGTGTCATTCTCTGGCAACTGTTTTGTTGGCGTAACTTGTATAACGCACGGTGTCATTCTGAGGCAACTGTTTTGTTGGCGTAACTTGTATAACGCACGGTGTCATTCTCGGGCAACTGTTTTGTTGGCACAACTTATAACGCACGGTGTCATTCTCTGACAACTGTTTTGTTGGTGTAACTTGTATAACGCACGGTGTTATTCTGAGGCAACTGTTTTGTTGGCGTAACTTGTATAACTCACGGTGTCATTCTGAGGCGACTGTTTTGTTGGCGTAACTTGTATAACGCACTGTGTCATTCTGAGGCAACAACTGTTTCGTTGGCGTAACTTGTATAACGCACGGTGTCATTCTGGGGCGACTGTTTCGTTGGCGCAACTTGTATAACGCACGGTGTCATTCTGAGGCAACTTGTTGAGGACACTGCTGGTGTGCGGGCGATATATCAACATCACACTGGCCGCTGGTGTGTTTCCAAAGAAATCTGTGCTGTATAAGTGCGCGCGCATACCAAAGGTCTGACCTACTTGGTGTGCTCCCAAGGAAATCTGTACTGTATAAGTGCGCGCGCACCCGACAAATCGGACCTACCTGGTGTTCCCAAGGAAATCTGTGCTGTATAAGTGCGCGCGCACCCCAACAAGTCGGACCTACCTGGTGTTCCCAAAGAAATCTGTGCTGTATAAGTGCGCACACACCCCAAAAAGTCGGACCTACCGACTGCCAGCAACAAGAGACACAAGGCGCTACCCTAATGGGAATCTAACACACCCCGATGTTGATAAGTTAGTGTTCTAACCACTCGCAACTTAATTTCTTTCAATATGTCTGTCTATCTGTGTGTCTGTTTTTCTTTCTCTCTGTTTCTCTACCTTTATATCTATCTCTCTATATGTCTCTTCTCATTTTTTTTTCATATTATCATTTTGATGCACTTGATTTTAACATGCATAAAATGAATTCATGTAAATTACTGTAAAGCAAGTGAGAGAGTTAGTGAGTGTAAGTGAGAGAGAGAGTGAATGAGTGTGAGTGTGTGTGTATGTAAGAGAGAGAGAGAGAGAGAGAGTTGAGCCCACGTATGTCATGTAACATGCTATTCCATATTTTCTATGTATTCCCATCTTTCATATTACGTGGTATCGTTTAATGCCACCACCTGATTGTCCTGTAACATGCCATTCCATATTTTTTTTTTAAATTCTCATCTTATCATTTTGTATGCCACTTGATTTTATCATGTATAATATAACATTACTGTGATGTGAGTGAGAGAGTTAGTGTGTGTGTGAGAGAGAGAGAGAGAGAGCAAGAGAGAGAGAGAGGGGGAAAGAGAGAAAAAAAGAGAGAGTTGAATTGCATCACTAATTTTTACGCTACATAATGTATATGTACAATTTTTTCTCCACTTCTTGCAATTGCGAGAATTCTCACGACAATCGTCAGTGTCTCAATTGTGTGTAAAGTGTGGGAGTTTGTTCTTATTAGTTTCAGTGATCATGTGAGGCATCATGTATATGTCTAGATGTGAGGATGTATGTATGGGTGTGTATGTGAGGGATATGTGTGTGTGTGTGTGGGGGGGGGGAATGTGTGTGTGCCTGTGTGTGTGTGAGAGAGAGAGAGAGAGAGAGAGAGAGAGAGAATTGAGTGCTCGCATGTCCTGTAATATGCCATTCCATATTTTTTGTGTATTTTCATCTTTCACATTATCATTTTGTATGTATGACACTTGATTTTATCATGTACTAGCAGACCCGGCCCGGCTTTGCCCAGTCCCTGGTGGGGAGCATCTCATTTAATTCATATAAGTAGTCATATAAGTTCTCGTTTGTCTGTCTGTCTGTCTGTCTGTCTGTCTGTCTGTCTGTCTGTCTGTCTGCCTGTCTGCCTGCCTGCCTGCCTGCCTGCCTGCCTGTCTGTCTGTCTGACCCGGCCCGGCATCACCCAGCTCCTGGTGTGGGGCATATCATTTAATTCATATAAGTAGTCATATAAGCTCCCGTTCCCGAATATCTATCTGTCTGTCTGTCTATCTGTCTGTCTGTCTGTCTGTCTGATCCGGCCCGGCTTCGCCCAGCCCCTGATGGGGAGCATTTCATTTAATTCATATAAGTAGTCATATAAGTTCCCGTTCCCGACTGTCTGTCTGTCTGTCTGTCTGTCTATCTGTCTGTCTGTCTGTCTGTCTGTCCCTCCCTCCCTCTCTGTCTGTCTGTCTGTCTGTCTGTCTGTCTGTCTGTGTAATCATTTATTGGTTGCAGTTAGAACAACCTTAGATAAACGAAGACCAACTTACAAAAAGCATTAGAAAGAGCACTTGAAAGATCTTTACATCTTCCCCAACAATTAACTTGGGTAAATGGAGCGGCGGCAGCAGCAGCAGCAGAAGAAGAAAAAGGAGGAGTAGAAGCTGGGAGGAGGAAGAGGGAGGTGGAGGAGGGAGGAGGAGGAGGGAGGAAGAGATAGGCGGAGAGAGGAGGAGGAAGGAAGAGGAGGGAGGAGTAGGAGTAGGGAGGAAGGAGGAGGGATTAGGAGGAGGAGAAGAGGAGGAGGAAGGAGGTAGAGGGAGGAGGAGGAGAGAGGAGGAGGAGGGAGGAGGAGGAGGGTGAAGGAGGAGCAGGGAGGATGAGGGGGGAAGGAGGAAGAAGAGAGGAGGAGAAGGGAGGAGGAGTGATTAGGAGGAGGAGGAGGAGGAAAGCAAGGAGGAGGGGGAGGAGGATGAGGGAGGAGAAGAACGGAGGAGGGGGAGGAGGAGGAGAGGGAGATGGAGGAGGAGAGGGAGATGAGGAGGAGGAGGAGGAGGGAGAAGGTAGAGGGAGGAGGGATGTGGAGGGAGGAGGAGGAGAGAGGATGAGGAGGGATGAGGACAGGGGAGGAGGAGGAGGGAGGAGTAAGGGGAGGAGGAGGAGGGAGAAAAAGGGAGGAGGTATGAGGGGGGGACGTAGAAGGAGGGAGGAGGAGGGAGTAGGAGGAGAAGGGAGGAGGAAGGAAGAGGAGTGATTAGGAGGAGGGAGGAGGGGGAGGGGAAGAGGAAGAGAGGAGGAGGGGGGAGAGGAGGAGGAGGAGGATTATAACGCATATGCCTGTAGATAACTGCAGCGAAAAGGTGGGTCTGTCTATCTATCTGACCCGGCATGGCTTCGCCCAGCTCCTGGCGGGTAGCGTCTCATTAAATTCATACAACAAAATAAAGTAACTTAAAAGAATGTCCTTCCACACACCATCCATTATTTCTAATGAAAACCGTTTCTAATCACCTGCATGACTGTAGATAACTTCGTAAGCATAAAAAATGAGTTACAATGTTATGCATTATGCATTATTTTTATGAAAACTTTGAAAATGCCTTAAAGATTGTAGCATTATTTATTATAACTCATATACAGGTACATAACTGTAGACAAATAGTTTATAAATCTTTGAAAACGATGCAACAATATGACTATAAGGTATACAGAAAATTTATTGAAAGTTATGCCCCTTGAAATAACTTTTACAGAGTTAAGTCCCCTCGCTGTATAGAAATTATAATTAAAAATTAAAAATTAAATAATATTAAGTAAGCAGCCGATTTCACACTAAAAAAATATCACAGTTGGCTGCGCTGGAATGAAAGGAAGACGTGTAGAAAATTTCATCTCAATCGGATGGGCCGTTCGCGAACGCATAAAAGACATACACACACACATCCTTTTTTATATATAAGATATATTGATTATGTGGTTGTTTCGGGATTTGAAATTTAAATATTGAGCACAACCCACTACTGGCAACGCCGATCGCATTCTGGTATGAACCTAAGGCCTATCCACGTCAATATGGAAGCACTATACTCAACTTTCGCCCTCATTTGAGCTCGTCAGTAGTGCACATCCTTGACCGGACCCGGAAACAGTCCCGGATCACGCGTGTGAAGCGGATGTGTAACCACGCGGCACACACTGGACACACCAGTGTGCATATATATATATATATATATATATATATATATATATATATATATATATATATATATATATATATATATATATATAACCAGAAGTGAAGGCGACTGTGGGATATTGCCCCATCTACCATCGAGCGCCGATTGGTCTATAAAATTTATGTGACCAGCAGAAGAAGAAATAGGAGGAGGGAGGAGGGGAGGAGGAGGGAGAAGCATGAGGGAGGAGGAGGGAGGAGGCGGAAGAGGGGGGAGGAGGAGAATGCAAGAGGAGGAGGAGGGAGTAGGAGGGAGAGGGAGGAAGCAGGAGTAGGAGGAGGGAGGAAGAGGAGGGAGGAGGCAGAGGGAGAAGAGAAGAGGATGAGGAGGAGGGGGAGGAGGATTGAGGACGAGGAGAGAGGAGGAGGAAGGAAGAGGAGTGATTAGAAGGGAGGAGAGTGAGGAGGAAGAGGGAGGAGGAGGAGGGAGGAAGAGATAGGCGGAGAGGGGAGGAGGAGGAATAGGAGGGAGGAGGAGGGATTAGGAGGAGGAGAGAGGAAGAGGGAGGAGGAGGAGGTGGGAGGAGGAAGAGGGAGAAGGAGGGAGGATAAGAACCCAGGAGGAGGGGGAGGGGAGGAGAAGGAGGGAGAGGGAGGAGGAGGAGGTGGAGGGAGAAGGAGGGAGGAGGAAGATGGTGAAGGAGGAGGAGGAAGAGGAGGGATGTGGAGTGAGGAGGTAGAGGGAGGAGGGAGGAGGAGAGAGGATGAGGAGGATGCAGGAGGAGGTAGGAGGAGGAGGGAGGAGGGAGTAGGAGAAGGGAGGAGGAAGGAAGAGGAGTGATTAGGAGGAGGGAGGAGGGAGGAGGAGAAAGAGGGATTAGGAGGATGGAGGAGGGAGAGGGAGGCGGGGAAGAGGAAGGGCGTAGGAGGAGGGGAGAGGAGGAGGAGGAGGATTATAACGCATATGCCTGTAGATAACTGCAGCGAAAAGGTGGGTCTGTCTATCTATCTGACCCGGCGTTGCTTTGCCCAGCTCCTGGCGGGGAGGGTCTCATTAAATTCATACAACAACAAAAAAAGTTACTTAAAAGAATGTCTTTCCACACATTATCCATTATTTTTAATGAGAACTGATTTTAATCACCGACATGACTGTAGGTAACTCTTTAAGCATAAAAAGATGAGTTACAATGTTATGCATTGTGCATTATTTTTATGAAAACTTTGAAAATGCCTTAAAGATTATATCATTATTTATTACAACTCATATGCCGGTACATAACTATAGAAAAAGAGTTTATAAATCTTTGAAAACGATGCCACAATATGACTATAAGCTATACAGAAAAGTTATTAAAAGTTATGCCCCTTGAAATAACTTTTATAGAGTAAAGTCCCTTCGCAATATAGAAATTATAATAAAAAATGAAATATTAAGTAAGCAGCCGATTTCACACTAAAAAAATATCACAGTTGGCAGCGCGGGAATGATAGGAAGACGTGTAGAAAATTTCATCTCAATCGGATGGACCGTTCGCGAACGCATGAAGGACATACATACAGACGGAGATTGCCTTTTATATATAAGATAATATAACATTACTGTAATGTGAGTGAGAGCGTTAGTGAGAGAGAGAGAGAGTTGAATTACATCACCCACATGGGTGGGGATATGTGGTGGGTGGGAGATGTGTGCAGGTGGGGTAGTTGTGGGTTTGGGGATGTGTGTGTGGGTGAGGGATGTGTATGGGTGTGGGATGTTTGGGTGGATGGGTTGGGAGTGTGTGTGGGTGAGATGTGTGGGTGAATGTGTGTGGGTTGGGGGAGGGGTGCGTGATGGGTGTGGGTGATGGATTTGGAGATGTGTGTGTGGGTGGGGGATATGTCTGGCTGGGTGGGGGTGTGTGTGGCTGGATGGAGGATGTATGTGTGGGTAGTGAGGGTGATTGTAGTTGGGGGATGTGTGGATGGGTAGGAGATGTGTGGATAGATGTGTGTGTGTGGGATGTGTCTTTGGGATGTGTGTGGGTGTGGTGTTGTGTGGGAGGGGAGCTGGGTGTGGATAAATGATGTTTGTTTGGGTGGGTGAAGGCGTGGTTGGGTTTGCTGGTGGGTGAAGGATGTGTGTGAGGGTGGGGGATGTGTGCTTAGATGGGTGGTTGGGATGTGTGAGTGTGGGTGGGTAGATAGGAGATGTATGTGTTGATGAGTGGGTAAGGGATGTGTGGGTGTTAGTGGTTGAGGGATAAGTACGTGTGTCTAGGGATGTGTGAGGGGATGAATGTATGGGTTGGGGATGTGTGTCTGGGTAGAAGATATGTGGGTGGGTGAGTGTGTGCAGGTTAGGAGATGGTGGGGGATGTTTGTAGGTGTGGGCTCAGGATCTGTGAGTGGGCTGGGGGAGATTATGTGGGTGAGTGCAGAATTTGTGTGTGGGTAGGTGCGGAATATGTGAGTTGACGGGGAGATGTGTGTGTGGCTGAGGAATGTGTGTTTGGCTGGATGGTTGGAGGTGTGTGGGTGGAGGAGGATATTGGGTGAGTGATTGTTGGTGGGAAATGGGACGGGTAGAGGATATGTGAGTGGGTGGGGAGATGTGTGTAGGTGGGGGATGTGTGGGTTATTGAATGTATGTGTGCTTGGGGTGTGGATGGATGGGATGTGTGGCGGGTTAGAGGTGTGTGTGGGTGGGGAGATGTGTAGGGATGTGGTGGATGGGTGGGGGAATGTATTGTATGTGTGTGTGTGGTTGGGTGGGGGAGTTGGAGTGAATGGGGGATGTGTGGGTGGATGGTGGGTGTGTCTCATAACATAGTAATATGCATTGTTTATGTTTACAAAATTCATGTGACAATGTTTTTTTTCCTATGCACTGTTGATGAAAGAAAGATGAGTGATTGGAAGGGCCGAATGTAAGACGGGCCTGCGTGCCCAATTTGTTACCCTTTGAAAATAAAGTCTGTTCGTTCGTTCGTTCTCCGGGTCTGTCTGTCTCTCTCCCTGTCTCGTGTGCTTAAATATAGTATACTAGCTGACCCGGCCCGGCTTCGCCCAGACTCTGGTGTTGAGCATCTCATTTAATTCATATAAGTAGTCATATAAGTTCTCGTTCCCGTTACCGACTATCTGTCTGTCTGTCTGTCTGTCTGTCTGTCTGTCTGTCTGTCTGTCTGTCTGACCCGGCCCGTCTTCGCCCAGACCCTGATGGGGAGTATCTCATTTAATTCATATAAGTAGTCATATAAGTTCCCGTTCCGACTATCTATCTGTCTGTCTGTCTGACCCGGCCCGGCATCGCCCAACTCCTGGTGGGGAGCATCTCATTTAATTCATATAAGTAGTCATATAAGTTCCCGTTCCCGACTGTCTGTCTGTCTGTCTGTCTATCTATCTATCTATCTATCTATCTATCTATCTATCTATCTATCTATCTATCTATCTATCTATCTATCTATCTGTCTGTCTGTCTGACCCGGCCCAGCCCATGGTGGAGAGCATCTCATTTAAATTATATAAGTAGTCATATAAGATCCCGTTCCAGATTATATGTCTGACTGTCTGTCTGTCTTGGGTAAATGTAGGAGGGAGGAGGAAGAGGGAGGTGGAGGAGGGAAGAAGAGGGAGGAGGAGACAGGAGAAGTAGGGAGGAATAGGAGGGAGGAGGAGGGATTAGGAGGAGGAGGCGAGGAGAAGGAGGGAGGAGGAGAACGCAGGAGGAAAAGGGAGCAGGAGGAGGAGGGGGAGGAGGAGGAGGGAGAAGGGAGGAGGAGGAGGGGGGAGGCGGAGAGAGGAGGAAGAGGGAGGAGGAGGAATGTGAAGGGAGGAGGGGGGAGGCGGAGAGGAAGGAGGAGGGAGGAAGAAGGAGGAGGAGGGAGGAGGCATAGGGAGAAGGAGGAAGGAGGGAGAATGAGGAGGGGAGGAAGGAAAGGGAGGTGGAAGAGGAGGAGGAGGGAGGAGGAAAGAGGTAGGGGGAGGAGGAGGTAGAGGGAGGAGGAGGAGGAGGGAGGAGGAGGTAGGAGGAGAAGAAGGGAGAAGGAGGAGGGAGGATGATTAGGGAGAAGGAGGAGGAGGAGGGAGGCAGGAGGAGGAGGGATGAGGAGGGAGAGGGAGGAGGAGGGAAGATGAGAGAGGAGGGGTGAGTAGGAGGGAGGAGGGGAGAAGGAGGGAGAGGGAGGAGGAAGAGGAGAAGGGTGGAGGGAGGAGGTAGAGGGAGGAGAAGAGAGGAGGAGAGAGTTCGCCATTCCGAATTCATACTCGTCTAGTTCTTCCCTTCTACACGACTGTAGATAACCTCCTTACACATAAAAAGATGAATTGTTATTGATATTGCCGTGGCATGGAGGAATATCAGCAGCAGAGTTGATCCAAAAAACCAAAGACTGAGATCTACGGAGAGCCATGAACGCCTACGCCAGCCGACACGGCACTTGATGATGATGATTGCCGTGTGACGATTCTGTGTAGTCACGTCATTTTCTTCCCTTTCCCTAGCGTTTTGGTTTGGGGATTCTTTCATCATCATCATCATCATATATTTACGTACGTATTTTGGGAGGGGGAGGAGGAGGAAGAAGAAAAAAAAACTATGACAGTTGACAGCTCTGGAATGAAAGGAAGGCGTGTAGAAAATTTCATCTCAATCGGATGGGCCGTTCGCGAGCAAATAAAGGACATACAGACAGACAGACATAAATACAGACAGACAGACGATCCTTATTTATATATAAGATGTTAGGATGACTTACAATGAAATCACGGCGCACAACCAACATGAGTCGGCCAGCAATAATTACTGAGATATATTTACACATAGCCGCTGTGTCAATGGTGCATTTTCCGGGAATTGACAACACCAGCGGCCACCAATCATAGTTCTGCTTATTTCGCAATGTGTGCACCAATGGATGGGTTAGAGTTGACAAACACGCTCAGTATGCCTCGGCAGTCATCGATGGTTACATGTGCCCTGATGCCCACCCCTCGCGTACCGAGCTCATGACCAGGTGAGGGCACAGTTTGACAGGAGACCACAGGGTTTCTTCTTCTTCTTCTTCTTCTTCTTCTTCTTCTTCTTCTTCTTCTTCTTCTTCTTCTCTCTCTCTCTCTCTCTCTCTCTCTCTCTCTCTCTCTCTCTCTCTCTCTCACGCGCTCTCTTTTGTTATTGCTCTCTTTCACACACACGCACGCACGCTCACCCACCCAGACACACACACACACACACACACACACACACCCATCCACCCACACACCTATATAGATTCTGACTAATGTCTTCTCGGCCACGGCGTGACAAAATACCAGGGAGTCCAAATCCAGCTGTAAAACATCTGCCCCAGTGCCGATTCCAATCCATGAGAGCGGAGACGACAGGCCAGCATCTGCGGCTCACACGTATACAGGCAGCACACGTCTTCCCCCCACGTGTGACACTGGCCCACCGGGGAGGCAGAGACCAGTCACACCATGCATGCCGTCACAGGCGGCTAGGGAGGGTTGGCTGGAGACTGGCTACAAGGGGCTTGGTTAGTGTTCTACTGGGAGAGGTGGGCTTGGCTTAGGTTGGCTGGAGGCTGGCTACAAGGGGCTTGGTTTGTGTTCCACTGGGAGAGGTGGGCTTGGCTTAGGGTGGCTGGAGGCTGGCTACAAGGGGCTTGGTTTGTGTTCCACTGGGAGAGGTGGGCTTGGCTTAGGTTGGCTGGAGGCTGGCTACAAGGGGCTTGGTTTGTGTTCCACTGGGAGAGGTGGGCTTGGCTTAGGTTGGCTGGAGGCTGGCTACAAGGGGCTCGGTTTGTGTTCCACTGGGAGAGGTGGGCTTGGCTTAGGTTGGCTGGAGGCTGGCTACAAGGGGCTTGGTTTGTGTTCCACTGGGAGAGCTTGGTTTGTGTTCCACTGGGAGAGGTGGGCTTGGCTTAGGTTGGCTGGAGGCTGGCTACAAGGGGCTTGGTTTGTGTTCTACTGGGAGAGGTGGGCTTGGCTTAGGTTGGCTGGAGGCTGGCTACAAGGGGCTTGGTTTGTGTTCCACTGGGAGAGGTGGGCTTGGCTTAGGTTGGCTGGAGGCTGGCTACAAGGGGCTTGGTTTGTGTTCCACTGGGAGAGCTTGGTTTGTGTTCCACTGGGAGAGGTGGGCTTGGCTTAGGTTGGCTGGAGGCTGGCTACAAGGGGCTTGGTTTGTGTTCCACTGGGGGAAGTTGAGGCAGCAACAGAACAAATGCAGGTGTTTGTGCTCATAACCTCACTGGTCATGTCCCATTGACTCCACGTGATACTGGGTTAACAGGAACGCCCGTCCCTCCAGCGTGCTTGAGGGTCGTCGTTGGAGCTACGGAGTTCGTGCTTTATGCGACGCTTTCCGCAGCGCTGCGGAAAGAGACTGAGCATATGGGATAAAAACCCGCAGCAATGAAGTCGACCCTGTCGACTTTTAATTGTATTTCTAAGCGTAACAATGCCGTGGTGAGCAGTTAGGGCGTCCTGGCCATCCCTGGAGCAGTGTGCGGTCAGACCCTTTCCCGCTGGCCACTTGAGGGACATATCTGCGGCCCTGTCAGGATGTTCCAGCTGGTTGATTGGTCGGGAACCTTCTGGAAGGTGCATTTGTTAGCATGTGTAACTCTGTAGGAGACCGTGGCGTTGAGGTGGTCTGACCAGTGCTGGCATCTATCTCAGGGAGGTTGGTGTAGAGACAAACCCCGACCTGTTACACGAGTGCCATCTCCACGGGAACTGATGCAGGGCTTTGTCTGCCTGACTGCCTCTCTCTCTCTCTCTCTCTCTCTCTCTCTCTCTCTCTCTCTCTCTCTCTCTCTCTCTCTCTCTCTCTCTCTCTCTCTCTCTCTCTCTCTCTCTCTCTCTCTCTCTCTCCAAGCTCAGAAGCCAGCAAAGTGTGCCATACCGGTATTGAAACTTCACATCTGTAGAGAGACATGGCGATCCTTGGCATGCTGTGCAGGTCGTGGACCCAGTGTGTGAATCGACCGCATTAGGAAGAGGTGCCCCAAGTTCTGGGCCAGTTTTGAGCCCTGTTCTAGCAGCCCTTAGAGCTATGAATGGACCGCATTAGGAAGAGGTGCCCCAAGTTCTGGGCCAGTTTTGAGCCCTGTTCTAGCAGCCCTTATAGCTATGAATGGACCGCATTAGGAAGAGGTGCCCCAAGTTCTGGGCCAGTTTTGAGCCCTGTTCTAGCAGCCCTTATAGCTATGAATGGACCGCATTAGGAAGAGGTGCCCCAAGTTCTGGGCCAGTTTTGAGCCCTGTTCTAGCAGCCCTTAGAGCTATGAATGGACCGCATTAGGAAGAGGTGCCACAAGTTCTGGGCCAGTTTTGAGACCCGTTCTAGCAGCCCTTAGAGCTGTGAATGGGGTGCCACAAGTTCTGGGCCAGTTTTGAGACCCGTTCTAGCAGCCCTTAGAGCTATGAATGGACCGCATTAGGAAGAGGTGCCACAAGTTCTGGGCCAGTTTTGAGACCCGTTCTAGCAGCCCTTAGAGCTATGAATGGGGTGCCACAAGTTCTGGGCCAGTTTTGAGCCCTGTTCTAGCAGCCCTTAGAGCTGTGAATGACACCCGGACTGCTATGCCAGGTTGACTATGCCAGTACGATGAACTGATAAGACAGTGTATAGGTTGCGCATCGGCTGCCGGCACATTTCTGCTGAATCCACCAGCCAGCCGTATATAGCCATTTGTTATCACATGTGGATCTATTCCCTTGGCTCGTGCAGAAATACCCGTGTCCCTGCAGTATAAATAGATACCAGTCTAACCGTATTCAGTGTGGGTCGGTATGCAACTCCGGCTGTTCTAGTCAGGCGTGACTCTGTCACGGCAATGACTTCAACTGCTTCTGTTGTAGTGAATCGTTACAGCCACTCATGGTCTACTAAATTACTAACCATACAGTTAGCAATTGGTTTCTCCAAGCCGTACTTACGTGACTTCCTTCTGTCACAGACGTGTTATGTCCACCGCCTCCGTTCCAGACTTGATATTCACAGCTTGTCACAGACATGTGTTATATACACCGCCTCCATGCTATAATTGATGTTGACACCTTCTGTCACAGACTTGATGTTGTCACTTTCTGTCACAGACTTGATGTTGTCACTTTCTGTCACAGACTTGATGTTGTCACTTTCTGTCACAGACTTGACATTGACACTTTCTGTCACAGACTTGACGTTGTCACTTTCTGTCACAGAATTGATGTTGTCACTTTCTGTCACAGACTTGATGTTGTCACTTTCTGTCACAGACTTGATGTTGTCACTTTCTGTCACAGACTTGATGTTGTCACTTTCTGTCACAGACTTGATGTTGTCACTTTCTGTCACAGACTTGATGTTGTCACTTTCTGTCACAGACTTGATGTTGTCACTTTCTGTCACAGACTTGATGTTGTCACTTTCTGTCACAGACTTGATGTTCTCACTTTCTGTCACAGACTTGATGTTCTCACTTTCTGTCACAGACTTGATGTTGTCACTTTCTGTCACAGACTCGATGTTGTCACTTTCTGTCACAGACTCGATGTTGTCAATTTCTGTCACAGACTTGATGTTGTCAATTTCTGTCACAGACTTGATGTTGTCACTTTCTGTCACAGACTTGATGTTGTCACTTTCTGTCACAGACTTGATGTTGTCACTTTCTATCACAGACTTGATGTTGTCACTTTCTGTCACAGACTTGATGTTGTCACTTTCTGTCACAAACTTGATGTTGTCACTTTCTGTCACAGACTTGATGTTGTCACTTTCTGTCACAGACTTGATGTTGACACCTTCTGTCACAGACACGTTTTGCATCCACCACCTCTGTTGCAGCCACCACCTCTGTTGCATCCACCACTCTGTTGCATCCACCACCTCTGTTGCATCCACCACTTCTGTTGCATCCACCACCTCTGTTGCATCCACCACCTCTGTTGCATCCACCACCTCTGTTGCATCCACCACCTCTGTTGCATCCACCACCTCTGTCTCAGACTTGATGTTGACACCCTCTGTCACAGACATGGGTTACATCCACCACCTCCGTGCCAGACTTGATGTTGACACCTTCCATTCTACAGTGCTGTTGTGGCAACTCTTCTAGACGTGTATTGCTGAACGTACAACGGGCAAACATATAAAACATATAAAGTATCTGTGAAGTACATGTATAAGTATATAGTCGGACAAACATATAAAACATATGTGAAGTACATTTATAAGTATACTAGCTGACCCGGCCCGGCTTCGCCCAGGCCCTTGAGGGGATCTATCTATCTATCAGTCTGTCTGTCTGCTTGTTTGTCTGTCTGTCTGTCTGTCTGGCTGACCCGGCCCGGCTTCACCCAGTCCCTGGTGGGGAGCATCTCATTTAATTCATATAAGTAGTCATATAAGCTCTCCCGTTCCCGACTATCTGTCTGTCTGTCTATCTGTCTGTCTGTCTGACCCGGCTTCACCCAGTCCCTGGTGGGGAGCATCTCATTTAATTCATATACGTAGTCATATAACCTCTCCCGTTCCCGACTATCTGTTTGTCTGTCTATCTGTCTGTCTGTCTGTCCCGGCCCGGCTTCACCTAGTCCCTGGTGGGGAGCATCTCATTTAATTCATATACGTAGTCATATAAGCTCTCCCGTTCCCGACTGTCTGTTTATCTGTCTGTCTGACCCGGCCCGGCTTCACCCAGTCCCTGGTGGGGAGCATGTCATTTAATTCATATAAGTAGTCAAATAAGCTTCCGTTCCCGACTATCTGTCTGTCTGTCTATCTATCTGACCCGGCGTGGTTTCGCCCAGCTCCTGGCGCACAGTAACTTAAAAGAATGTCCTTCCACACACCATTCATTATTTTTAATGAAAACAGTTTTTAATCACCGACATGACAGTTGATAAGTTCTGTAAGCAGAAAAAGATGGGTTACAATGTTATGCATTATGCATTATTTTTATGCAAACTTTGAAAATGCCTTAAAGATTATATCATTATTTATTATAACTCATATGCCTGAAAATAACTATAGACAAAGAGTTTAACAATAGTGCAAGTAAGTCCAACAATATGACTATAAAATATATAGAAATGTTATTAAAAGTTATGCCCCTTGAAATAACTTTTCTAGAGTGAAGTCCCCCTGCTATATAGACATTATATAATGAAAATGGAAAAGTAAATGTTATTAAATAAGTAGAAGATTTTACATTAAGAAATTATTATAGTCGGTTGCACAGGAATGAAAGGAAGACGTGTAGAAAATTTCATCTCAATCGGATGTACCGTTATCGAACGCATCCAATACATAAATACCCACAAACACACAAACATACACTCTGTTTTATAGATATAGATGGTCGTCCAGACATATCGGGTATGTGTGAAGTGCACGCATACACCAGAGCCTGGTGCAGTATGTGTATGTCACATGACCATACAGCAATGTTCTGTCATGTGTGTTGTCTGTCCACCAAGAATGATGATGACCATTCATTTCATCCAGTGGGGTTGAAAGTATGGAGCCGTGAGTTCTAAGATGGCTGATCAGGCCTATTTTCGCTCGAAATGTTCTTCGACATGGTCATGTGGATAGTCACCACGTCGGCGTCTGTGACGTCATTGCGGTGAGCACAGTTTCACAAGTCCGACACAACGGGCTCGGAGTCAGCCGCAGACGGTGTCAACTTTAGTCTTCCTTCCATGATCTTCTCTCCACCCCACCCCCTCTCCGACATACCGGCCTGTCCGTACAGTGTCCTGTTGTATTAAACTTCAACCCGCTGCCACCCCACCCCCTTTGAAATGGGTTAATGTAACCCACCCCGCCCCTGGCCTGATGGGGTGTAACGTGGAGGGGGGAGGGGGTATACAAAAGTGTGCCTCTAGAGCTGCATGTCTCTGGCATTGATACCCGTTGTTGTAGTAGATCTGCCAGGTCAGCTGAGGGCATTTCATTTGATAGCCTGATATCTGTAGGCGCGCGCGCGCACGCACACACACACACACACACACACACAGGGGTAGAAAGAACATAGACAGTCCGTTTTTGGTTCATTTGCACTGAAACCAGACAGACACCCATCGCTTGCTCATTGATTTGGGTTTGTGCATGTCTGAACAGGATTGGCAACACAAACTGTAGATATCACTTGTAGCTGTTCAGTTTGGCTAGCTGTGGTTACCGCCCGCCGGCCTAGCGTGTCAATACTGCTGCTGGAAAATGGCTACCGCGGCTGTCTGTCTGTCTCCCGTCTTACCTCAGGAGAAATCGTTTCTTAAAGGATTGATCTGTCTGTTTTAACCGTGTTGCTTCATGTACCACCCACCTACCATTGTAAATGACCAGGTATGGTTGCATATTAGGAAGGGGTACATGCCAGTTTAGGCAGAAGTTCTCCAGTAAATATTGTATTTGGAAACGGATTTCTGTTGCAGGGAACCTCTGAGGCACGGTCACAAGGAGCCTTGTCACTTCTCCGCGAAGGAGCTAATCCTTCGAATTCTAAGTCTGGAACTACAGCTTTAGACCCTGTGGGTAAATTCCCACTCAACCCTTACTCTTAGCCTACAGCTGCAGCCTTACACCCTCCACTTAACTCCCACTCTTAGCTTCAGACCCTGTAGGTAAATATCTACTCCAACCCTACTCTTAGCCTCAGACCCTTAGGTAAATCTCCACTCCCACTCGTAGCCTCAGACCCTATAGGTAAATCTCCACTCCAATCCTACTCTTATCCTCAGATCCTGTAGGTAAATCTCCACCCCATCCTACTATTATCTTCAGACCCTGTAGGTATATCTACACTCAACCACCTCTCTTCGCCCCAGACCCTGTAGGTAAATCTCCACGCCCACTCTGGGCCTTAACCCTGTAGGTAAATCTCCACTCCACTACCACTCTAAGCATGCAGCTGCAGCCTCACACTCTCAACTCAACCCCCACTCTTAGCCTCAGATTCTTCTTCTTCTTCTTCTTCTTCTTCTTCTTCTTCTTCTTCTTCTTCTTCTTCTTCTTCTTCTTCTTCTTCTTCTTCTTCTGCTGCTGCTGCTGCTGCTGCTACTGCTGCGTTCGTCCGGAATGTTGTTTTAGACGTAATTACGTTGCGCCTGTTTACAGCAGATCTGCGATATTTGAACCTTTCGGCCGTCACACCCGACTTCTTCAGCCATTTGTTACACGGGTTACCTTCCCGGGCCTCAGATCCTATAGGTAAATCTGCACTCCACGCTCACTCTTAGATTCGATCCTGTAGGTAAATCTTCACTCTACGCCCACTCTTGGGGGTCCCACTTTTAGTCTCCGATTGTGTACGTAAAATCTTCACTAAACAAAACAAAACAATAAATAAAAACGCACGCGCGCGCGCGCGCACACACACACACACACACACATACACACACACACAAAACAACAACAAAAATGAATCTCAGCTGGTGCACATGAATATGCTTCTCCTAATCTCATCCCTACTGTCTGCTGGCTGTCTCAACTGTAAGGCTTTACAGGAAAGAGGATCGGGTTCAATCCAATTTGGCTCTGTCCACTTTCCACATAGCGATCTAAGGAAAGCATCGCACAGTGCACGAACACCGTAGCTCCACCGACCATCCCCGGCGGTCTCCAAACATGACACCCGTGATCAGAATGATGTAGTCGGAAAACAAACCTAGGACCTGCCTGGCGCCAGGCAGGCGGCTGGGCCATGTCCCCGCGGAGGGCGGCTGTACTTACACAACATGGAGTATGTCAGGGAAAACCAGCCACCTGGGGCAGCCAGTAGTTCACAAGGTACAGATTTCCACCTCTCCCCCCCCCTCCCCCTGCACTCACGGTTCCACGCACAGCGCAGACTGGAACTTTACTCAAAGACAAGGACTGTACCTACCCTCACTTGCCGATCCCTTCCTTCACTTGCCGATCCCTTCCTTCACTTGCCGATCCCTTCCCTCACTTACCGATCCGACCCCTCACTTACTGATCCCACCCCTCACTTACCGATCCCACCCCTCACTTACCGATCCCACCCTCACTTACTGATCCCACCCCTCACTTACCGATCCCACCCCTCACTTACCGATCCCACCCCTCACTTACCGATCCCACCCCTCACTTACCGATCCCATATGAGTGGATCGGGCGTCTAGCCTAAGCGGACAAGGCCGACAAGCCAGGAGGAACAGCGTGACCGCTGAAAAGACTTTAGCATACTCTTATTCTTGACTACCTCACTCATGCTTTTGTGTAGTCGTCAGAATAATTTCAGTGAATTGTCTGTGCTTACTCTTTGACATACCTATGCCCATTTTTCACTTTTAACCACCTTAACCAGTGTTGTTTTTTAAAATAACTTAATTTTATGTGCATCTCTCTTTCTAAATGCATGCAGGGACTAAGATTGGCAACTCTGTTCTTCCTGGCGTTTTGCCATTTCCGTATGCTTATCTGTCCAGGCCTTTTCCACCTCAAAATTCCCGGAAGCTTTCTGAGCTTGTCGCGCCTTGTTTTACTTACCTCATCTTGCACTGTACTGTCATACTAGAAAGTCTTGGCCGTTGACTTGTGCTGTCTGGTTTTGCCTTTCTCCATCATTATGCTGCAAGGGTGGTGGTCGCTGCCGTGGTACCCTAGAACACCCCATCTACAGACTGTAGTGAGGAAAGGAGAAACCAGCGCCAGATCAATAACACTGTGCTCATCACCTGGACGACTTGCTGTCCTGGTGACACAGCCACTGTTGATACAAACCAGTCAATGGTTTCAAGTGCAGACTCGAGCTCCTCCCCCTGTGTTTTGGAGGAAATGTTTCCCCACCTGCCTTTAGCGTTGAAATCGCCGCAGAAAATAACATTTCTCTCGTGGCTTACTGCCAGTTCTGGGAATCCACAATTGCGTTACGGGCATAAACATTAACCAACACGATTGGTAGACCGGATTGAACTCTAACCGCCTGTATTCGTATGTCGTCACTGTCCCAACTGGACATGTCTAGCTCTGAAGCTACCATACTGTCGCGAATGAGAATCGCTATTCCCAGGTGTCGCCTGTTGTAGAAACATTTGAAGCCCGCAATTTAGAATAACTGATCACCCAGTCTCGTCTCCTGAAGCGCCACAATGTCGTTTCAGGTTTTCAAGAATAGGGCCTCGTTTTACGCTGGCATAGTTCCAATATAGAATACGAGTATTCATGAGACCCAGACGCCCACATTTGAGTCTAAAACGCCTTGCTCCACTTCGTCTGCCTTGCCGCTTACGGCCTCCCCGCCGCACCAGTCGCCTTCCCGCCGCCCCAGTCGCCTTCCCGCCGCCCCAGTCGCCTTCCCGCCGCCCCAGTCGCCTTGTTAGGTTGACTGCCCTACGCACGGAGCACAAACATTGTTCCGTCATGTTGAAAAACCGAACACCACAGAAACACACACGCTGCGAAAATTCACTCAAGGATTGCTTCGCGCAATGCACGAACTCCGTAGCATCGGCGAAGATCTCGAGAAGAAGCTCCTTGTTTTACATCCTGGCACACACATTTTATTAGAAAGCAGCAAGTCAAATGGTTTGGCCATGCAAGTAGGTTACCATCCTATAGCATACCACACCAAGCAGTGATGTTTCAATGCCTGAGTGGAAACAGATGGAAACAGAGGAAGAGGCCGACCACGTAAACGTTGGACGGAGGGAATAGCAGAGTCCATGGGAATATCGATACATGAAGCCCATAATCGGGCACTCTTACGATGTTTATACTTCACCTCGACACCGCAAGGTACAAGAGGAACATGATGAGAGAGAGAGAGAGAGAGAGAGAGAGAGAGAGAGAGAGAGAGAGAGAGAGAGAGAGAGAGAGAGAGAGAGATATTACCCGCAAGAGATTAAAGTATCCATCTCGTACGCGAAAAAAGGAACGGTCACAATACAACACAACCGTCCGCCGCCATCTTGACCGGAAAAGCTCCACCTCTTTTAGAAGAGACTCCTTTCCTCTTATTTGGCCTGTCTAGTCTACTTTCTGTATCTTTAGATTTATTCGTGGTTGGTTGGCTTTTGCGGCTAAAGTGTGCGACGGGGTGGGGAAGCCAGCCCAAGTTGAACCTTCCTTACTTTCCCCTTACGACAAGTATTGTCAGTTACATTGTCACTTACGGACCTCGGTAACACACATACGAAATGTTGATGTTGCTGAAGAGGAGCTTGTCGTACTGACCCACACTCGGAGCTAACACCTCGATTACTGCATTGTGTCGCGCGCGCGTGCGTGTGTGTTTGGAGCCTAGATAGCACAGTGGGTAGTTAACTGAAGTGTCGGCCGGCGTTCCAAGATTCAAGTCCACAAGACTTATGATGCGTGCTCAACCCTTCGATGCAACAGCCCTCCCAAAGTATTCCTGCTCACTGTCCCACGAGGGGTTGATTATGGTATCTCCTCTTTCCCATGAAGGCGCCATAGACGTGCATGACCAGGCTTTACTCCCAGTTCTTGCAGTCGGGCTAGAGTCGGTGTCTCGTCAGTATCAATCAAATGAGTCCGTACTGCACTGATTAATATCAGCCATGTCCATGCTTCTTCCCGTTTACGTTGGTGCATATTGGCCAGCTGGTCTGCGCGTTCGGTACCCATTGCCCGGCATGTCCGGGAGTGTATGTCCAGGCGAGTATTGTGAGGCGGGACTTCGAATGCTGTCTATCATTTGGAGTGGAAGCTGCCGGTTGAAATATTCTGCAGCATGTTTATGAAGTTATTGATAACGAAGTGTGTGACTTCCTGTTCTGCTGCCCATGCTGGTGATCTTTAGGTAGCGATGATCTCCGCAGTTGAGTGGAATGTGTGTGTGTGTGGGGGGGGGGGGGGGGAGGAACACGTCTACTTCAGCGGACATTCCAGGTCTGTAAATTGATGCAGTGTTAACAACACACATTTTGCCGACAGTGTGATGATGATGATGATGATGATGTGTGTGTGTGTGGTGTGTGTGTGTGTGTGTGTGTGTGTGTGTGTGAACTTATGTTGTGAGAGTTGTCGGTGTCAGGCGGCATCCCCGCGGCCTCTATGTGGTGTAGGTTCGGGCGGTGACCAGAAACTGTGAAATCAGTTTCAAGTATACACGCCACACACACAACAGGCGACGGCGAATAAGTATACTGTAAATAGAACATTCTGTGTATTCTCAAACAGGCCCGTTCGTGTGCATGAATCTGCGCGACCTTTATCTCTGCCCGGCCTTTCGGCGACTTGTGTTATAAAATTGACTTGGGGTCACGGTGGTAGGCCTCCAATAGAGAGTGGGGCGTGTGTTTGTGTGATGCCAGGGGCGGTGTACTCTGTGTCTGTGTTTATATAAGCTCATACACTTACTACTGAGGCCTCCTGTAGCCTTGTCTTCATTTAGACCAGCAGCGATTCCTTGCTGTCTCCCCTACCCACCAACTGCCGTCTAAAATTAGCAGTTGTTACTATTTTTAGTTGTAATAAGTCACAAAAATGGAGCGTTTGAAATCGCGGCAGATAAGATGGATGCGTGAAAGGTGGCGGTGGTACTGTGAATGTAATAAACTTTGTCCTTTAATGCGGTAAATTGTCTGGTTGTGAAGTGTTGTCGTCGTTTGTAGTGTGTGTGTGTGTTAGTTTGTATGTGTGTTTGTTTGTATGTTTTGTGGTGTGTGTGTGTGTGTGTGTGTGTGTGTGTGTGTGTGTGTGTGTGTGTTTTCAGATAGACAACTACGTGTCTGTCTTGTCGAGGGAAGGCCGCCGAGTTGTACTGGTCGTTGGTTCGGTTCGTTGTATGATTGTGACGACTGTATGTTTGTTAGGTAATCTGTGGCGTACTGTTTGTATCTTGTGAAGAAGGCGTGTTTGTGGCAGTGTCATATGTTTTACTGTTTATATGTTGTCATTAGGAGATTTTTGTGGCGGTTTCTGACGTTTTACTGTTTCTGTGTTGTGGTGGAAATGGTGACAGTACCTGACGATTACTGTTTGTATGTGGTTGTGGGTCCATGTTTGTGGCAGTACCATACATTGTATTTTTTGTATGTTATCAGGGTGTTGTGGCAGTATCTGACCTTTTAATGTTTATATATCATGGTGGAATCTTGTTTCTAGCGAGACCTGGTGTTTTACTGTTTGTATGTTGTCACTAGGCCAATTTAATGACAGTCATTATGTTTTACTGTTTGTATGTTGTCATTAGGCCAATTTAATGACAGTCCTTACGTTTTACTGTTTGTATGTTGTCATTAGGCCATGTTAGTCCTTACGTTTTGCTGTTTGTATGGAGAAACCTATGTTTGTAGCAGCATCAAACATTTGATTGCTTGTGTGTTGTCAAGGTGTTGTGCCAGTACCATAATTTGACTGTTTGTGTGTTGTGATAAAGCCGTAGTTTGAGACGTCGATCTTTTATAAAGCAATGGCAAACTACTGAAATTAAATGACTAGTGAATCACAAACAGCCATTAAATACCGGGGTTGATTGTAATGTCCTGTTTAGAAGAATACACTAGAAACTGATGTAACGATGCGATGAAGTTGGCCCTGCGTTGGGAAATACTAGCCAGAGAAGCAGAGGTAGCCAGAGACAGATGTGGACACTTTGAACAGCCTGACAACAATAATACAAGAACCACCAGCGTTCCCAAGCTATGGGGTAACGCTGCAGTGGGGAGTCGTGATCGCCTACCTCTGTTCCAGATCGGGCTCCCAAAAGAAGATAGAAAGAAGTCCTGCTAGCCGCAATGCACTATTAGTGATTCAGTGATGCAGGAACTTTTCCACATGAATGATTTTAGCAGCAGCGATTCACGCCTCTAGCTCTATTCCGTGTATATTTTACACGTCTCTGGCACCAACCACAAGACTGGTGTCCTAGTATTTGCGGTGCTTACAAGTCATAGTTGAATTGTGCGCATCTTGTCATCTTCGCTTCCATGAATCCCTGTATTAAATCATCTAGTTGGTTGCACGCCAGGTACAACACATTGCCATCGAAACCAGCATTGATTGACTGATTTACTGGGCATGTTCGGTAGTTTGCCAGTGCTGTCTCAACGACTGGCACTCACACCATCGACATTAAAGCCAAGCGATCTGCTTCCAACATGCTGTAACTGGTTTTGAATCCCCGGCTCGATATGTCTGAGAATTGTCCTGTGATGATGTGAGTCTATAAAATTTCGAATCCTCGGCTCGATTTGTCTAAGAATTGGCCTGTGATGGTCTGAGAATTGTCCTGTGATGATGTGAGACTGATCGAATGCTCGGCTCGATATGTCTGAGAATTGTCCTATGATGATGTGAGACTGTAAAGTTTCGAATCCTCGGCTCGATATGTCTGATAATTGTTCTGTGATGAAGTGAGACTGATCACGTGCAACAGTTCCCTGAGTCCAGTCTACTGTCTGACGAACACGGGTCATTATTTTGTTTGTATAAACAACGGTGATATAATATAAATTAGTCCATTACAGTAATTTGTTAAACACATGCGTAACGCAAACGTCACAACTGTAATGCAAGGAAATGTGGAAGACAGACTTGCAAGTGGAAGATAAAACTATTCACGTGTGGAAGACACACTTGCCAGGGGAAGATAACTGTTAAAATGTGGAAGACACATTTGCAAGTGGAAGATAAAACTATTTACGTGTGGAAGACAGACTTGCAAGGGAAAGATAAATGTTCAAATGTGGAGGCAGGCTTGCAAGGGGAAGGTAACTATTTACGCGTGGAAGACAGGCTTGCAAAGGGAATATAACTATTTTCGCGTGGAAGACAGACTTGCAAAGGGAAGATAACTATTTACGTATGGAAGACAGACTTGCAAGGGGGAGATAACTGTTCAAATGTGGAAGACAGGCGTGCAAGGGGAAGATAACTGTTCAAATGTGGAAGACAGACTTGCAAGGGGAAGATAACTATTTACGTGTGGAAGACAGACTTGCAAGGGGGAAGATAACTGTTTAAATGTGGAGGAAGACATGTTTGCAAGGAGAAGCTAACTATTTACGTGTGGAAGACAGACTTGCAATGGAAAGATAAATGTTCAAATGTGGAGGCAGGCTTGCAAGGGGAAGATAACTATTTACGTGTGGAAGACAGGCTTGCAAAGGGAAGATAACTATTTACGTATGGAAGACAGACTTGCAAAACTGTTCAGACGCGGATGACGTTGTGGAAGGTGACTGTTCAAGTCTGGTGATAGCAGTAACTCCAGATCATCGTGTGTTGGGCTTATAAGCACATTCGGTCATCTATGGTTTGCCATCTTCCCTAACCAGTCTCGGGTCAGGTGTGTGTTCTTGACCCCGTTATGTCATGTGGTCAAGTTGCCCTGGTAACTGTGTCTTCCATTCGCGCTTTTCCCATCACGTTTGCCTTTTGTCGCTGATGTTTCAAGTTTATTTTGCTCACAACACACCCACTCAATCTTGACTTTCTGCGTCTAATTTCTCTAATCAAGTTACGGCTTAAATAATTTTTCAAAGACTGCCTAATTCATGTCTCTCCATCTATGGCATTCTTTCAATTCCCCCCCCCCCCCCAGAAACTGGCATCAGATGTTTCTCAGCTTGTCTGTGTATTCTCCATGTTTCGCGTGCATACAATAATAAAGGTTCTTTATAACACTGTATAAGTTTTCCACACTGCAGCTGACCACTTTTTGTTGGCGAGTATATATTTCCGTCTCGCAAAAGGCTACTTTTGCCATGACCATTCTTGTTCTTATCTCCACGAAGTATTTCCCGTCACATGTTAAGACTCCAAAATTGTTGTGCCGATTCAGCTGTATCAGAATTTCCCCATTCAACTGGATGCTATTTTGTGGTAACTCGTATTTCATGGTGGTGACCATAATCTGTTTTTTTTTTTTTAAACGTAATTCTACTTCTAATTGTTGACTGTGTAAACTAACATCATCTTCTGCGTGGCGAAGTGGTCAAGCCCTCGGGCTCAGAAGGTTGTAGGTTCGATTCCGGGCCGCATCCTTCGGTTCACGAATGCATTTTTTTCGGAGTCTCCTGGAGGTCGTCGCTGGAGCTACGGAGTTCGTGCTTTGTGTGACGCTTTCAGCGCTGCGGAAAGAGACTGGGCCATGTGGGATAAAACCCGATGCAATGAATCCGATGAATGAGTTTAAGCGACTAAATGCTACAGGGGTTTATTGTCTGCAGTCAGTACTGTGTCACCGGCATGTCTAAATATTGTGAATGTTGTGTCATCCGATGACGATTTCTCCTATGGCCTTAGAATGATCATAAACGTTTTTCTTCATGGAGGAAGAAAGTTCTGCAGACACGACATATCCCTGTGTTAGAAAACGGTTACGGGCGACTGAAAGGCAATATTTACACGGCTATGCAAAAGATGCACAGTAGTACAAGGAAATCTCCCAGACCTCTACAGCACCAAACGGAAATTAGTAGGGAAATGTAATATGGACGTATCGAGTATATAATGGGCAAGTTCTCACCAACATTCAACGCTGAGTGGACAGATGGGATGAATACTTCCAAGGACATTTGAATAGACCAGTCGGAAATGAACCTCCAGATATGCAGAAGTGCAGCTAGGTATCAGCTGTGAATAGCCACGCCAAGAAGACGCGAGGAAAGCTATCAAACTTGTGGAGGATGGGGAAGTTGCTGGTCCACATAGAAGCTGTTACAGTGAGCACAAAGACCTCAGCTGAACTGCTACATCACCGAAGAATCACCAGCAGACGGTAGAGAAGGATAGATCGTGAAGCTGCCATAGAAAGGGGACTGCGGGAATGCGACAATCATAGAGTAGTAATGTTGTCTCCATGTTTGCCCAAGCTCGCAGCATACTCGCGGCTAAGCTCTATATCTAGCGGCCGCTCCACGAATCCACTTGATGGTGCACATGCTATCTATCCCTGCCGGCGAAGCAGGTCCATTGACACCGTTTATCTGACATTGTCTGGGGTGTCGAATCACAGTGTGCTGGGATCTGTAACTGTGGTTTCCCGCTAGTTTGCCTATGGTTTAACTCCGCTAGCCGTCGTCTACAGAAACTAGTCCTGCCCGGCAGTTGTTGGGCGAGAGATTTTGAATGTTGCCTCTTACCTGCCGATGGTCATGTCATCCATATTAATTTCCCTCCAAGAAAATCCCAGTTGGTTACAGTATAAGAGAGGCGCACCCAGACGGTTTTACCTGTGGTCAGCTGTCCAGGGACCCATCTGCTGCACATATTCAAGTGTCCTGCAGGGGACCGTGTTGTGGATATGTGACATGTTAGGACGACCATCATATTTTTACGTTAATTTATACAGCGGCGAACAGTGACCCAGATTGCGGTATGTGAACAATGACATTGTTGTGACAAATCTGTCAGTGACACGGGACGATCAGCTGGCACATGTTGAAGGCTTTCAGGGACGAGATCTGCTGACGTTGAAGGCCACTGGCCCCCTCGTCCGTGCGTCACACAAACTCGCCGCCACTAAATTATCGAAACCATTGTATCACGTGCTGCACTGCACAGTCATCAAATGTGGGCCGTAGACAGCTGGAAGTATGCGGTGAATTTGAATCGGGTTTGTCCTCTCTATGTCCACCACCGTCATCATCATCATCATCATCATCATCATCATCATCCCATGCTCTGTCAGCTGCCGTAGGCGTTCATGTCTCTCCACAGATCTCGGTTCTTAGTGTTCCGGATCAACTGTGTTGATGAAATCTCTCTTCCCCCCCCCCCCCCCCCCCCCCCCCTCATGCCAGTGGCTCATTCCGTCCTGCATCATTTCTCTCGGTCTGCCTTTGCTTATTTCCCCACTGACCTTTCAGTTGTGATGATGTTTTCCAATACCTCCCTTCCCTTTCTTTTGTACCCACTGACAGTGGTATGGGCCCTCCCGTTGGCCCACTCACACAGTGCACTAGTCGTGGTGGAACTGTCTGGTTGAGGACAGTCATGGATCTTGAGCGTGATTTAAGATCAAGAAACTTGTCAGCAGACTACCATCTCACTGCCTGAACTCCCTGGTAATTCATGTGTCGCCTTATTTTCAGACTTGCCTTCTAATTTTGTGCTGCAACAAACAAACCCCAGGCCTAAAGTTGACTTAACTCACTGATACAATAACCGCCGGCAAGGCACACACACGGTACTGGTTGCAAATATTGGGTAGTAGCGCACAGGACATGGGAATCATTTACCGACACAGCGGCCCGAGTTTAGATCCCGGCTGAAGGAGGCTCCCACCGCATCTGGCGCTGGGATATCCTGTCTCATAAAATGACTGTCTGGCACCTTGCCGTATTGACATGACACAAAGCCTGGGTTGAGTTTAGAGACCGCGTGTTGCCCATGCAGGGGTCTCGGCCTGTCTGGCACCTTGCCGTATTGACATGACACAAAGCCTGGACTGAGTTTAGAGACCGCGTGTTGCCCATGCAGGGGTCTCGGCCTGTCTGGCACCTTGCCGTATTGACATGACACAAAGCCTGGGTTGAGTTTAGAGACCGCGTGTTGCCCATGCAGGGGTCTCGGCCTGTCTGGCACCTTGCCGTATTGACATGACACAAAGCCTGGGCTGAGTTTAGAGACCGCGTGTTGCCCATGCAGGGGTCTCGGCCTGTCTGGCACCTTGCCGTATTGACATGACACAAAGCCTGGGCTGAGTTTAGAGACCGCGTGTTACCCATGCAGGGGTCTCGGCCTGTCTGGCACCTTGCCGTATTGACATGACACAAAGCCTGGGCTGAGTTTAGAGACCACGTGTTGCCCATGCAGGGGTCTCGGCCTGTCTGGCACCTTGCCGTATTGACATGACACAAAGCCTGGGCTGAGTTTAGAGACCACGTGTTGCCCATGCAGGGGTCTCGGCCTGTCTGGCACCTTGCCGTATTGACATGACACAAAGCCTGGGCTGAGTTTAGGGACCGCGTGTTGCCCATGCAGGGGTCTCGGCCTGTCTAGTTTACTCCAGAGGATAGGTAGCACCAATACAAGCTGCCGGATCAGCAAAGCAATACTCTAACTGTCCGCCTATCGGATAACTGTCCGCCTATCGGAGCTTCCATCCAAGACAAGTTACTGGCCAAGGCCTGGTCTCCCCTGCCATGACATTTAGTCTTTAGGTTGCATTTCCTCGCACTAGGGTAAGGCGTGTACCTTCCTAATTGCACTCCACCACCCGAAGCCGTTGTTGGCACAATGTGGAGTGTCGGGTTTGGTTAGGTACTGGGGTTTTCTTTGTATGACTACATGGTGATGAAACAGGAAACTGGACACCTGACGTTCAGCGACACTGGATTGAATTACAGGGTAATTGCATTATGTGTGCGCGTGCGTACGTGCGTGCATGTTTGTGTGATTGTTACACACAGAACTCGCCACAAACCCCAATTACCCGGAGACGTAGAGGCCAGTGATCTCTAGTCTAGATTGTGCTCTTGTTGAGGGACCTAGTTGATACTCCTGTAACCAGATAGCCTCCAGACGTGCCTAGATGCCCGGCTTATCACGGCTGCCCCGGCTGATAACTGGATCTGTACGCCCAGGTGTAGGAGGGTGGGCGCTTTCAAGTATTGCCTGCTCCAACGGGTACACGTCTGCAGGCGTTTGTGTTTGTATGCAACCGCACTTAATACACGGCTACTGTTGCTGCAACGGTTACTGCTGTTGCTAAGCTACTACTGATGCAACTGATTACTGCTGTTGCTAATACATCAATTCAATTCAACTTTATTTCAACTTTATTTTAAAAGGGTCACAAATTGGGCTCGCAGTCCCGTTATCCGTATCTGTTATACTTTTTTTTTCCCCCCCGCGTTTCCAGCCTGTTTTCAGGATATTGCGGTCAACACCAGCATCTTTCAGCTGTATGTTGATTCCTAGGCTAGATTACGCTCATCAGCACGCCACGACTTTCTGAGCGACCGGCTCCATACTCTCATAAGTCACTTTTGCGATTCGAACCACTGCTAATTCTCGTCGCGTCACGTGACGAGAGTATTCGGGGTTAGCGGAGAAAGCTGCTAACCCCTCCGCCACGGAGCTGGTATCTGTTATACTACTACTACTACTAATACTAATACTACTACTACTACTAATACTACTACTACTACTACTACTACTACTACTACTACTACTACTACTACTACTACTACTACTACAGTTTACACCCTCTTCTTCTTCCTCTTCCTCTCGGCTAATTAACCGAGCTTGATTGTGGTTTAAATTTTTGTTTGTTTGAGAGCTGCTAAATCCCCATGCAGACTCTTTTTAAAAAAAAAACACATATAATTCGTGCTGCTTGTGAATGTTACATCTCCAGAAATACATATATAGAATGATCTGTGGACTGAAGGTACCCTTAAGATTGCACTCCCAGTATCAACCAGTACCTGTTGTCGGTTGTACGTGTGTTTAGGCTGCTTGTGTGGCTCAGGTGATTTACTACTGACCTGGGGCCTGCAGGGAGGCAGATCGGATGTCAAGGTTAGAAAGATTCTCCTCGGGAATGAACTAGGTAGTAGGAATACCCAGAAGAGACTCGGACACGGCGAGGAGCATCACCTGGTCAGATATGACAGGAACTGCCCAACAGATAACAACTGGTGGGGATGTCAGACAATGGAGTCCTGCCAGGAGGACCAGGGGAGACCGACCAGCAAATCCTGAAGCCTCAGTCCCGGAGAAGCAGATGGCAAAGCTGGATTGATAGTGGGGTGGAATGCTGAAGCAAACATATCTATCAATCCTAGGACTGAATCACTTAATTATCAGAGCTGTGACTGGCGTACAACTATTGCCTCTGTGTGTGAGAGAGAAGTGGCCGCGGTGGCACTTGGTTAGTTGGCTGGCCTGTCCAGAAGTTGGCCTACGTTCTATCGCCAACACAGGCAGGATGGTTTGTTCCATAGGCCCAGCCTGGTGAACATGGCTAGCAGACAGTGTTCAAGACTTGTCTGAGGAGGGGCGGAACCGGCCACCCCACGCCCTGGCCTAGGATATGTGCTGGCCTAAGTACACGTTTCTCCTATCTTTGACAAGTAATAACAAATGATGGCAGAAGTGAAATAGAAATGAAGAAACCACGGAAGCTTCCTTGAAGCTTCCGGTAAAAGTGGCGACGACGGGAAGCGTTTATTCTTCGGGAGACGCTGTTTTTAGTGTTTTCCTGTGGATTATGTGGTGTTATTTCGTATTAGTTTATTGGAAATGTTCAAAAGAAGCCATGGAAGGCAGGTGGTGGATGAAATTATGAGGGCAGTCGACAGATAGTTGTTGGTTATGGTCTCAAGTTTCGCGACGGTAGGCAGAAGATATCTTTGACGAGACAATGGCTGCGGTCTCCGGCCAGTATGGTCACTGCCATAAAAGGAAAGCAACGGCAAACTACCTTCTTTAAAAGTGCCTAATTAATTATGATTCGGCTAAAGACAGATCATCGCAAGACAAGGACAGAGACATTAAAATTAGCAACATACAGACGAATGTGTCGTATTTAATAGAAACAAAAACAATCAAATGCAGAGGTTCTAGAAAAACTGGGAATGAAGAGAGAGTTGATGAAAAAAATACAGATGAGGCAAGTGACAAATTTCGGCCATGTTAGTTAGTTAGGCGAAAGATCATCCTCATTGCACATCGAACCATTCAGTCCATAAGTTCTCGGATCCCCTCCTCAGCAAATCCCGCAGCGCGTAGCGGCTCATGACACCAGTTCTGTGTTGGTTTATCAATCTTCTTTGGCTTCCTGCATAGTGTTCTTGTTTGGCCACCCATCTTTTAATTTGCTGTTCTCGCAGTCTGGCCATGGTTGTAGATTCACAGTCATCACTTGGTTCACACAAAAGTCTTACTTCTCGTAGAGCATTCAGAATGTCAGCCTGGTCCACCCTCCACCGTAGCCTCACCTGCGAGCTTGTCAGCCCGCTCATTTCCTTGTACTCCCGCATGCCCTGGCACGAAGATGAAACTAAACATTGCCAGCCGAGACCGCTCCAGAGACAGCAACCATTCTCTTCGGATCGACCCCTCCTCTATCCTCTTGATCATGTTCATTGAGTCGCTAAGGAAACATTCCCTAGTGAATGTCTGTGTCTCGAGCCATGTTATTGCTTTACTTACTGCCATGACTTCCATAGTCAGGCTACTTGTGGTTTCAGTGAAATCACCAGAGGCCTCCTTCACAATTCTCCCTCCGGCCCGAGCCGTAAAGGCCCATGAGCTTCTCACATGTCGGACGACCGACTCATCTGTGTAGATGGCAGCATCACCGTCTAGCGAATTCTCGAAAATCATTGCTTGTACTTCAGCCTCCACAGCAGCCGGATTTTCTTGTCTGCATTTTCTATCGAGTTGGATGCAAACTGAAAAGGATGTGCAGAAATCTGTTGGCACTTGTACCCACTCCTCGCCAGGTTCTAAGTCCTCAAGTGAACACACCTGTTGAAGAATGTCTTCGGCTTGACCCATCCACGACCGTCCTCTTTTTAACCTGCTGCCCTTCACCTTCCTAATTTCACTATGCAGTGGATGTTGTGTGTTTGCGTTAATTCTGAGGTAGGCGCGTGCTCTGCAAACTTGTATTTTCTCTTCAATGGTTGGAAAATCAAGAAAATCGGCCATGTTAAAAGACATAATACTCTTATAAAAACTATACTAGGGGCAAGGTTGTGAGGGCAAGCGAGCAACAGGTAGACAGCGATACAAGTGGAAAGATAACATCAAGAGCTGGAGGAACACCAGCCTGATAGAATGTGCAGTCAAGGCGAGAGACAGTGTTGGAGATCCATTGCAGCCAACCTTCATTATGGAGACGGCACCTTATTGATTGACTGAACACTCTAAGGCAGTATCTGCTAGGGGATCACCTTTACCTTGAAGGCAAAAACATTCCTAACAAAAAAGGAGGGCCGTCTGACGATCGGAAAACCTGTTGTGCTTGCTCCAAGACTGAGTTTGTATAACTGGGAGCTACAGGATGAAAGTCTAAATGCATTTGTGCAGGGACGAAAACATACATATAACATTCCACGCCAGTGAACTAGTCTCTCTCTCTCTCTCTCTCTCTCTCTCTCTCTCTCTCTCTCTCTCTCTCTCTCTCTCTCTCTCTCTCTCGCTCGCTCGCTCGCGTGTTGCACCGCGCCGAGGCTTCCCCTCTACATTGAGCGTATCGATTCTGGCCTCATAAAACTGTGTCTCGGCGTGCCTGGAGGCCTGTGGGGGTCACAGTGCCTATTCTTAGCTCGCCTGTGACTCATTGTTACCCGATTTAGCTGCTATCTTGCCAGGAGGTCGTGCGAACTGAGCTGACCTCTGCTGCTTGTCGCCTGCCTGCCTGAGCTGTGCAGATTGCCTTTCTGTGTTAGCGTCTGAGTTCTGGGGAGTGTGTTGTACAAACACAACAGTTGGCCGCCTCTAGACGTGGCCTCCAGCCGTAGAGTCGTTGGCAACACACCGCAGCCGCCACTGTCTCCTGGACTATATCTTACAAGCATTGCCAGTGTTGGCCCGTGGACACGTCCCACCTGTAGTCCCCGCCCTTGTTATAACAGCCAGTCCTGTCCAAGTTGTTACTTTAGTCTTTCAGGTTCAGCTAACTGGTTCAGTGTATCCATGTTAATTAACTCCATCATTTGTGCATGACGTCATCCCAGCCACATCTCAGACACTAGTGACTTTCGCCGATTTTATCTCTAACACTTGTTACTTTAACCAACTGCTTCTCACATAGTCACTTTAACCACTTGTATCTCACATAGTTACTTTAACCACTTGTATCTCACATAGTTACTTTAACTACTTGTATCTCACATAGTTACTTTAACCACTTGTATCTCACATAGTTACTTTAACCACTTGTATCTCACATAGTTACTTTAACCACTTGTATCTCACATAGTTACTTTAACCACTTGTATCTCACATAGTTACTTTAACCACTTGTATCTCACATAGTTACTTTAACCACTTGTATCTCACATAGTTACTTTAACCACTTGTATCTCACATAGTTACTTTAACCACTTGTATCTCACATAGTTACTTTAATCAACTGTATCTCATATAGTTACTTTAACTGACTGTATCTCAAATAATTACTTAACCCACTTCATCTCAAACACTTATTACTTTAACCAATTGTATATCAGATAGTTACTTAAACGACTTTATCTCAAATACTTATTACTCTAACCAACTTTATCTCAAACCATTGGTACTTTAACTAACCTGCAAACCTATTACTTTAACCATACAAGTGTGCTTTAACTCGCGTAGAGTCAGGCATTTGTTATTTCACTTCTCCCGAACCACAGAAAGCATCACTTAACTCATGTAGACTGGTTTTTGTACTCTTACAGCAACGGTGCCCAAAGTGGGCGACGGGTGGGTCCAGAGAGATGTGAGCTATTTAAATTTGCAACAGACTTCGTGCTCAGAAAAGTGTGTGTGTTTGTGAGGGGGGGGGGGTGTATGTAGCAAGGGGTGGTTGGGCCGAAGAGGCTTGAGAATCACTGATATCTGTCATGGACAGAAGACTGTTATCATGATTGATTTAATGCAATTGATGTGATTGATTTTACTTAATGGGTGTATTTTGTTTTACTTAATACTGTGATTGATTTTGTTTCAGTGATTTGATTGATTGTAGAAGTGAACTGAGTCTATTTTACTCACTGGACTACAATTAATAAAATATATCTCAACGTTAAGATAGACCTGAACGATTAGATAGACCTCAACCATAAGATATACCTGAGCGATAACATAGACGTGAACGATAAGATAGACCTGGATGATAAGATAGACCTCAACGATAAGATAGACCTCAACGATAAGATAGTCCTGAGCGATAAGATAGCCCTCAGCGATAAGATAGACAAATATAAGATAGCCCTCAGCGATAAGATAGACAAAAATAAGATAGACCTGAACGATAAGATAGACCTGAACGATAAGATAGCCCTCAGCGATAAGATAGACAAAGATAAGATTGAACAATAAGATAGCCCTCAGCGATAAGATAGACAAAGATAAGATAGACCTGAATGATAAGATAGACCTGAACGATAAGATAGACCTGAACGATAAGATAGACCTGAACGATAAGATAGACCTGAATGATAAGATAGTCCTGAACGATAAGATAGACCTGAACAATAAGATAGACCTGAACGATAAGATAGACAAAGATAAGATAGACCTGAACGATAAAATAGATCTGAACGATAAGATAGACCTGAACGATAAGATAGACCTGAACGATAAGATAGACAAAGATAAGATAGACCTGAATGATAAGATAGACCTGAACGATAAGATAGACCTGAATTATAAGATAGACCTGAACGATAAGATAGACCTGAACGATAAGATAGACCTGAGCGATAACATAGACAGTGATAAGATATACCTGAGCGATAACATAGACAAAGATAAGATAGACCTGAACGATAAGATAGACCTGAATGATAAGATAGTCCTCAGCGATAAGATAGCCCTCAGCAATAAGATAGACCTGAATGATAAGATAGACCTGAACGATAAGATAGACCTGAACGATAAGGTAGACCTGAATGATAAGATAGACCTGAACGATAAGATAGCCCTGAATGATAAGATAGACCTGAGCGATAAGATAGCCCTGAATGATAAGATAGACCTGAGCGATAAGATAGACCTGAATGATAAGATAGCCCTCAGTGATAAGATAGACAAAGATAAGATAGACCTGAACGATAAGATAGCCCTCAGCGATAAGATAGACCTGAACGATAAGATAGACCTGAACGATAAGATAGCCCTCAGCGATAAGATAGACAAAGATAAGATAGACCTGAACGATAAGATAGACCTGAACAATAAGATAGACCTGAACGATAAGATAGACCTGAACGATAAGATTGAGCCTAATGGATTGGATTTTATTTAATTGGCTTAATATATTGAAGTTAGTGGATTCTCGTCATGTTAGTGAACTGGCGTGAAAAATAGTGGCATCGTATCAAGTTAGTGAACTGACGTGAGCAATAGTGGCGTTGTATCAAGTTAGTGAACTGACGTGAGCAATAGTGGCGTTGTATCAAGTTAGTGAACTGACGTGAGCAATAGTGGCGTTGTATCAAGTTAGTGAACTGACGTGAGCAATAGTGGCGTCGTATCAAGTTAGTGAACTGACGTGAGCAATAGTGGCGTCGTATCAAGTTAGTGAACTGACGTGAGCAATAGTGGCGTCGTATCAAGTTAGTGAACTGACGTGAGCAATAGTGGCGTTGTATCAAGTTAGTGAACTGACGTGAGCAATAGTGGCGTTGTATCAAGTTAGTGAACTGACGTGAGCAATAGTGGCGTTGTATCAAGTTAGTGAACTGACGTGAGCAATAGTGGCGTTGTATCAAGTTAGTGAACTGACGTGAGCAATAGTGGCGTTGTATCAAGTTAGTGAACTGACGTGAGCAATAGTGGCGTCGTATCAAGTTAGTGAACTGACGTGAGCAATAGTGGCGTTGTATCAAGTTAGTGAACTGACGTGAGCAATAGTGGCGTTGTATCAAGTTAGTGAACTGACGTGAGCAATAGTGGCGTTGTATCAAGTTAGTGAACTGACGTGAGCAATAGTGGCGTTGTATCAAGTTAGTGAACTGACGTGAGGCAATAGTGGCGTTTGTATCAAGTTAGTGAACTGACGTGAGCAATAGTGGCGTCGTATCAAGTTAGTGAACTGACGTGAGCAATAGTGGCGTTGTATCAAGTTAGTGAACTGACGTGAGCAATAGTGGCGTCGTATCAAGTTAGTGAACTGACGTGAGCAATAGTGGCGTTGTATCAAGTTAGTGAACTGACGTGAGCAATAGTGGCGTTGTATCAAGTTAGTGAACTGACGTGAGCAATAGTGGCGTTGTATCAAGTTAGTGAACTGACGTGAGCAATAGTGGCGTTGTATCAAGTTAGTGAACTGACGTGAGCAATAGTGGCGTGGTATCAAGTTAGTGAACTGACGTGAGCAATAGTGGCGTTGTATCAAGTTAGTGAACTGACGTGAGCAATAGTGGCATCGTATCAAGTTAGTGAACTGACGTGAGCAATAGTGGCGTCGTATCAAGTTAGTGAACTGACGTGAGCAATAGTGGCGTCGTATCAAGTTAGTGAACTGACGTGAGCAGTAGTGGCGTCGTATCAAGTTAGTGAACTGACGTGAGCAATAGTGGCGTCGTATCAAGTTAGTGAACTGACGTGAGCAATAGTGGCGTTGTATCAAGTTAGTGAACTGACGTGAGCAATAGTGGCGTTGTATCAAGTTAGTGAACTGACGTGAGCAATAGTGGCGTCGTATCAAGTTAGTGAACTGACGTGAGCAATAGTGGCGTCGTATCAAGTTAGTGAACTGACGTGAGCAATAGTGGCGTTGTATCAAGTTAGTGAACTGACGTGAGCAATAGTGGCGTCGTATCAAGTTAGTGAACTGACGTGAGCAATAGTGGCGTCGTATCAAGTTAGTGAACTGACGTGAGCAATAGTGGCGTCGTATCAAGTTAGTGAACTGACGTGAGCAATAGTGGCGTCGTATCAAGTTAGTGAACTGACGTGAGCAATAGTGGCGTCGTATCAAGTTAGTGAACTGACGTGAGCAATAGTGGCGTTGTATCAAGTTAGTGAACTGGCGTGAGCAATAGTGGCGTTGTATCAAGTTAGTGAACTGACGTGAGCAATAGTGGCGTTGTATCAAGTTAGTGAACTGACGTGAACAATAGTGGCGTTGTATCAAGTTAGTGAACTGACGTGAGCAATAGTGGCGTTGTATCAAGTTAGTGAACTGACGTGAGCAATAGTGGCGTTGTATCAAGTTAGTGAACTGACGTGAGCAATAGTGGCGTTGTATCAAGTTAGTGAACTGACGTGAACAATAGTGGCCTTGTATCAAGTTAGTGAACTGACGTGAACAATAGTGGCCTTGCTTTGACTTTAACGATTGATCTAGACTTAATAAACTCGATGTAACGTAATATATGTGATTGATGTTAGTGAATGAAGTTGATGTAGCAGATGTGACGTTAGGCGTGGAATGATTGCGCTGAATGCAATGTAATTCACTTGATGAATGCCAGTGATTAACCTGACTCGCTTAACGTGAACAGGGCGGGGTTGACGTACCTCGGCGTCATTCGTCCCGCTGAATCATTTCTTGACGCAACGACTGTAAACAGATGCTTTCACGTGTGAACGCCAGGTCTCTCTCGGGGTGAATTGCAGACATGTGTTCTCAGGTTCTTGGCGTCGTTGGTGCCAGTCTAGAACAGTGTCTCGTGGATCCTCGTCTAGAACAGTGTCTCATAGAACTGAAGTCCATAGTCTAGAACATTGTCTCATAGAACTGTAGTCCCTAGTCTAGAACAGTTTCTCGTGGAAGCCCAGTCTAGAACATTGTCTCATAGAACTGTAGTCCCTAGTCTATAACAGTGTCTCGTGGAAGCCCAGTCTAGAACAGTATCTCGTGAAATCCTAGTCTAGAACATTGTCTCGTAGAACTGTAGTCCCTAGTCTATAACAGTGTCTCGTGGAAGCCCAGTCTAGAACAGTGTCTCGTGAAATCCTAGTCTAGAACATTGTCTCGTAAAACTGTAGTCCTTAGTCTATAACAGTGTCTCGTGGAAGCCCAGTCTAGAACAGTGTCTCGTGGAATCCTAGTCTAGAACATTGTCTCGTAGAACTGTAGTCCCTAGTCTAGAACAGTGTCTCGTGGAAGCCCAGTCTAGAACAGTGTCTCGTGGAAGCCTAGTCTAGAACATTGTCTCATAGAACTCTAGTCCCTAGTCTAGAACAGTCTCATGGAATCCTAGTCTAGAACAGTGTCTCATTGAATCCTGGCCTAGAACATTGTCTTATAGAGTAGTAGTCCACAGCACTGTTTCATCAAATTCTTTTGTCTAATCTAGAACATTGTCTCAAAGAACTGAAATCTCGTGGTTGTCTCCTGGAAATATAGGTATGTGTTCTTCAGTGTTTTAGCACAGTGTGTGTGTGTGTGGGACATGCACGTGATCTCCGGACACGACCGAGCCCACCGGCTCACAGATGCTGGCCAAATCTCATCATCACCATCAAGTGCCCGGCCAGCTGGCGTAGGCTTTCATGGCTCTCCACAGACCTCGGTCTTTGATGTTCTGGATCAATTCTGCTGATGATATTCCTCAATGCCACCGTCTCAATCCATCCAGCATAATTTCTCTTGGTCTGCCTCTGCCTCTCTTTCCCTCGATCTTTCCAGTTGTCACGATGTTCTCAAATGCCTCTCTTCTCATCACATGACCGAAGAAAGCTGTTTGTCTATTCCTTATTGTTGTATATAATGTTCTAGTTTCATTAGCCTGTTTCAGGCAATCGTTGTTAGTTACTCTGGCAGTCCATGGAATTCGCAACATTCGTCTCAGGAACCACATCTCTGTTACTTCTAACTTCTCCTTAATTTGTTCATTTACATTCCAAGATTCACTGTCATACAGCAGTGAATCATGGTTCTATATAGCATTTAATGATGTAAATGTCCTTCAACATTTTGGTTAATATATTTTACTTGGCCAAAGCTGTTCAGGTTTTTTTTTTTAGTTCGCCTTCTTTGCCGATGGATCCCTCTATAAGTTCGTTAGCGCATCCCCTCCTCCATCTCCATAGGTCGTACATGGCGAGTCTCCACACGGTGCACAAAATCCGCTGGCCGTGCAGTGATCCCAGTGCGCTTATACCAGAATCCATGTATGTGTTTGACGTGTTTACACTTTGCCAGGGATGTGGCTCTATGGTCTACTCTTTACGATTCCCAAGTGCCACGGGATGGTCTGTTGTCCGAGAAGAGTGCATATACACCACTTCTCCGGGCGTGTGTTTGTGTTGTTGTCAGGGATACAACGTCCTCGGATTCCCGATTTGTAAACATGGTGCACTTATACCAGCATTGGGAGCCAGCGCTCTGGTAGTTAGACGGGAAAGTGGGGTATATTCCCTGACCTGGCACGTCTGCAGTAGTATCTGTCTGATGATGGCATTCACTTCAGCACACCAGGAACACGTGTGTGCCCGTGCTCCAACCCTGGCAGTCCCAGAACCCATCAGTGGTGAGGTTACATGGTCGCCGTGGCCGACATCCCAGCTCAGTGATCATTGTTTTCCTAGCACCAACCCGCTGGGTTACACTTCAAGTCATTGCCCTGTTATCTCAGCCTCTGGTGAGTGACATGCGCCTCAGCATGTTCCTGTGTTCGCTGGTGTTCTGTAGGCGCGCGCGCGCACACACGCACACAGACCGGTGTTCTGTATGCCTCACGGGCGCACATTGCCGTAAGCCTAAGCCCAGCTGACGGGCAGGTGCTGGCCTGCGATAAACTCACGTCCTGAGACGTGGGGCTGTTGCTGGTGCGCTACCGGCACTGCTTCCGTTTGTGACCTCTCCCTGCCCCGGCCAGTTCGTGTTATTGACCTTTCTGTCCTGGTTGTTAACCTGTGTAACTCTTGCTCGTCCAGGCTGTTGTTTCAGAATAGTAACACTAGGCCAGGCTGGGGGAGAGTCGTAACACTGGGTCGGGGGCGGGGGGGGGGGGGAAGGGTCGTAACACTAGGTCAGAGTGGGGGAGAGTCGTAACAGCGGGTCGGAGTGGGGGTGGAGAAGAGTCGTAACACTAGGTCAGAGTGGGGGAGAGTCGTAACAGCGGGTCTGAGTGGGGGAGGGGAGGGGTGGAGAAGAGTCGTAACACTAGGTCAGAGTGGGGGAGAGTCGTAACAGCGGGTCTGAGTGGGGGGGGGGGGGAAGGGTCGTAACACTAGGTCAGAGTGGGAGGAGTGGTAACACTGGGTCAGAGTGGGAGGAGTGGTAACACTAGGTCAGAGTGGGAGGAGTGGTAACACGAGGTCAGAGTGGGAGGAGTGGTAACACTAGGTCAGAGTGGGGGGGGGAAATCGTAACACTAGGTCAGAGTGGGGGGGAGTTGTAACACTGGGTCAGAGTGGGGGGGGGAGTTGTAACACTGGGTCAGAGTGGGGGGGGGGTCGTAACACTGGGTCAGAGTGGGGGGGGGGGAGTCATAACACTGTGGTCAGAGTGGGGGAAGTCGTAACACTAGGTCAGATTGGGAGGAGTCAACACTAGATCAGAGTGGGAGGAGTCAACACTAGATCAGAGTGGGAGGAGTCTTGACACTAGGTCAGAGTGGGAGGAGTCATAACAGCGGGTCAGAGTGGGGGGTCGTAACAGCGGGTCAGAGTGGGGGGGGGGGAGGGTCGTAACCACTAGGTCAGAGTGGGCGGAGTCGTAACACTAGGTCAAGTCGGGGGAATCGTAACACTAGGTCATAGTGGGGGGGGGGGGGGGTCGTAACACTGGGTCAGAGTGGGGGGAGTGGTAACACTAGGTCAGAGTGGGGGGAATCGTAACACTAGGTCATAGTGGGGGGGGGGGGTCGTAACACTGGGTCAGAGTGGGGTGGGGGGTGGTCATAACACTGGGTCAGAGTGGGGGAGAGTCTTAACACTGGGTCTGAGTGGGGGGGGGAGGGTCGTAACACTAGGTCAGAGTGGGGGGAGTCGTAACACTAGGTCAGAGTGGGAGGAGTGGTAACACTAGGTCAGAGTGGGGGGAGTCGTAACACTAGGTCAGAGTGGGAGGAGTGGTAACACTAGGTCAGAGTGGGAGGAGTGGTAACACTAGGTCAGAGTGGGGGAGGAGTGGTAACACTAGGTCAGAGTGGGAGGAGTGGTAACACTAGGTCAGAGTGGGAGGAGTGGTAACACTAGGTCAGAGTGGGAGGATTGGTAACACTAGGTCAGAGTGGGAGGAGTGGTAACACTAGGTCAGAGTGGGAGGAGTGGTAACACTAGGTCAGAGTGGGGGAGAGTCGTAACAGTGGGTCTGAGTGGGGGGAGGGTCGTAACACTAGGTCAGAGTGGGGGGGAATCGTAACACTAGGTCAGAGTGGGGGGAATCGTAACACTAGGTCAGAGTGGGGGGAGTTGTAACACTAGGTCAGAGTGGGGGGAGTGGTAACACTAGGTCAGAGTGGGAGGATTGGTAAACACTAGGTCAGAGTGGGGGGGGGGAGTGGTTAACACTAGGTCAGAGTGGGGGGGAGTGGTAACACTAGGTCAGAGTGGGGGGAGTGGTAACACTAGGTCAGAGTGGGAGGAGTGGTAACACTAGGTCAGAGTGGGGGAGGAGTGGTAACACTAGGGCAGAGTGGGGGAGGAGTGGTAACACAAGGTCAGAGTGGGAGGAGTGGTAACACTAGGTCAGAGTGGGAGGAGTGGTAACACTAGGTCAGAGTGGGAGGAGTGGTAACACTAGGTCAGAGTGGGAGGAGTGGTAACACTAGGTCAGAGTGGGAGGGAGTGGTAACACTAGGTCAGAGTGGGGGGGGGGGGGAGTGGTAACAACTAGGTCAGAGTGGGAGGAAGTGGTAACACTAGGTCAGAGTGGGGGAGGAGTGGTAACACTAGGTCAGAGTGGGAGGAGTCGTAACACTGGGTCAGAGTGGGGGGGAGTGGTAACACTAGGTCAGAGTGGGGGGGGGGGTAGTAACACTAGGTCAGAGTGGGGGGGGGGGAGTGGTAACACTAGGTCAGAGTGGGGGGGGAGTGGTAACACTAGGTCAGAGTGGGAGGAGTGGTAACACTAGGTCAGAGTGGGAGGAGTGGTAACACTAGGTCAGAGTGGGGGAGGAGTGGTAACACTAGGTCAGAGTGGGAGGAGTGGTAACACTAGGTCAGAGTGGGAGGAGTGGTAACACTAGGTCAGAGTGGGGGGAGTGGTAACACTAGGTCAGAGTGGGAAGAGTGGTAACACGAGGTCAGAGTGGGGGGAGTGGTAACACTAGGTCAGAGTGGGAGGAGTGGTAACACGAGGTCAGAGTGGGGGGGGAGTGGTAACACTAGGTCAGAGTGGGGGGAATCGTAACACTAGGTCAGAGTCGGGGGAATCGTAACACTAGGTCAGAGTGGGGCGAATCGTAACACTAGGTCAGAGTGGGGGGAATCGTAACACTAGGTCATAGTGGGGGGAGTTGTAACACTGGGTCAGAGTGGGAGGAGTGGTAACACTAGGTCAGAGTGGGGGGAGTGGTAACACTAGGTCAGAGTGGGGGGGAGTTGTAACACTGGGTCAGAGTGGGGGGGGGGGGTCATAACACTGGGGTCAGAGTGGGGGGGGGGGGTCATAACACTGGGTCAGAGTGGGGGAAGTCGTAACACTGGGTCAGAGTGGGGGAAGTCGTAACACTTGGTCAGATTGGGAGGAGTCAACACTAGATCAGAGTGGGAGGAGTCTTAACACTAGGTCAGAGTGGGAGGAGTCATAACAGCGGGTCAGAGTGGGGGGTCGTAACAGCGGCTCAGAGTGGGGGAGAGTCGTAAAAGCGGGTCAGAGTGGGAGGAGTCATAACCCTGGGCCAGAGTGGTAGGAGAGTCGTAACAGCGGGTCAGAGTAGAGGGAGTCGTAACCCTGGGCCAGAGTGGGAGGAGTCGAAACCCTGGGCCAGAGTGGGAGGAGTAGTAACCCTGGGCCAGAGTGGGAGGAGAGTCATAACAGCGGGTCAGAGTGGAGGGAGTCGTAACCCTGGGCCAGAGTTGGGGGAGAGTCGTTCAAAATGTCCTGCAGCAGGAACCGACTGGGTATGTGACGTGCTAGGACCACATTTTGTAGGTCTTTACCTCCCTTAGCGAACGTCGAGACCATTCCGCCCGCAATTAAGTTATTTAATGTCATATATTAATTATAAATTCAAAACGTTTTCCCGTAGTGAATTTGAATAACGAAGACACAAACAATAGATTGCACGATTTATTGCCTGGCATATTTCGCTGCATCTCGTCAGGTACATATTGCAGAAATCACACAACTTACGTGAATTAACTAGATAAATCCTTCAAGTTGATATATACACATATTCGCACAGTAATGTCAATTATCTACCACGGTAATTTTAAGCTGACTAACATGTCTTTCTGTTTGCACAATTCTGCCTTGCGTTGATTGATCATAATTGCTTCTGCAAATTTTAACAAGCGAGTATTTTGTGTGTTAAACAACACGCGAAAGGCAGTGTCTCTGTCAACCACATGGCCGCTCTCGACAATGTGCCTACCAATTGAAGACGCCGGGAGCTTCCGGTGTGTCGGCCCCGCGAGGCTAGCATCTCCTGTGTGTTGTATCTTGTTGACCCATTGAGGTATGTGTTCTGACACTCGTTTGTTAAGCTATCTCTCTGTTCTACTAATGTAGAAGGCCTGGCATCTACATGTGAATTGGTAAATACAATTGTTTGTGGCGTACAGAGGAACAGGCTCTTTGACTGCTGATGTAGGATATCTAAGTTATGTTGCTCCACTCTATCGCCAGCCAACAGTGTCTTCTTGTCCTGCTGCTGCTCTCATGTGACATGCACCAGTTATGTTGCTCCACTCTATCGCCAGCCAACAGTGTCTTCTTGTCCTGCTGCTGCTCTCATGTGACATGCTCCAGTTATGTTGCTCCACTCTATCGCCAGCCAACAGTGTCTTCTTGTCCTGCTGCAGCTGTCGTGTGACATGCTTCACTCTATCGCCAGCCAACAGTGTCTTCTTGTCCTCCTCCTGCTGTCGTGTGACATGCTTCACTTATGTTGCTCCACTCTATCGCCAGCCAACAGTGTCTTCTTGTCCTCCTGCAGCTCTCGTGTGGCATGCTCCAGTTATGTTGCTCTACTCTATCGCCAGCCAACAGTGTCTTCTTGTCCTGCTGCTGCTCTCATGTGACATGCTCCAGTTATGTTGCTCCACTCTATCGCCAGCCAACAGTGTCTTCTTGTCCTGCTGCTGCTCTCATGTGACATGCTCCAGTTATGTTGCTCTACTCTATCGCCAGCCAACAGTGTCTTCTTGTCCTGCTGCAGCTCTCATGTGACATGCTCCAGTTATGTTGCTCTACTCTATCGCCAGCCAACAGTGTCTTCTTGTCCTGCTGCAGCTCTCATGTGACATGCTCCAGTTATGTTGCTCCACTCTATCGCCAGCCAACAGTGTCTTCTTGTCCTGCTGCAGCTCTCATGTGACATGCTCCACTTATGTTGCTTCACTCTATCGCCAGCCAACAGTGACTTCTTGTCCTGCAGCAGTTAACATTCGTGCCATTGGATATACAGCAGATGATTTGGTCTATGATGGGTATAGCTGAGCGTGACAATTGTGTTGGCTAGTATCGATGTACACAAGCACCGTGACACCTGTGTTGGTTAGTATCGATGTACACAAGCACCGTGACACCTGTGTTGGTTAGTATCGATGTACACAGGCACCGTAACTCCTCAGCTGGCAGATAGCGTGACACCTGTGTTGGCTAGTATCGATGTACACAGGCACCGTAACTCCTCAGCTGGCAGATAGCGTGACACCTGTGTTGGCTAGTTTCGATGTACACAAGCACCGTGACACCTGTGTTGGTTAGTATCGATGTACACAAGCACCGTGACACCTGTTTTGGTTAGTATCGATGTACACAAGCACCGTGACTCCTCAACTGGCAGATAGCGTGACACCTGTGTTGGCTAGTATCGATGTACACAAGCACCGTGATCCCCCAGCTGGCAGATAGCGTGACACCTTTGTTGGCTAGTATCGATGTACACAGGCACCGTGACACCTGTGTTGGCTAGTATCGATGTACACAAGCACCGTGACACCTGTGTTGGCTTGTATCGATGTACACAAGCACCGTGATCCCCCAGCTGGCAGATAGCGTGACACCTGTGTTGGCTAGTATCGATGTACACAGACACCGTGACTCCTCAACTGGCAGATAGCGTGACACCTGTGTTGGCTAGTATCGATGTACACAAGCACCGTGATCCCCCAGCTGGCAGATAGCGTGACACCTTTGTTGGCTAGTATCGATGTACACAGGCACCGTGACACCTGTGTTGGCTAGTATCGATGTACACAAGCACCGTGACACCTGTGTTGGCTTGTATCGATGTACACAAGCACCGTGATCCCCCAGCTGGCAGATAGCGTGACACCTGTGTTGGCTAGTATCGATGTACACAGACACCGTGACACATGTGTTGGCTAGTATCGATGTACACAAGCACCGTGACACATGTGTTGGCTTGTATCGATGTACACAAGCACCGTGACTCCTCAGCTGACAGATAGCGTGACACCTGTGTTGGTTAGTATCGATGTACACAGGCACCGTGACTCCTCAGCTGATAGATAGCGTGACACCTGTGTTGGCTAGTATCGATGTACACAGGCACCGTGACACCTGTGTTGGTTAGTATCGATGTACACAAGCACCGTGACTCCTCAACTGGCAGATAGCGTGACACCTGTGTTGGCTAGTATCGATGTACACAAGCACCGTGACCCCTCAGTCGGCAGATAGCGTGGCACCTGTGTTGGCTAGTATCGATGTACACAGGCGCCATTACCCCTCAGCTGGCAGATAGCGTGACACCTGTGTTGGCTAGTATCGATGTACACAGACACCGTGATTCCTCAACTGGCAGATAGCGTGACACCTGTGTTGGCTAGTATCGATGTACACAGGCACCGTGACACTTGTGTTGGCTAGTATCGATGTACACAGGCACCGTGACACCTGTGTTGGCTAGTATCGATGTACACAGGCACCGTGACACCTGTGTTGGCTAGTATCGATGTACACAGGCACCGTGATTCCTCAACTGGCAGATAGCGTGACACCTGTGTTGGCTAGTATCGATGTACACAGGCACCGTGACTCCTCAGCTGGTAGATAGCGTGACACCTGTGTTGGCTAGCCTCGATGTACACAAGCACCGTGACACCTGGGTTGGCTAGCATCGATGTACACAAGCACCGTGATCCCCCAGCTGGCAGATAGCGTGGCACCTGGGTTGGCTAGTATCGATGTACACAGTCACCGTGACCCCTCAGCTGGTAGATAGCGTGACACCTGTGTTGGCTAGTATCGATGTACACAGGCACCGTGACTCCTCAGCTGGTAGATAGCGTGACACCTGTGTTGGCTAGTATCGATGTACACAGTCACCGTGACTCCTCGGCGGACAGGGAGCGTGACACCTGTGTTGGCTAGTATTGATGTACACAAGCACCGTGACTCCTCAGCTGACAGATAGCGTGACACCTGTGTTGGCTAGTATCGATGTACACAGGCACCGTGACTCCTCAGCTGGTAGATAGCGTGACACCTGTGTTGGCTAGTATCGATGTACACAGTCACCGTGACTCCTCAGCGGACAGGGAGCGTGACACCTGTGTTGGCTAGTATCGATGTACACAAGCACCGTGACTCCTCAGCTGACAGATAGCGTGACACCTGTGTTGGCTAGCCTCGATGTACACAGGCACCGTGGCTCCTCAGCTGGTAGATAGCGTGACACCCGTGTAAAGTCAATTAGAACTTGAAGAGAACATTCCTGCCCCAATTCGAGATATCATTGAAGAGTTAAGTGCCACCATTTTGAGACATTAACTTCGAACCCCAGTATACATATATATATATCTTTCTATTTGTCTGTGAATGTTGATCAGTGTCTGCGAATATTTTTCTGCTGTGTTGAGAGTTAATGTCAACGTTTGTAAGCAGCGTGTCTCTTCTGACGGCAGCCATGACCTAGTGTCACTCTGTCACTGGACACCTTGGCGGCAGCAATATTTATCGAGGGATCCCCCGTTACCTTTCTCATCTGGTGAACGTTGTGTTCAGTCCAAGCTGACAGTCATTTCTGCCACACTAGCAACTATTGTAGCTTGGTTTTGTGCCGGGCCAGGACCTCCTACTGATGTGATTACTTCCTATCCAAATGGCATTCCAGCCAGCTCCTGGCTTCTCTGTGAGCTCTGCCCGCCGTAGCCGTGCATCTCTTCACTTTACCGTCGCTTGCCGCAGGTCGTCTGAACACAGGCATCAGATCTAACACTCGTCCGCTCACACGCGCGCACACACCTCACACCAACGCGTGCTCTCACACATGGTATACTTTGACATCCTTGCAGGACAGCTGCCCTCCGATATCGACCCTCCTCGCCGCAGTTGTTATAGAAAACGGTACTCCTTTTATTTATTTTTTTGCTTGCACCTTCGCTTCTCCAACGGTTAGTTTTTTCCCGGCCCTCCCTTTCCAATCCCCAGGCGCGGATTTTTCTGTTTGCCTCTTTCTATTTCCATCGCGTTTTTCGCTGGGCAGCTATTTATAACCGCAGTCATTCATAGATATTGATTTGCTTCTGGGAATGATAGGCTGTAGGATGGTCGGCGGGACACGGGTTTGAGCCGGCGTTAACGTACAGCTGGCCTGTCTGTGTGTGCGGCTGGCTCCATGATTTACACCAGGGGAATGGGTTGAATTGACAGCTAGACAGAGAGGACCATTGAGGGAGAGTGTTCGCAAACTTTACATCGAGAGAAGGCTTAGGATTGGGAGCGTCTCTACCCCCCCCCCCTGTTTTTTTTCTTTTTTCTCTCTCTCACCCCTCTCTCTCACCCACCTTTCTGTCCGTCCTCTTCGGGTAGATTGGCGATTTAAAAGGGGAATGCGGGAAATATGCCCAGGTTAACAGACTATATTTTAATATGAACAGAGCAAATGATGTGTTTGTCGTCTTTGTCAGCTATCATAATATGCACCTTACTTTCTTAGGTAGGTAGAGTCAGTCAAATAAATTTACGGACATAAATCGAGAGGAGATTTTGACAAAGTGCAACATGGGCGATTAATTAACATGCCAATATATAGGAGTAGACGGAAAGGACATCAGACGTATTAGTAAATTGTACTGGGAACAAGTGGCGTCTATTAGATGCGGAAATAACTATTCGTCGCCTATAGAGATAAAAAAGAGGAGTACGTCAAGGATGCGTGTTGTCCCCAAGCCTCTTCAAACTATACACAGAAAGAATGTTTAAACAAGTCGAGCTGCCTGGACTTAACATCAATGGAGGAATCATAAACAATCTTAGGTGTGTTTACGATACAGTGTTACTAGCAGAAATAGTTACAAAACTTAGTGGAACAAGAAAACAGGCATAGATGCAGAATGTGGCTTTGATATCAACATGCAAAAAACGAGAACTATAGCAATTAACAGAGGAAAGGAGAGGTCATCAAAGAACATCACAGTAAACGTGAGATACTAGAACAAGTAAGTTTTCTCAAATCTTGGATATGTAATAATAGATGATGGACAGAAGGGAAACAGAAATCAAAAAGAGAATAGGAATTGACCAAAAATGCTTTCAACAGCATGAAATTGAGTATGAACATCTAGAGAGATTAACAACGCGTTACAATTGAGAATGTTCAAATGTTATGTATATTAAACAGTACTACTATATGGCACAGAAGCCTGGACATTGAACAAGTAATTAGAAAGTCGAATAATGCCATGGGGATGTGGATATACAGAAGAATATGTCGTATTTCATGGGTAAATAAAACAATAAAATTAAGAGATTCTTGAAAAAAAAAACAACAACAGGGAATTAAAGGAGAGTTGATGGAAAAAATTAAAAAGGGCACGTGAAATATTTCGGCCACGTTAAAAGACATAACAATTTTATGAAAACCATTCTGAATTGTAAGGTTGAAGGCAAGCGAGCAAGAGGTAGACAACGATACAAGTGGGAAGATAACATCAAGAGATGGACGGACAGCAATCTGACAGAATGCACAGTCAGAGCGAGAGACAGACAGTGATGGAGATCCATTGCAGCCAACCTTCATTGTGGAGACGGCCCCTGCTCGAGTTGGATTGAGAGAGGAGATAAGACTAGATGCAGCATGGGCTGTGAAATGATCGAATACAAGTGACTGTTGTTTAGGCTGACTATGAAGGAGGAATTGATACAGAGAACTGACATTTTGTGTAGTGTTTACTCATGGTCAGTATAGCCTTATCGACACACTGGTCCCCTGATCTCTGGGTAGTGAGATCGGACGCCCGTGTGTATTATTGCGCATGCAAAATACCCCTTGGCAGTTGGAAATCGAAAAAAGAGTAGCCTAACGGCGCTGCCCGAGCAAAATTTCGAGTTAAAAATCTACCCAAAGTGTTTAAGGATCCTCACCGGTGCTACGGAGTTCGTGCACTGAGCTGAGTTTCTCCAGACTCAGGTTTGAGTTAGAAGGAGAACGGAGCACTTATGGGTTACACCCTTGTGCCGTGATATTGATCCATCGACTAAACTAAAACTAAACTTATGACCTTGGCAGCACCATGGGACTAGAACAATCTGGATTTCAGTCTCAAACTAGTTATCTCATGCGAGTATGATTTATTCATCATTGTCAACATTCATTTAAGATTTGGGGTTTGTTCTGGTTATTCTATTGTACAGGCGTTACAGAGGGAGATGCGCATAGCTACAAGGAAGTGACTGGGAGTGTGGCCTGGTCAGGTGGAGTAGCATTGTGTTGCAGAAAGGCACAGCTCGTGCTTACGCCTCAAGTCCCGTCACCGAAGGAATGTGCATAGTGGACAAGCCAGGTTGGCGGTGAGCTTGCGCCATTCCTCGGACCAAACTGTCCCGCGACCTCCAAGCCCCAACTAAGACACAAGAGGTGATGAAAAAGCGAGACTTGGCTTCGAACTGTGTCCAGGGATCCCCCAAATGAAGTGAAGTGATAAGTGAAGTGATAGACACAGTTCACCCAGCAAGGTTTTGGACAGAGCAATGTCCGTTGAAATGAAAGGTGTCGGCCAGGGAATGCAGAGACATGGTGGTCGAGGACATCCGAGAAGCGGAAAGACGACAAGAGAGTGCAAACGGCCGTGCAAACGGTCTCAGAAGGGCAGTTCGATGTCATAGGAAGGGGCCTTGTAGAGGTCCCAGACCTGGAAGGACATGTGACATGTGTATGTACTCTTGTAACTATTACAACCCAGTGTCATCACCAGGAGGCGGCGGTACAGTGACCTGGCGTCGGCTACTAAACTGCTCCAGTGGGTGAATGAGCCGTGATGCAACGAGTCCCATCTGTCAAGAGAAGCAGACGCCGGAACACACATTGTCCGCCTGTAAGGTAGCTCTCGGACATGGTCGATTGACATGGGGACTCAACAAAGTGCCCATTGAGCTGGCAGCCATAGAGGATTATAGAGAGGCAACAGGCCAACCAGAAAACCAATGCTAGAGCCGAGATGATGTACTTTTTCAAAGAAACCAGCCGCATGTTCAACAAGACTGCCGCAGGAACTTCACTCTGCGGAGAGATAGATGTATTGGGATCTAACACGGAGATCGTAGACAGCGTTGCTATGATACAGAGAGCGTGGACAGCAGTGCTATGATACAGAGAGCGTAGACAGCCGTGCTATGATACAGAGATCATATACAGTCGTGCTATGATACAGAGATAATATACAGCCGTGCTATGATATAGAGATCATATACAGCCGTGCTATGATACAGAGATCATAGACAGCCTTGCTATGGTACAGAGAGCGTAGACAGCCGCGCTATGATACAGAGATCATATACAGCCTGCTATGATATAGAGATCATAGACAGCTGTGCTATGATACAGAGAGCAAGATGATAGACCGCCGTGCTATGTTACAGAGAGCGTAGACAGCCGTGCTATGATACAGAGAGCAAGATGATAGACAGCCGTGCTATGATACAAAGACCGTAGACAGTCGTGTCATGATACAGATAGCGTAGACATTCGTGTCATTGTCACGAGCTCGCCATTAGTTAACCAGATAATAATACCGACGTTTGCTTGGCATATATTTTCTAGGCCACAACAGTCGTACTAACAGAGTAAACACAGCTGCACGGGATACATCAGGTCAGCCCATATACACATTTGGTGGTGAGTGAGGAGGAAGTGAGTGCGCTGAATCATATATCACTTTGACAAGTCATAAACATATCAGAGGGAAAACGGAAGTACTTAGCACGGAAGTAACATTATATATGTCAATTCTGGGTTTCCGGAACATCGAGAAGATTGACGGGGTTATTGGCAACTGTTGTTGGGGGTATACAGGAACTCGCTGGCTTGTTTTGGATGTCTCAAGCAGTGATGACAAATCTAACATGGAGGGAGCCAGAGGGGGGGATGGATCCCTGACAGGGGATGATCTGCCAATGTGCCACCTGTGTGGGGGCATAAAGGATAACGTCACGTGGCCAACTTTGGTAGTTTGCCATATAAACCCGAGTTGGGACCAACTAGGGGGACTTGAAAATGCTCTAGTTGGAGTGCAAAGGCACTGCAGTGCTTAGTGGAAATAATATCTACCGTGTGTTAATTAGTGACTTAATTTTACACGTGCCTATAATGGCAGATGTAGATATGATTGATAGGACTGCAGTAGTGCCATTTAAGGTATAACCTATTATAATATATTCGTTCTAATTAATATAGACTGTGGCCTTGTTAAACTATAGGGTGATGATTAGCACTGTTAGTGGAAAACTAACTAGATTAGTGAAGTGTTGATAAGCTTTACTAGTTGAGAATTGAGTAATGAGGGATAATTGGGATTTTCCCGTAGGTGTCCCTGGTGGTCGGGGTTCCGCATTCTGTTTGCTGATATTTTTTGTCTTGGCGGATGATAACCTATTTGGTCAGTTCATATGTCCCTGATGGGTTCATGATATTTTCTGAGTGAGGCCGATGGCCCACGATCATCTAATAGAGATCAGTGACGGGGAGGCTATCACCAGTTGTATGATTTATTTTACAGGTTCCTCGGGTTGGAATGAAGAACCCGGACCCAATGTAACATCCGATCCCGGATAAATTATGATGTGGAGAGATGGGCCAGCAACTTTCGCAATGGAAGAAGTTAAGACACATTGCTCGGTGGAGTCTAATGGTATATGTATCCTACATGAGTGAATACCAATCGTTAACACACCTGAAGTGATGGAGGTTCAGCCCATGTGGAACTAGATCAGTAGGGACTGATGTTCACAGTAGATGAAACCAAACATTGAAGTGTAGTTGTTCCACGTATCAAGGAAATCAGAACTTTCAGACTATATCTAGTGAATAAAGCAAGCCATTTTATTCTAGATACATTAACTGTTTAATAGTGAGAACTAGTGAACATTTATCAAGAGACAAAAAGACTTGTTAGTAGGACAGTGTTCCATGTTTGTTTTCACTGCGCCGGAATTATGAAGCCGGAGTTTCTATAAACTATTAGGAACAGTTGGTTAGGAAATATACTAGTATTTTCAACGGATTATATTTACATGAGATTCAGATCTCATGGTCATCAGAGTTCCTGGAGGAGGAAATGTCTGGAGAGAAGGATACGACTTCGGTGAGGTTTTTCGTACTGACTTGAATGATGTCGTGTGATCCTTGCCATGATGTGTACACTATGATCCTGAACTTTGAAGGCTGACCTACACATTTATGTTATAATACATGACACACTTTTTCTTCGCATACACGTCTCATATACGTTACACTTTTCTTTTAATAAATTAGTCTTTATTAATTTTTAGAAGCAAGAGTTGTTGAGTATGTTGCGTTGGGGAAGTATGAGAGGGGGCATAGTACGACAGTGAGAGAGTGACAGGAAAAGGTGTCCATAGGCTGATGGAGTGTGTTGGACGGAAGCTGGTGGATTCTCCAGGATATGAATAAGGGGAAAAATATAATGTGGGTGTCGGCTCTCTTCACTCCAGGGACGGCACTGTAAAGGAGGACACGACAGTCATGATACAGAAATAGATAGCCGTGCTATGTTACAGAGATCGTAGACAGTCGTGTTATGATACAGAGATCATAGACAGCTGTGCTATGATACAGAGATCGTAGACAGCCGTGCTATGATACAGAGATGATAGACATCCGTGTTATGATACAGAGATCGTAGACAGTCGTGTTATGATACAGAGATCGTAGACAACCGTGCTATGATACAGAGATCATATACAGCCGTGCTATGATATAGAGATCATATACAGCCGTGCTATGATACAGAGATCATATACAGCCTTGCTATGGTACAGAGAGGATAGACAGCCGCGCTATGATACAGAGATCATATACAGCCGTGCTATGATACAGAGATCATAGACAGCTGTGCTATGATACAGAGAGCGAGATGATAGACCGCCGTGCTATGTTACAGAGAGCGTAGACAGCCATGCTATGATACAGAGAGCGAGATGATAGACAGCAGTGCTATGATACAAAGACCGTAGACAGTCGTGTCATGATACAGAGAGCGTAGACATTCGTGTCATGATACAGAAATAGATAGCCGTGCTATGTTACAGAGATCGTAGACAGTCGTGTTATGATATAGAGATCATAGACAGCCGTGCTATGATACAGAGATCGTAGACAGCCGTGCTATGATACAGAGATGATAGACATCCGTGTTATGATACAGAGATCGTAGACAGTCATGTTATGATACAGAGATCGTAGACAGCCGTGCTATGATACAGAGATCGCAGACAGTCGTGCTATGATACAGAGATCACAGACAGCCGTGCTATGATACAGAGATGATAGACAGCCATGCTATGATACAGAGACCGTAGACAGCCATGCTATGATATAGAGAGCATAGACAGACTTGCTATGATACATAGAGCGAGATGATAGACAGCCGTGCTATGATACAGAGATCGTAGATAGTTGTGCTATGGTATAGAGAGCGTAGACAGTCGTGCTATGATACAGAGCTTGTAGACAGCCGTGCTATGATACAGAGATCGTAGACAGCTGTGCTATGATACAGAGATGATAAACAGTCGTGCTATGTTTACAGAGATCGTAGGCAGTCGTGCTATGATACAGAGATCGTAGACAGCCGTGCTATGATACAGAGACCGCAGACAGCCGTGCTATGATACAGAGATAATAGACAACCGTGCTGTGATATAGAGATCATAGACAGCCGTGCTGTGATACAGAGATGATAGACAGCCATGCTATGATACAGAGACCGTAGGAAGCCGTGCTATGATATAGAGAGCGTAGACAGACTTGCTATGATACATAGAGCGAGATGATAGACAGCCGTTCTATGATACAGAGATCGTAGACAGCCGTGCTATGATACAGAGAGCGTAGACAGTCATGCTATGATACAGAGAGCGTAGACAGTCATGCTATGATACAAAGATCATAGACAGCCGTGTTATGATACAGAGATCATAGACAGCCGTGCTATGATACAGAGATCATAGACAGCCGTGCTATGATACAGAGATCGTAGACAGCCGTGCTAAGATACAGAGATGATATACAACCATGCTATGATACAGAGATGATAGACAGCCGTGCTGTGATACAGAGATGACAGACATCCGTGTTATGATACAGAGATCGTAGACAGTCGTGTTATGATACAGAGATCGTAGACAGCCGTGCTATGATACAGAGATCGCAGACAGTCGTGCTATGATACAGAGATCACAGACAGTCGTGCTATGATACAGAGATGATAGACAGCCATGCTATGATACAGAGACCGTAGACAGCCATGCTATGATATAGAGAGCGTAGACAGACTTGCTATGATACATAGAGCGAGATGATAGACAGCCGTGCTATGATACAGAGATCGTAGATAGTCGTGCTATGGTATAGAGAGCGTAGACAGGCGTACTATGATACAGAGCTTGTAGACAGCCGTGCTATGATACAGAGATCGTAGACAGCTGTGCTATGATACATAGATTGTAGACAGTCGCGCTATGTTTACAGAGATCGTAGACAGTCATGCTATGATACAGAGATCGTAGACAGCCGTGCTAAGATACAGAGATGATAGACAACCATGCTATGATACAGAGATGATAAACAGTCGTGCTGTGATACAGAGATGATAGACAGCTGTGCTATGATACAGAGACCGTAGACAGCCGTGCTATGATACAGAGACCGTAGATAGCCGTGCTATGATACAGAGATAATAGACAACCGTGCTGTGATATAGAGATCATAGACAGCTGTGCTGTGATACAGAGATGATAGACAGCCATGCTATGATACAGAGACCGTAGGAAGCCGTGCTATGATATAGAGAGCGTAGACAGACTTGCTATGATACATAGAGCGAGATGATAGACAGCCGTTCTATGATACAGAGATCGTAGACAGCCATGCTATGATACAGAGAGCGTAGACAGTCGTTGCTATGATACAGAGAGCGTAGACAGTCGTGCTATGATACAAAGATCATAGACAGCCGTGTTATGATACAGAGATCGTAGACAGCCGCGCTATGATACAGAGATCGTAGACAGCCGTGCTATGATACAGAGATCATAGACAGCCGTGCTATGATACAGAGATCGTAGACAGCCGTGCTAAGATACAGAGATGATATACAACCGTGCTATGATACAGAGATGATAGACAGCCGTGCTGTGATACAGAGATGATAGACAGGCGTGCTATGATACAGAGACTGTAGACAGCCGTGCCATGATACAGAGACCGTAGACAGCCGTGCTATGATACAGAGATGATAGACAACCGTGCTGTGATACAGAGATCATAGACAGCCATGCTGTGATACAGAGATCGTAGACAGCCATGCTATGATACAGAGATCGTAGAAAGCCGTGCTATGATACAGAGATCATAGACAGCCGTGCTATGATACAGAGATCGTAGACAGTCGTGTTATGATACAGAGATGATAGTCAGCCATGCTATGATACAGAGATCGTAGACAGTCGTGCTATGATACAGAGATCGTAGACAGACTTGCTATGATACATAGAGCGAGATGATAGACAGCCGTTCTATGATACAGAGATCGTAGACAGCCGTGCTATGATACAGAGAGCGTAGACAGTCGTGCTATGATACAGAGAGCGTAGACAGTCGTGCTATGATACAAAGATCATAGACAGCCGTGCCATGATACAGAGACCGTAGACAGCCGTGCTATGATACAGAGATGATAGACAACCGTGCTGTGATACAGAGATCATAGACAGCCATGCTGTGATACAGAGATCGTAGACAGCCATGCTATGATACAGAGATCGTAGAAAGCTGTGCTATGATACAGAGATCATAGACAGCCGTGCTATGATACAGAGATCGTAGACAGTCGTGTTATGATACAGAGATGATAGTCAGCCATGCTATGATACAGAGATCGTAGACAGTCGTGCTATGATACAGAGATCGTAGACAGACTTGCTATGATACATAGAGCGAGATGATAGACAGCCGTTCTATGATACAGAGATCGTAGACAGCCGTGCTATGATACAGAGAGCGTAGACAGTCGTGCTATGATACAGAGAGCGTAGACAGTCGTGCTATGATACAAAGATCATAGACAGCCGTGTTATGATACAGAGATCGTAGACAGCCGTGCTATGATACAGAGATCGTAGACAGCCGTGCTAAGATACAGAGATGATATACAACCGTGCTATGATACAGAGATGATAGACAGCCGTGCTGTGATACAGAGATGATAGACAGCCGTGCTATGATACAGAGACTGTAGACAGCCGTGCCATGATACAGAGACCATAGACAGCCGTGCTATGATACAGAGATGATAGACAACCGTGCTGTGATACAGAGATCATAGACAGCCGTGCTGTGATACAGAGATCGTAGACAGCCGTGCTATGATACAGAGATCGTAGAAAGCCGTGCTATGATATAGAGATCATAGACAGCCGTGCTATGATACAGAGATCGTAGACAGTCGTGTTATGATACAGAGATGATAGTCAGCCGTGCTATGATACAGAGACCATAGACAGCCGTGCTATGATACAGAGATGATAGACAACCGTGCTGTGATACAGAGATCATAGACAGCCGTGCTGTGATACAGAGATCGTAGACAGCCGTGCTATGATACAGAGATCGTAGATAGCCATGCTATGATACAGAGATGATAGACAGCCGTGCTATGATACAGATAGCGTAGACAGTCGTGTTATGTTACAGATAGCGTAGATGGCCGTGTCATGATACAGAAGTAGATAGCCGTGCTATGATACAGAGATCGTTGATAGTCGTGCTATGATACAGAGATCGTAGACATCCGTGCTATGATACAGAGATCGTAGACAGCCGTGCTATGATACAGAGATCATAGACAGCCGTGCTATGATACAGAGATCGTAGACAGCCGTGCTATGATACAGAGATGATAGACATCCGTGTTATGATACAGAGATCGTAGACAGTCGTGTTATGATACAGAGATCGTAGATAGCCGTGCTATGATACAGAGATCGCAGACAGTCGTGCTATGATACAGAGATCACAGACAGCCGTGCTATGATACAGAGATGATAGACAGCCATGCTATGATACAGAGACCGTAGACAGCCATGCTATGATATAGAGAGCATAGACAGACTTGCTATGATACATAGAGCGAGATGATAGACAGCCGTGCTATGATACAGAGATCGTAGATAGTCGTGCTATGGTATAGAGAGCGTAGACAGTCGTGCTATGATACAGAGCTTGTAGACAGCCGTGCTATGATACAGAGATCGTAGACAGCTGTGCTATGATACAGAGATGATAAACAGTCGTGCTATGTTTACAGAGATCGTAGGCAGTCGTGCTATGATACAGAGATCGTAGACAGCCGTGCTATGATACAGAGACCGCAGACAGCCGTGCTATGATACAGAGATAATAGACAACCGTGCTGTGATATAGAGATCATAGACAGCCGTGCTGTGATACAGAGATGATAGACAGCCATGCTATGATACAGAGACCGTAGGAAGCCGTGCTATGATATAGAGAGCATAGACAGACTTGCTATGATACATAGAGCGAGATGATAGACAGCCGTTCTATGATACAGAGATCGTAGACAGTCGTGCTATGATACAGAGAGCGTAGACAGTCATGCTATGGTACAGAGAGCGTAGACAGTCGTGTTATGATACAGAGATGATAGTCAGCCATGCTATGATACAGAGACTGTAGACAGCCGTGCCATGATACAGAGACCGTAGACAGCCGTGCTATGATACAGAGATGATAGACAACCGTGCTGTGATACAGAGATCATAGACAGCCATGCTGTGATACAGAGATCGTAGACAGCCGTGCTATGATACAGAGATCGTAGACAGCCGTGCTATGATACAGAGATCATAGACAGCCGTGCTATGATACAGAGATCGTAGACAGTCGTGTTATGATACAGAGATGATAGTCAGCCATGCTATGATACAGAGATCGTAGACAGTCGTGCTATGATACAGAGATCGTAGACAGTCGTGTTATGATACAGAGATCGTAGACAGCCATGCTATGATACAGAGATCATATACAGCCGTGCTATGATATAGAGATCATATGCAGCCGTGCTATGATACAGAGATCATATACAGCCTTGCTATGGTACAGAGAGGATAGACAGCCGCGCTATGATACAGAGATCATATACAGCCTGCTATGATACAGAGATCATAGACAGCTGTGCTATGATACAGAGAGCGAGATGATAGACCGCAGTGCTATGTTACAGAGAGCGTAGACAGCCATGCTATGATACAGAGAGCGAGATGATAGACAGCCGTGCTATGATACAAAGACCGTAGACAGTCATGTCATGATACAGAGAGCGTAGACATTCGTGTCATGATACAGAAATAGATAGCTGTGCTATGTTACAGAGATCGTAGACAGTCGTGTTATGATATAGAGATCATAGACAGCCGTGCTATGATACAGAGATCGTAGACAGCCGTGCTATGATACAGAGATGACAGACATCCGTGTTATGATACAGAGATCGTAGACAGTCGTGTTATGATACAGAGATCGTAGACAGCCGTGCTATGATACAGAGATCGCAGACAGTTGTGCTATGATACAGAGATCACAGACAGTCGTGCTATGATACAGAGATGATAGACAGCCATGCTATGATACAGAGACCGTAGACAGCCATGCTATGATATAGAGAGCGTAAACAGACTTGCTATGATACATAGAGCGAGATGATAGACAGCCGTGCTATGATACAGAGATCGTAGATAGTCGTGCTATGGTATAGAGAGCGTAGACAGGCGTACTATGATACAGAGCTTGTAGACAGCCGTGCTATGATACAGAGATCGTAGACAGCTGTGCTATGATACATAGATTGTAGACAGTCGCGCTATGTTTACAGAGATCGTAGACAGTCATGCTATGATACAGAGATCGTAGACAGCCGTGCTAAGATACAGAGATGATAGACAACCATGCTATGATACAGAGATGATAAGCAGTCGTGCTGTGATACAGAGATGATAGACAGCTGTGCTATGATACAGAGACCGTAGACAGCCATGCTATGATACAGAGACCGTAGACAGCCGTGCTATGATACAGAGATAATAGACAACCGTGCTGTGATATAGAGATCATAGACAGCTGTGCTGTGATACAGAGATGATAGACAGCCATGCTATGATACAGAGACCGTAGGAAGCCGTGCTATGATATAGAGAGCGTAGACAGACTTGCTATGATACATAGAGCGAGATGATAGACAGCCGTTCTATGATACAGAGATCGTAGACAGCCATGCTATGATACAGAGAGCGTAGACAGTCGTGCTATGATACAGAGAGCGTAGACAGTCGTGCTATGATACAAAGATCATAGACAGCCGTGTTATGATACAGAGATCGTAGACAGCCGTGCTATGATACAGAGATCGTAGACAGCCGTGCTATGATACAGAGATCATAGACAGCCGTGCTATGATACAGAGATCGTAGACAGCCGTGCTAAGATACAGAGATGATATACAACCGTGCTATGATACAGAGATGATAGACAGCCGTGCTGTGATACAGAGATGATAGACAGGCGTGCTATGATACAGAGGACTGTAGACAGCCGTGCCATGATACAGAGACCGTAGACAGCCGTGCTATGATACAGAGATGATAGACAACCGTGCTGTGATACAGAGATCATAGACAGCCATGCTGTGATACAGAGATCGTAGACAGCCATGCTATGATACAGAGATCGTAGAAAGCCGTGCTATGATACAGAGATCATAGACAGCCGTGCTATGATACAGAGATCGTAGACAGTCGTGTTATGATACAGAGATGATAGTCAGCCATGCTATGATACAGAGATCGTAGACAGTCGTGCTATGATACAGAGATCGTAGACAGACTTGCTATGATACATAGAGCGAGATGATAGACAGCCGTTCTATGATACAGAGATCGTAGACAGTCGTGCTATGATACAGAGAGCGTAGACAGTCGTGCTATGATACAGAGAGCGTAGACAGCCGTGCTATGATACAAAGATCATAGACAGCCGTGTTATGATACAGAGATCGTAGACAGCCGTGCTATGATACAGAGATCGTAGACAGCCGTGCTATGATACAGAGATCATAGACAGCCGTGCTATGATACAGAGATCGTAGACAGCCGTGCTAAGATACAGAGATGATATACAACCGTGCTATGATACAGAGATGATAGACAGCCGTGCTGTGATACAGAGATGATAGACAGCCGTGCTATGATACAGAGACTGTAGACAGCCGTGCCATGATACAGAGACCATAGACAGCCGTGCTATGATACAGAGATGATAGACAACCGTGCTGTGATACAGAGATCATAGACAGCCGTGCTGTGATACAGAGATCGTAGACAGCCGTGCTATGATACAGAGATCGTAGAAAGCCATGCTTTGATATAGAGATCATAGACAGCCGTGCTATGATACAGAGATCGTAGACAGTCGTGTTATGATACAGAGATGATAGTCAGCCGTGCTATGATACAGAGATCGTAGACAGTCATGCTATGATACAGAGATCGTAGATAGCCATGCTATGATACAGAGATGATAGACAGCCGTGCTATGATACAGATAGCGTAGACAGTCGTGTTATGTTACAGATAGCGTAGATGGCCGTGTCATGATACAGAAATAGATAGCCGTGCTATGATACAGAAATCGTTGATAGTCGTGCTATGATACAGAGATCGTAGACATCCGTGCTATGATACAGAGATCGTAGACAGCCGTGCTATGATACAGAGATGACAGACAGCCGTGTTATGATACAGAGAGCGTAGACAGTCGTGTTATGATACAGAGATGATAGACAGTCGTGTTATGATACAGAGATGATAGACAACCGTGTTATGATACAGAGGGCGTAGACAGTCGTGTTATGATACAGAGATGATAGACAGCCGTGTTATGATACAGAGATGATAGACAGCCGTGTTATGATACAGAGAGCGTAGATAGCTGTGTTATGATACAGAGATGATAGACAGCCGTGTTATGATGCAGAGAGCGTAGACAGCCGTGTTATGATACAGAGATGATAGACAGCCATGTTATGATACAGAGAGCGTAGACAGCCGTGTTATGATACAGAGATGGTAGACAGCCGTGTTATGATACAGAGAGCGAGATGATAGACCGCCGTGCTATGATACAGAGATGATAGACAGCCATGTTATGATACAGAGAGCGTAGATAGCTGTGTTATGATACAGAGATGATAGACAGCCGTGTTATGATGCAGAGAGCGTAGACAGCCGTGTTATGATACAGAGATGATAGACAGCCATGTTATGATACAGAGAGCGTAGACAGCCGTGTTATGATACAGAGATGGTAGACAGCCGTGTTATGATACAGAGAGCGAGATGATAGACCGCCGTGCTATGATACAGAGATGATAGACAGCCATGTTATGATACAGAGAGCGTAGATAGCTGTGTTATGATACAGAGATGATAGACAGCCGTGTTATGATGCAGAGAGCGTAGACAGCCATGTTATGATACAGAGAGCGAGATGATAGACCGCCGTGCTATGATACAGAGATGATAGACAGTCATGCTATGATACAGAGATGATAGACTGTCGTGCTATGATACAGAGATCATAGACAGTCGTGCTATGATACAGAGATTGTAGACAGCCGTGCTATGATACAGAGATCATAGTCAGCCGTGCTATGATACAGAGATAATAGACAGCCGTGCTATGATACAGATAGCGTAGACAGTCGTGTTATGTTACAGATAGCGTAGATAGCCGTGCTATGATACAGAGATGATAGACAGCCGTGCTATGATGCAAAGAGCGTAGACAGTCGTGTCTTGATACAGAGAGCGTAGACAGCCGTGTTATGATACAGAGATGATAGACAGCCGTGTTATGATGCAGAGAGCGTAGACAGCCGTGTTATGATACAGAGATGATAGACAGCCGTGTTATGATGCAGAGAGCGTAGACAGCCGTGTTATGATACAGAGATGATAGACAGCCGTGTTATGATACAGAGATCGTAGACAGCCGTGTTATGATACAGAGATAGTAGACAGCTGTGTTATGCTACAGAGATCGTCAGCTGTGTTATGATACAGAGAGAAGAATTTGACCAGCTCTGGCTGGAGAAGCACACCTCCCCCACGATCACCCATTGAAATCAATACTGCTGTACGCCTTAGTCTCCTGGCCGCCTCCATGTGGGCTTGTAGTTGCCCGGGCGGGGAGGGACGTGGGGGGGGGGGGGGCGGTGCCTGTTGTCTCCATTACCATAGCGATGCCAGCAACAGACATGGATGGTAGACCGCCGCCGCGCTGTGTGTTTGCTTTGTGCTGTCTCAACGTCTCTGTCTGTCTGTCTGTCTCTCTCTCTGTCTCTCTCTCTATCTCTCTCTCCTTCTCTCTCTCTCCTTCTCTCCGTATCTCTCTTTTTCTCTGTGTCTCTCTGTCTGTCTTTCTCTCTCTTTCGTGCTATACTGTCTCTCTCTCTCTCTCTCTCTCTCTCTCTCTCTCTCTCTCTCTCTCCATCTCAATCTCTTTCTTTCGTCTCTCTCTTTTTCTGTCTCTCTCTCTCTGTCTGTCTCTCTCTTTCGTGCTATACTGGTTGGCTCTCTCTCTCTCTATCTCTCTCTCTCTCTCTCCTTCTCTCCGTATCTCTCTTTTTCTCTGTGTCTCTCTGTCTGTCTTTCTCTCTCTTTCGTGCTATACTGTCTCTCTCTCTCTCTCTCAATCTCTTTCTTTCGTCTCTCTCTTTTTCTCTGTCTCTCTCTCTCTGTCTGTCTGTCTCTTTCGTGCTATACTGGCTGGCTCTCTCTCTCTCTCTCTCTCTCTCTCTCTCTCTCTCTCTCTCTCTCTCTCTCTCTCTCTCTCTCGTGCTGTTTTAATCTTTGTGACAAACATTCTCTCTCTCTCTCTTTCTTTCTTTCTTTCTTTCGTGCTGTACAGGCATACTCTCTTTCTCTCTCTCTCTCTCTCTCTCTCTCTCTCTCTCTCTCTCTCTCTCTCTCTCTCTCTCTCTCTCTCTCTCTTTCGTGCTGTCTTAATTCTTGTGACAGACATTCTCTCTTTCTTTCATTCTCTCCGACACGCTCTCCGTCTCTCCCCCTTTCCCCCCCCCCCCACTACCACACACACACACACACACACACACTCACACACACACACACTCACACACACACACACACACGTACTGACGAACACAGACAATCAACAAGAAGTAGAATTTATCAGCTTCACAAGAACACCATCACAAGCGGCAACATGGGCGTTTCGGCTAGAGCCTGCCTCGGCACACACACAGTATCCAGACACAGGTACAGCTGTATGAACAATATACAGAAGTTATTGACCTCGTGTAGATCCGCACATACGCGCGGCCGTCAGCGGTGAGATATTGGACATGCAGCCGTCAGCGGTGAGATATTGGACATGCAGCCGTCAGCGGTGAGATATTGGACATGCAGCCGTCAGCGGTGAGATATTGGACATGCAGCCGTCAGCGGTGAGATATTGGACACGCAGCCGTCAGCGGTGAGATATTGGACATGCAGCCGTCAGCGGTGAGATATTGAACACGCAGCCGTGAGCGGTGAGATATTGAACACGCAGCCGTCAGCGGTGAGATATTGGACATGCAGCCGTCAGCGGTGAGATGTTGGGCGAAACTGAAGCATGTGGGAGGTGGGGAGATTTGACTCTATCCCAGGCAGTTGTGTGAAACTGAAGCATGTGGGAGGTGGGGAGATTTGACTCTATCCCAGGCAGTTGTGTGAAACTGAAGCATGTGGGAGGTGGGGAGATTTGACTCTATCCCAGGCAGTTGTGTGAAACTGAAGCATGTGGGAGGTGGGGAGATTTGACTCTATCCCAGGCATTGTTGTTGAAATTCTAGAACGCATTCGGGTAATAACTGACACCGATGAAGTGAATGTGACATCTAGAATAGAATAACAGCTCAGTGCACGAACTCTGGGACACACGCGTGAGTTTTGGCACAGCGGTGTTTGGCCTTATGGCCAACATGTCTGTATCGGCCGCCAGCAGGAGCCTAGATGTTGCAGACAGCCAACTTCTGCCAGTCCTCACTGTAGACCGACCCACTATAAATAGACTTGTACAAACAGCACAATTAACCACCCTAGATATGGCTCTGCAGTCGGTGAATCCACTACACATGGCCAGTAGAATCGCTCATCTGGACTAAAACGCCATCACAGGTGACAACATGGATGTTGCGGCTAAAGCTCGCGTCAGTGTGTGTACACACACACACACACAACAACAACAACAACAACAACAAACATACACTGTTGCAACTACATTAGTACTGTCCGTGGATTTGTACAAACACCGCAGTCTTATATTTGTGCAAATACCGCAGTCATATATTTGTGCAAATACCGCAGTCATATATTTGTGCAAATACCGCAGTCACATATTTGTGCAAATACCGCAGTCACATATTTGTGCATTATATATATTTTGTGCATTATAAATATTTGTACATTATATCACGGGTAGCGGGGTAGGGGTACCCCCTATCAAAGGAGAAGTAAGGTGCCTCCTTCCCTCCGCTAGCCTACGGGACACCCTTGGGCAAGGTGGAGTACCCGTTTAGCCCCCCCCCCCCCCAAGGGGTAACGTGAAGCCATGAGAGCAGGTGGTGGAATGGACTTGGGAGCTGCCGACAGATAGTTGTTGGTTATGGTTTCAAGTCAGTGACGGTGGGCAGAGGATCTCTCAGTAGAGACAATGGCTACGGTCATCCGATCAGTATGGTCACTGCCAGGAAGGAAGAATGGTAGACTTCCCTCCTTATTGATTCCCGGGCAGAGGAGGCTCGTCAGCCTTGGTTGGTCTTGGTTCCCTTCTAAGAGAGGGAACTCTAAATCTCAAACTTCCGCTGCCTTGCGGGTATACTCATATGGGAAAAGCTTCGGGAGTAAACCCTGAGGACAAATCCGGCGATGGAGTCCCTAAGGCAGTTCCATGTTGTAAACAACATAGTTCTGGCAACTCCTGCGACGGCACCGATGCCAAGTTGCATTGGCTACTGCCTTTCCCTTGGTCAACATCGGCGATGTGGAGAGGGGGAACTTGCTACTGGGCAACAGCTGGTTCTCCGATTTCCATTGCTCAGGCTTGTGCCCTGAAGAGGTCACTTCAGCACCGCGTAAAGCGGTGACAAGCACGGGAAGCAGCATTTGCCTGTTATAAGTCGTATCGCTCGATTGGCGTAGAGCAAGGCGCCAGGGGCTACTTCCGACGATGGGAGAGATCATCGTATCTCACTAGACAGCTACCGCCCGCCTAAGCTGGGCATCCCCTAGTCAATAAGGTGTTGTCTCGCCACGGTTCATCTGCTCCTGAGGGTTTGTGGAGCTTAGGGGAAAATCCTGACACAAAGACAGCAATCTATACACCTAGCAACAAGAAAAAAACAAAACAACCAGCCCTAAAGCTGGGAACATAGAACGTAAGAACCATGACCCCTGGCATCTCAGACGATCTAAACGAGATTGTGGATGCCCGCAAAACTGCATTGATAAACAATGAACTACTAAGACTGGGAATAGACATTGTCGCCCTGCAAGAGACCAGACTCCAAGAATCTGGAAGCATCAAGGAGAGGGACTTCACTTTCTACTGGCATGGCAAGCCGTGCGGAGAGACCAGGGAGCATAGAGTTGGCTTCGCTATCAGAAATAAGCTGCTTAATTCCATCATACCACCAAGTGATGGCACTGAAAGCGTTTACGCCCCAACACTAACTGCAGCATCAGAATCTAAAGACAAGTTCTATTGACGACCTTAGCAAAGAAGTCAGTGAAACACCAGAGAAACATCTTTTTATCCTATGGGATTTCAATGCCAGAGTTGGCTCCGACCACAAATCTTGGCCTTCATGTCTAGGACAGTTTGGCGTTGGGAAGATCAATGACAATGGACAACGTCTCTTGGAATTCTGCAGCCACCATATTCTGTGCGTGACCAACACCTTTTTTGACACGAAACCTCAACACAAGGTGTCATGGAGGCACCCCAGATCAAAGAACTGGCACCAACTCGACCTGGTGCTCACTAAACGCAGCAACCTCCGTATCATAGTGCTGACTGCGACACCGACCATTCACTCGTCTCCAGCAAGGTGAAGATAAAGCCCAAGAGAATCTACAGAAGCCGAACAGAAGGAAGACTACTGACATAAGCCTGGGTCATTGACAGTGAGTTGAGTGACCGGGCATGAGAAAAGAATGGGTGAGAGTGGGAGACAGTAAAGTGACTGACCTGGCTATGAAAAAACAGCCAGTCCTGAGAAATAAAATAGTGAGGGTAGAGGAAAAACCCCTAGGGGGGATGGGGAGAGAGATAGTGTATTTGTGTGTGAAGTCAAGGGACTTGAGGGAGTTGAGTTTGAGATACCGAAGGAGTCGGTAGTCCACGGACAACGGTGTTGTGTTGTTCTCCGAGTTGTGAAGACAGGCCTGAACCAGAGTGGGTTCTATAGGGAGTGAGGGCCTAAACCCAGAGTGGGTTGCATAGTTGAGCAGTGGCTCCGACCCAATGTGTGGGTTGTATTGTAGGAGATCCAGCCGTGGATAGTAGTTGGACTAAATGTCTTGTGAATTTGATATGAAGCAGGCTTGAGAAGGCATTGATGTGTGCTGGTTAAATTGTGAGGAGGATATTTATATTCTATGGATTACATTATTTTCTGGATGTATAAACATGTTCCGTCTGTCCGTCTTATTTCTGGAATAAATGATTATGTGCGCCAACTCAATCTTGTTTCATGACTGGTGAAGGTGCACTTCTGGGGTGAGTTGGATTAAGAGACAGTTAGATATCTCAATTGACACACCATGAACATCGTTACCTAGACAACGACCATCACACGACAATATCAAGCAAAGATCATCAAGAACATCGAGCACTGATCATAAAGAAAGACGTGTGACAACTACGCATTGACACCAGCGGCACCCAAAATAAAGAGAAGGTCAACAAATTCATGCAGGCTCTAGCGGATACTCTGCCTGGCCCCACAAGCGGAAATTCCACCAAGAGATGGAGTAATTTTCGCGACACCATCTACAATACAGCACTATCAACATTTGGCAAGAAGCAAACTAAGTCAACCGACTGGCTTGAAGCACACTCTGAAGAGATGCTCCCAGTCCTGGAGATAAAGAGACATGCATTCTCAATGTATAAAACATCACCTTCAGAGAAAACACTGCAGGCATTGCGAACGGCCAGAAATAGAGTACAACAGATGGCAAGAAGATGTGCGAACAGGTACTGGCTACAGCTCTCTGCTCAAATTCAAACTTGTGCAGACACTGGAAATATAAGAGGAATGTACGAGGGCATCAAGCAAGCTGTCGGTCCATCAAAAAATAAGATGGCCCCTTTACGATCAACTGAGGGGGTAATCATAAAAGATCGAGCGAAACAAATGGATCGCTGGGTAGAACACTACTCAGAGCTATACTCAGTGGATAACACTGTCAGCGAAGAAGCTCTGGAAGCCATCGATCAACAGTCCGCCATGCATGCCCTGGATAACGAACCTTGCCTCACAGAAATCCGCGAAGCACTAGACTCTCTCAAATCCGGCAAGGCACCTGGAAAAGATAGCATTCCACCTGAAATTTAAAAATGTAGCAAAGAAACAATCATCCCAGAACTGTATGCAATATTTCAGCTCTGCTGGAGAGAAAAATCAATACCACAAGATATGAAAGACGCAAACATCGTTACCCTTTATAAAAACAAAGGCGACAGAAGCGACTGCAACAACTATCGCGGCATTTCCCTACTCAGCATTACAGGCAAGATTTTTGCCAGAGTAATCCTTAAAAGATTACACATTCTTGCTGAAAGAATCTACCCCGAATCGCAGTGCGGATTTAGACCCAACAGGTCCACCATCGATATGATTTTCTCACTCCGGCAGCTCCAAGAGAAGTGCAGAGAACAGAGGAAGCCATTATATATTGCCTTCATCGACCTCACAAAGGCATTTGACCTCGTGAGCAGAAGCGGCATTTTTAAGGTCCTTGAAAAGGTTGGATGTCCACCCACCCTTCTTAGTCTCGTGAAATCATTCCACGAAAACATGCAGGGGACCATTTTATTTGACGGCTCAACATCCCAGTCATTCAGCATCAGCAGTGGAGTAAAGCAGGGCTGCGTGCTTGCTCCTACACTCTTTGGTATCTTCTTCGCCGTTCTCTTAAGGCAGGCATTTGGGACTGCCACTGAAGGCATATACCTCCACACAAGATCTGATGGCAAACTTTTTAACCCATCAAGACTCAAGGCAAAGACCAAAATAAGATCAAGATGCGTAAGAGAACTACTTTTTGCAGATGATGCAGCACTGACTACTCATACAGCAGAAGATCTCCAAAGGCTCATAGATCGTTTTGCAGCCGCCTGCAAAGACTTTGGGCTCACCATTAGCCTAAATAAAACACAGGTGATGGAACAAGATGCTGGTGCGCCTCCGTCAATCAAAATTTCTAATTACGAATTGAAGGTCGTCCACGAGTTTGTGTATTTGGGGTCGACAATATCAGATAATCTTTCATTAGAGACAGAAATCGACAGACGCATTGGAAAGGCAGCCACAACATTTTCCAGGCTAGCTAAAAGAGTTTGGGAGAATAATAGACTAACAGAGCGTACAAAAGCTCAAGTATATAAAGCTTGTGTTGTTAGCACACTACTCTATGGGTCTGAATCCTGGACCCTGTACTCAAGACAGGAAAGGAAGTTGAATTCCTTCCACATGAGATGTCTGAGACGTATCCTGGGCATAACATGGAAAGACCACATAACAAACAAACAGGTGCTTGAAAGAGCAGATATTACCACAGTGCACACCCTCCTCAAGCAGAGACGCCTCCGGTGGCTGGGCCACGTATCTCGAATGGAGGATGAACGTATTCCCAAAGATCTTTACGGAGAAATAGCCACAGGAAAGAGGCCAACCGGAAGACCCCAAATGCGATATAGGGATGTGTGTAAACAAGATATGAAAACCATTGGAATAGATCCAGACACGTGGGAGAGAGTTGCAACAGACAGGTGCTCCTGGAGAAGAGATGTACGAAACGGACTGGTGCTCTTTGAGCGCAATCTGATCCAACAAACTGAGGATAGGCGGCACAGGCTCAAAGCGCAGTCACTTACTGCGGGAATTGCCTCGTCTTACAGATGTGGAAACAGTGACAGGGATTGTCACTCTCGCATTGGACTATACAGTCACCAGCGGTGCTGCCAGGTACCTCCCCAGCGGCACAACTCTATAGTCCTTCAGGACTGAAAGAGGCCTACTACTATATTTGTGCAAATACCGCAGTCATATATTTGTGCAAATACCGCAGTCATATATTTGTACAAATACCACAGTCAAAAATGTGTACAAATACTAGTTATATAGTTGTGCAAATACCGCAATCACGCATGATATAACTAGACTTGTACAAATACCACAAACACGCATTGTATGGTGTGTATATATAGACATGTACAAATACCACAAGCACGCATAGTATGGTGTATATATAAACATGTACATGCACCACATATACTGTAAACACACATGTACAAAAAAGCACATGGTATAAGAACAGAGTGCTATAAATATGTTGTTGTGTTGTGTTTCTTCCTTCTTATTTTGACACCTCGCCAGAGCTGCGATCCATTCCACCGTGTAGATTTCCCAGCTGTCGAGGGATGTCTGGCGTGCTCTGTGCATACAGACCTCACACAATTTCCCAGCTGTCGAGGGATGTCTGGCTTGCTCAAGGTGCACACAGACCTCACACCCAGCTGTCGAAAGATTTCTGGCGTGTTCAGCGTGCACACAGACCTCACACGATTTCCCCGCTGTCGAGAGATTTCTGGCGTGCTCAAGATGCACACAAACCTCACACGATTTCCCAGCTGTCGAGAGATTTCTGGCGTGTTCAACGTGCACACAGACCTCACACAATTTCCCAGCTGTTGAGGGATGTCTGGTTTACTCAGTATGCACACAGACCTTACGATTTCCCAGCTGTTGAGGGATGTCTGGCGTGCTCATTGTGCACACAGACCTCACACAATTTCCCAGCTGTCCAGGAATGTTCGGCGTGCTCGATGTGTACACAGACCTCACACGATTTCCATCTATGTCTGAAGGTACAACGAGTCCGACAAGGCACTCAATAATTCGAAGCAACTTGTCCAGAAGTCCACGTTTGCTGTGCCTCTATTCCAGCATGGTTCATGGGCAGGACTGCGTGTACCGAGGTCTTCACCTATCGACTACATGCTACATGCAGTCTTGTGACGTGGCTTGATTTGTATTTTCTGTCTGCTCAATTCTGGGCAGTCTTGTAGCGTTGCTCTTTTGGACCAGGTTGCATTGCCTGCTCAATTCTGGGCAGTCTTGTGGCGAAACTTCTTTGAACCAGGTGTCTGCTCAATTCTGTGCAGTCTTGTGGCGAAGCTTCTTTGAACCAGGTTTCATTGTCTGCTCAACTCTGGGCAGGCTTGTGGCGAAGCTTCTTTGGACCAGCTTTCGTTGCTTGCTCAATTCTGGACAATCTTGTGGCGAAGCTTCTTTGGACCAGATTTCATTGTCTGCTCAATTCTGGGCAGTCTTGTAGCGTTGCTCTTTTGGACCAGGTTTCATTGTCTGCTCAATTGTGGACAATCTTGTGGCGAAACTTCTTCGGACCAGATTTAATTGTCTGCTCAATTCTGGACAATCTTGTGGCGAAACTTCTTTGGACCAGATTTCATTGTCTGCTCAATTCTGGACAATCTTGTGGCGAAGCTTCTTTGGACCAGGTTTCATTGTCTGCTCAATTGTGGACAATCTTGTGGCGAAACTTCTTCGGACCAGATTTAATTGTCTGCTCAATTCTGGACAATCTTGTGGCGAAACTTCTTTGGACTAGATTTCATTGTCTGCTCAATTCTGGACAATCTTGTGGCGAAGCTTCTTTGGACTACATTAGTTTTAATGGAAATTCTGGGTAGTCTTGTATGGATGATTTTCTGGACCAGAGTTTGGTTCTGTCAGGCAGATTCTAGGCAGTCATGTAGATGTGTTGTGGTGTTGACTGCGGTGCTGAATGGTTGCAAGTAGCAGAATGTCCCAGACACATCCGGCGTTGCTGTTTCTGGGTTCACAGTGCCGGCTTCACAGCGTCATAGACACATCCGGCGTTGCTGTTTCGGGGTTCACAGTGCCGGCTTCACAGCGTCATATTTCTACAGTTGTTTACACAAGGAAAGAAAGATAGCAAGAATTGTTCGCAACTGAATTCTTACCATGTGGGTTTGTTAGGTAGAGACTGACACCGCGTCTCGCAGTCAGCCAACTGCATCTCAGTCAGCCAGCTACCTCTGTCAGCCAGCCAGCTATATCTCAGTCAGTCACTACCTCTCAGTCAGCCAACTGCATCTCAGTCAACCAGCTAAGTTTACAGCAGGTAGAAAATAGAATGCTTGACTTTCAAACACCACCCGTTTATCTCTCACACACCATTCTCTCGTTTCTATTGCTTCTTCGTTTCATTATCACTCACTCTTTCCTCCATCCACACTCTCTCGCCCCCACCTCTCTCTCTCTCTCTCTCTCTCTCTCTCTCTCTCTCTCTCTCTCTCTCTCTCTCTCGCTCGCTAACATATTTCTTCTGGTTTTGTAAGGATAGGAGTTGTCAGTGCATATATGTGAAAGTGTTAGAGTTTGTGTATATTAGTTTGAGTGACTGCGTGAAAGAGTGTTTTTGCGTGTGTGGTTTCATGTATAATAGAATATATGTGAGCGGGAGAGAGAAAGTGACAGAGAGAGAGAGAGAGAGAGACAGACAGACAGACAGACAGAGGGGTGAGAGAGAGATTATGAATGAGTGATGTATGTAGTGTTTGTGATTGTAAGTGGGTATATGTGTGAGTATGTAAGGAAGTGTGTGTGGGTGTGTGATCGTGTGGATAAACAAGTGTATGTGTATTTGTGTGTGCGAAAGTGTGTGTGTATGTGTGAACGAGGATATATGGCCGTGAGAGAAAGAGTGTGTGTGTGTGTTTTTTTTCTGTATTTATGAACGAGGATATATGGGCGTGAGAGAAAGTGTGTGTGTGTGTGTGTGTGTGTGTGTGTGTGGTGTGTGTGTATGAACTAGGATATATGGGCGTGAGAGAAAGGGAGTATGTGTGTGTGTATGCGCGCGCGCTCACGCATACTGATGTATGTATAAGTAAACTCTTGTTAGTGAGTTTGTGATTGTGAATTAGAGTATGTGTATGCGAGGGATTGTATTTGTGTATTGGGGGGGGGGGGGGGGGGCATAACTGTGAGAGTTTGTGTAAATGATGTAAGTATTATGTCGGTGCCGGCTTCGTGGCTTAGAGGTTATGACTTTTCTCCGTAATCTCGTATACTCTCGTCGGTGACGTGATGACGGTGAGAATCAGCAGTGGTTCGAATCGCATCGGTAACTTACGGGGTATGTGAGCCGGCCGCTCAGAAAGCAATGGCAACCTACTGAGCCTAATCTTGCCAAGAAATCAACATACAGCTGAAAGATGCTGGTGTTGACAGCGATGTCCTGTAAAGGATATGCAAAAAAAAAATGTATGCCGGTGTGTATGTATTATGTATGTATGTGTTTATGCTGCCTGTCTGTCTCATAACATCATAATATGCATTTTTTTATGTTCGCAACTTTTATTTGACAATTCTTGTTTCCCCCCCCCCCTCTCCCTCCCTCTCTCTCTCTCTCTCTCTCTCCCTCTCTCTCTCTCCCTCTCTCTCTCTCCCTCTCTCTCTCTCTCTCTCCTCCTACCTCTTTTCCGCGTCTACACAATGTATCCTGTCTCTGCATGTTTCCCTCCGCCATCACTGTGGGTCCGTCTGTCTTCATATAGGCCACAGATTCCCTCCCACACGTGCTTGCCTTTTTACACGTGTGTCAGTTCTGCATTCCGACTCGCTGCTGGCGACTGGATTCATGAGGCAACCCCCGAACTCTTTGATAACAAAGGAACCAATCCCTGGAAAATACGATGTGTTTCTCATGCTGTACCTGGAGGCTTCCTTCATCAGGCACAGTTGTAATGTCTTGCTGTTTGTTGGTATGTTTAACTGTGCACCAGGACCTATATGTTGGGCCGAGGAGGCCTGTGTGCCTAGCTCCTGTATCTGCTGTACCTGGCCGTCGTCCCCGCCTCGGGACGTGTGTCATCTATGCTTGGGGTCGAGACTGATATGGCCACAAACATTGTCACGTCAAGGTGCAGTCATTTGTCAAGTCCACGTAGTTGTTTGTCACGCGGCACAGCGCCATTGTGCAGTGCCCAAGTGCCGGCAGTAGCGCTAACTGGGGTAGCGTAGTAGTTGGTGCACCGGTTTACTACGTGCCGGCAGTAGCGCTAGGCGGGGTAGCGTAGTGGTTGGTGCACCCGTCTACCAAGTGCCGCCAGTAGCGCTAGCCGGGGTAGCGTAGTGGTTGGTGCACCCGTCTACCAAGTGCCGGCAATAACGAGCCAGGGTAGGGTAGTGGTTGGTGTGCCCGTCTACCATGTGCAGACAATAGCGTAGTGGTTGGTGCACCCGCCTACCAAGTGCCGACAGTAGCGTTAGTAGAGGTAGCGTAGTGGTTGGTGCTCCCGTCTACTAAAACAGTTGTCGGGATTAAACCCCTGGCAGTGGTAGGATACTTTCTCCCCTTTCTGCAGAATAGGACGGCACTGGGGTCGACCCAGCCTCATAAAGTGGGTGCGGGATAAAATAAATTTGTTTCTTAGAACTTTCTGGGAAAGGACACTGAACACGTTGTTGGGGACATAGACAATAGATTACACAGGACACGTTGTTGGGATCACACAGGACACGTTCTTGGGGACACACAAACCATAGTAGATCACACAGGCCACGTTGTTGGGGACACACAAACCATAGATCACGCAAACCATAACATCACACAGGACACGTTGTTGGGGACACACAAACCATAGATCACACACAGGACACGTTGTTGGGGACACATAAACTATAGCAGATCACACAGGACACGTTGTTGGGGACACACAAACATTAGTGGGTCACACAATGCCTTGTCCGGAACAACCTGGTTGAACAGACAGACACCTGGGTAGGTTGCAGTGATTTACTGATGCACCCTGGTCGCATCAGACAGACAATTCAGCAGCTACTGTCCTGTGACCACATACTTACAGCTGTGCTGTCACCCAGCAGCATGATGAAGGACACTGACTTAAAAGTCTGTGTAGACTCCAGTTGACTGTCACATATTTACTGTCGGCTGTCATTTTGTGCCTTCTCTGGCCATGACGTCATGGGGGAGAAGTGACAAATGGCCGCCGAGAAGAGTCGGGGCGGAGGGGGTACCAGCAGTAGCCTGTGTGATAATGCAAGTCATCAATCCTTGAGCAGTTGTGTTGGTGTGCTAGCAACAGGGCCATTCGTCGTGCCCTGGCTGTTGGTGGTGTCTGTTCATGGCCCCAGGTGTGTGAAATACTAGATGCTTGACCTGTGCGCCGTCATAACTTTGATGGGATGGGGTGTGGCCCGGTCATGTCCTCCTTATTTTGATTAGGAAGCAAGAACCGTCGTAGACAGGTCAATGACAACTACAGGAGGGAATTTAGAAGCGCTACTTAATGAGATTGGTGACTTGTTCCCTTGCTGTTTATGTTAGAACAGGGGAACACGGTCATTTCAAATAAGAAAGCAAACTCTATGTGTGTTCTACAGTTTCAGCGTTATGTGAATGTTAGTATTTGTACACATGTCCTTGAGTGTGGGTGTGCACGTGTGTCTGTGTACTGGAGGGATTGTGTACAATGTGGTTGTACACGTGTCCTCCAGTACACATGTCTTCTGTGTGGGTGTGCACGTGTGTCTGTGTACTGGAGGGATTGTGTACAATGTGGTTGTACACGTGTCCTCCAGTACACATGTCTTCGGTGTGGCTATACACATGTCCTTCTGTGTAATGACCTTCAGTGTGCCTGTACGCATGCTAGTCAGCCTACTGGTTGGTTGTGTGGCTGGTTGGCTGTAGTGGAAGTTTGCTAACTTGTTTGATTGTGGTGGCATGGGTCGCCTGTCTCCTCTCTCTCTCTCTCTCTCTCTCTCTCTCTCTCTCTCTCTCTCTCTCTCTCTCTCTCACTTCTCTCTCTCCCACTTCTCTCTCTCCCACTTCTCTCTCTCCCACTTCTCTCTCTCCCTCTCTCCTCTCTCTCTCTCACCCTCACTCTCTCTCTCACGCTCACTCTCTCTCACCCACTCTCTCTCTCTCTCTCTTTCTATTTATTTTTCTTTCACGCACACTGACACACTAACTCTCTCATTGTCTCATTCTCTCTCTCTCTCTCTGTCTGTCTCTCCTCTCTCACTTCTCTCTCTCCCTCTCGCCTCTCTCTCCCACGTCTCTCTCCCTCTCCTCTCTCTCACACTCACTCTCTCTCTCAATCTCACTCTCTCTCACGCTCACTCTCTCTCACCCACTCCCTCTCTCTCTCTCTCTCTTTGTCTGTCTCTCTCTCTCTCTTTGTCTCTCTCTCTCTCTCTCTCTCTCTGTATTTATTTTTCTTTCACGCACACTGACACACTCACTCTCTCATTGTCTCATTCTCTCTCTCTCTCTCTCTCTCCTCTCTCTCTCTCTCTCTCTCTCTCTCTCTCTCTCTCTGTATTTATTTTTCTTTCACGCACACTGACACACTCACTCTCTCATTGTCTCATTCTCTCTCTCTCTCTCTCTCTCTCTCTCTCTCTCTCTCTCTCTCTCTCTCTCTCTCTCTCTCTCTCTCTCTCTCTCTCTCAGTTACTCACAGTTCAGCCAGGAATTGTAGGAGCACCACCGGGACTGTCAGTAGACTAACCATCCTAGCTTCCCCACGGACCAGAGACCACCTCCTGCTGTACTTCACAGCTTTATCTCATTCACACAGCAGGAAAATAACACCAGTCAAGCTCGCTCAGCCACACTGGGTTTCTGGTGCTGGACTCATGTTTGTGGAGACCACACGGCACTCAGCCAGAGCTGTGGTCGGTACCCCACTGCCCGCCTTCTCTTCCGCGGGCGCGTCCTGGTACCCAGGTTAGGTTGGGTGGACCTGGTTTATGTTGTCCACTCTGAACCTGCCCCCTGTGGACATGACCAGTGTCACTGCAGGTCTGTATCTAGCCACGGCAGGCCAGTATCTAGTCACGGCAGGCCAGTATCTAGCCACGGCAGGCCCAGTATCTAGCCACGGCAGGCCCAGTATCTAGCCACGGCAGGCCAGTATCTAGCCACGGCAGGCCAGTATCTAGCCACGGCAGGTCCAGTATCTAGCCACGGCAGGTCCAGTATCTAGCCATGTCATCACTGTGACTCCCACTGACATATAGCGAGAGAGAGAGAGAGAGAGAGAGAGAGAGAGAGAGGTGTAGTTTGCTCTAGCCAGGCGAGCATGAAACACCATTCCACATGAAACATGAAATCTCTATTGTAGTGGACTGACATGCTACATCCCTGCAATCAATGTCCCGAATGACCTGATTATTACTTTTGTTCATGTCACAGTCCTCAACCTTATTTGGATTTCAATCATATTGTTTCTTGATTTTTTCCTCCCCAGTTTTTTAGACAGAGTGCACATAATCAAGCAACCGGAGTACACCCCAACAGAGCAGGATATACTTCGGTGTCGTGTGTTAACGTCAGGGATATTTGAAACTAAATTCACTGTTGATAAAGTTAACTTTCAGTAAGTCATCTTTCATTCTTATTCTACTCCATTGCACTTTCAGTAATTGATGAAGTCAATCTGTCTGATTTTGAGCAAGTTCTAGGAAGATTATCACTGGACATTTACAACAGGGATCTTGGATAGACATTGTCGAGCCCTTCAAGGGAGCAAGGTTTAGATATTGTGAGCTGAATCATCACCGAGAGAATAACACATTTAGCAGCAAAACAGCCACAACCACACACAGATGGAAACAGCAACACTTGTCATGAAGCAGACACCCGCTGTGGGTCTGAGATGTGGTAGGCCATCACATTCGGTAGGTTCCATTGCATGTACTGGGTGGCCGGGCTTTCTCTCACTTAGTGAGATGATGAGTGCAGGCATAAAACCCTGGTCTGGCTTGATATTATCATTAGAGTTGCCTATCAACCGTCTGAATGTGCACTGTTGAATGTGCACTGTCAGTGGAGACATGCACATGTTGGCACTGGCTCACAGCTGTTGGTGGAGACCCACGGAAATGTTGGCAGAGGTCACTCAAAGTCAAACGATGGAGAGAGATGTTTTCAGTAAACAGCTAGTGACAAAGAATGAAGTTTTCAAAATAAACATTCAGCAAATGGAGAAATATGTTTCAACCAAACTGTTGACCTCTCGTCTTTGACATGGGAACGTAAATTACAAGTGCCTCTGAAGTCAGAGTGGGTTCACCTGATGGCGAGGGACACTTAATTGGAAAAGCTAATCCACACGCAAAATTCAGTCCAGAATTACTAGAAATAGTGTGTATGGACTACGCTTGAGCTCAAAGTGAGCAAGTGCATAATAAAAATAGAAATCATGCGGTCAGTGATGAAGAAATGTCTTTGATCAAGCAGCTGGTCATGAGAGCAATATGTTCAGCATATGGTCAATAGCTGAGAAGAAAGCTATCAGCAGATGGCTAATGATATTGAAGGATGTTGCCAGCAAGGATTCACAGGTAAAGCGGACATGGAAGGCTTTCTGTCATACAGTCATCTAGCAGCTCAGTTGGAAGATGACCACAGTTAGGAGCAGCAGTGAAGGAATGTGCTAAACACAAAAATAGCTCTTGATACAGAACATGAGAAACGGTGAAGAGTTGTAATGATGTTCTCATCTTTGAGAAAATGAGAATAGTTTAGGTTGTCTTGTAATGAGATGCCTTATTGTTGCACATGATACTGGCCATCCCTCGGGTGTTACCGGCCAGCTCCATCAGGGAAGCCAAGAATAGCCACACTATAACCTATCAAGCATGTCAGTTGAGGCCACTCAGCAAGCTTGGCACGGGGCTGGCTGCCTCAGCCCATAGACAACTTGAGCTGCACATTCTAATTGGTAAGGGGGCTGAGTGGTCTCGAGGTATGGTGTCTGCCTCGAGTGCTGGAGGTCTCGGGTTCAAGCCTGATGAGGACCGGAATTTTTTCACATGGGCTTCTAGTAACAAAAATTCCTCTGGCTTCTGGGTAGTGAGACCGGACACCTGTGTGTATTGTTGCGCAATTAAAAATCCCTTGGCAGTTGGAAATCGAAAAAGAGTAACCTAACGGTGCTGCCCGGGCAAAATTTTGAGTTAAAAATCTACACAAAGTATTTCAGGATCCTCGCCGGTGCCGCAGAGTTTGTGCACTGAGCTGAGATTCTGCAGAAGTTAGGAGTAGAGTGGAGCACATATGGGTTACACCTGTGAGCCGTGATGTTGATCCCTCAATTAAACTAAACTAAATCCAATTGGTCATGGTCGGGTCTACAAAGGGCATTGGTGTGAGTGTGTTGAGGGCCTGTGCTTGGGGAGGGGGGATGACAGGCAGCAGGAGGAGGAGGATACTTGCAGTGACCATTACACTCAGTACAGATCACTCAAATACTCAACAAGGAGCTGTGAGAACATGTTTTGATACAACAGGTTGGTTTGATATAGGACAGGCAGTCAGACAGGCTTGCATTTTGTGTGTTTAATTTGTATACTGAAAACATGAGGAATGTTCCCATTGCATCACCTGGCATGGTATACATCTTCTGTATGGAGACTACAGTAAATGTTTATTCTCTGTCTGAAATCTTAAATTAGCCTTATAGGAGGAAGAAGCAGAGAGTAGATGGTGAATTAGAGGAAGAGATAGAAGAAGATAAAGAACTAGATGGTGAATTAGATGAAGAGATAGAAGAAGATGTAGAACTAGATGGTGAATTAGAGAAAGAGATAGAAGAATATGAAGAACTAGATGATTAATTAGAAGAATAGATGCAAGAAGATGCAGAACTAGATGTTGAATTAGAGGAAGAAGATGAAGAACTAGATGGTGAATTAGAGGAAGAGATAGAAGAAGATGAAGAACTAGATGGTGAATTAGAGGAAGAGATAGAAGAAGATGGAGAACTAGATGGTGAATTAGAGGAAGAGATAGAAGAAGATGGAGAACTAGATGTTGAATTAGGGGAAGAGATAGAAGAAGATGGAGAACTAGATGGTGTATTAGAGGAAGAGATAGAAGAATATGAAGAACTAGATGATTAATTAGAAGAATAGATGCAAGAAGATGCAGAACTAGATGTTGAATTAGAAGAAGAGGTGGAAGAGATACAAGAGAAGGCAGGAGTAGATGTTGAATTAGAAGAAGAGGTAGAAGAGATACAAGAGAAGGCAGGAATAGATGTTGAATTAGAAGAAGAGGTAGAAGAGATACAAGAGAAGGCAGAAGTAGATGTTGAATTAGAAGAAGAGGTAGAAGAGATACAAGAGAAGGCAGGAGTAGATGTTGAATTAGAAGAAGAGGTAGAAGAGATACAAGAGAAGGCAGGAGTAGATGTTGAATTAGAAGAAGAGGTGGAAGAGATACGAGAGAAGGCAGGAGTAGATGTTGAATTAGAAGAAGAGATACAAGAGAAGGCAGGAGTAGATGTTAAATTAGAAGAAGAGGTGGAAGAGATACAAGAGAAGGCAGGAGTAGATTTTAAATTAGAAGAAGAGGTGGAAGAGATACAAGAGAAGGCAGGAGTAGATGTTGAATTAGAAGATGAGGTGGAAGAGATACAAGAGAAGGCAGGAGTAGATGTTGAATTAGAAGAAGAGGTGGAAGAGATACGAGAGAAGGCAGGAGTAGATGTTGAATTAGAAGAAGAGATACAAGAGAAGGCAGGAGTAGATGTTAAATTAGAAGAAGAGGTGGAAGAGATACAAGAGAAGGCAGGAGTAGATTTTAAATTAGAAGAAGAGGTGGAAGAGATACAAGAGAAGGCAGGAGTAGATGTTGAATTAGAAGACGAGGTGGAAGAGATACAAGAGAAGGCAGGAGTAGATGTTGAATTAGAAGACGAGGTGGATGAGATACAAGAGAAGGCAGGAGTAGATGTTGAATTAGAAGAAGAGGTAGAAGAGATACAAGAGAAGGCAGGAGTAGATGTTGAATTAGAAGAAGAGGTAGAAGAGATACAAGAGAAGGCAGGAGTAGATGTTGAATTAGAAGAAGAGGTGGAAGAGATACGAGAGAAGGCAGGAGTAGATGTTGAATTAGAAGAAGAGATACAAGAGAAGGCAGGAGAAGATGTTGAATTAGAAGAAGAGGTGGAAGAGATACAAGAGAAGGCAGGAGTAGATGTTGAACTAGAAGAAGAGGTGGAAGAGATACAAGAGAAGGCAGGAGTAGATGTTGAATTAGAAGAAGAGATACAAGAGAAGGCAGGAGTAGATGTTGAATTAGAAGAAGAGACACAAGAGAAGGCAGGAGTAGATGTTGAATTAGAAGAAGAGATACAAGATAAGGCAGGAGTAGATGTTGAATTAGAAGAAGAGATACAAGAGAAGGCAGGAGTAGATGTTGAATTAGAAGAAGAGATACAAGAGAAGGCAGGAGTAGATGTTGAATTAGAAGAAGAGATACAAGAGAAGACAGGAGTAGATGTTGAATTAGAAGAAGAGATACAAGAGAAGGCAGGAGTAGATGTTGAATTAGAAGAAGAGATACAAGAGGAGACAGGAGTAGATGTTGCATTAGAAGAAGAGATACAAGAGAAGGCAGGAGTAGACGTTGAATTAGAAGAAGAGATACAAGTAGAAGTAGAACTAGTAATGGAAGTGGTAGAAGTAGAAGAAATACAAGAAGAGGTACGACATAAATTAGAAGAACAAAATACAAAGGATGTGAAGGGAGCTAGTCACATCAGCTCAGATGTGGTGGCCTGAAATCATGATGATTGGGCATATGCATCGCCTGTTGTGTGTGTCTTCTGTACTCACATTGACTGTTTGTTTGTACTCACATTGACTGTTTGTTTGGATTTGTTGTCTGCAGCATGTTTGATGTTGGAGGGCAGAGAGACGAACGACGCAAATGGATCCAGTGTTTCAATGATGTCACAGCCATCATCTTTGTCACAGCCTGCAGTGGGTACAACATGGTTTTACGAGAAGATGCCACTCAGAATCGGCTGAGGGAGTCCTTAGATTTATTTAAAAGTATTTGGAACAATAGGTACCTGACATCATCTTCATCATCATCATCGCCATTAGTTATGTCGTCTTATGTTTTCTTGTTGTGTGTACTCACACACTTTTCGGGCACTTATTGGAAGAAAGTCAAATTTGTATGGGTATCAGATTCTCTCAGCATGGACGAGAACAAACAATTCTCAAGATGAAAACAAGAGGAGAAATAAGTTGGGATGAGAGAGGTATTTGTTGGCTACAGGTGTTTTTCCATGACAGTTGTGCAAACAAACGCAGCCATTGTTATGCTTCAGTGCACCAGGTTGTAAAACAAGTGCCTGACTTTACTGTGAGAAGGATAGATACTGACCAAGAGTACTGGACAACACATTTCATAATGCTGTCACCTGGTATATGAGATTATTTTTACTTGTGTATATATTGTCTGCCGGTCTCCCTGGCCTAGGGGTTGGCGACTTTCTCCGTAATCCCATATGCTCTCGTGAGTAACGTGATGTGCGCGAGAATCGATGGCGGTTCTAGCTGCATTGGTAACTTACGGGGTATGTGAGCCGGTCGCTCGAAAGCAATGGCAAACTACTGAGCGTAATCTTGCCAAGAAATCAACAATCAGCTGAAAGATGCTGATGTTAACAGTGATGTACTGTAAAGGATATGCAAAAAAAATATATATATATATATATTGTCTAGGTTACGTCCTATATCTTTATTACACTCGTATAGCACTATGTCAGTAGGGGACCCTTTGACATGCATTGGACCATTGGTGCTACACCCATGTCTGTATAAACCAGGCAGTGCTTGGTGTGTGACTGGGTCAGTACTACCCTTATCCTGGCAGCCAGGTCTGTGTCTGTATTATGTACTACAGTGTGTAGTATTGTCTCTGTTTGTGTAGCTATGTTCTGTGTTTGTTCCATGTTGTGGCTCATGTCAGGTGTCTATATTATGTACTACAGTGTGTAGTATTGTCTCTGTTTGTGTAGCTATGTTCTGTGTTTGTTCCATGTTGTGGCTCATGTCAGATGTCTATATTATGTACTACAGTGTGTAGTATTTCCTCTGTTTGTGTAGCTATGTTCTGTGTTTGTTCCATGTTGTGGCTCATGTCAGATGTCTATATTATGTACTACAGTGTGTAGTATTTCCTCTGTTTGTGTAGCTATGTTCTGTGTTTGTTCCATGTTGTGGCTCATGTCAGGTGTCTATATTATGTACTACAGTGTGTAGTATTGTCTCTGTTTGTGTAGCTATGTTCTGTGTTTGTTCCATGTTGTGGCTCATGTCAGGTGTCTATATTATGTACTACAGGGTGTAGTATTGTCTCTGTTTGTGTAGCTATATTCTGTGTTTGTTCCATGTTGTGGCTCATGTCAGGTGTCTATATTATGTACTACAGTGTGTAGTATTGTCTCTGTTTGTGTAGCTATGTTCTGTGTTTGTTCCATGTTGTGGCTCATGTCAGGTGTCTATATTATGTACTACAGTGTGTAGTATTTCCTCTGTTTGTGTAGCTATGTTCTGTGTTTGTTCCATGTTGTGGCTCATGTCAGGTGTCTATATTATGTACTACAGTGTGTAGTATTTCCGCTGTTTGTGTAGCTATGTTCTGTGTTTGTTCCATGTTGTGGCTCATGTCAGGTGTCTATATTATGTACTACAGGGTGTAGTATTGTCTCTGTTTGTGTAGCTATGTTCTGTGTTTGTTCCATGTTGTGGCTCATGTCAGATGTCTATATTATGTACTACAGGGTGTAGTATTTCCTCTGTTTGTGTAGCTATGTTCTGTGTTTGTTCCATGTTGTGGCTCATGTCAGGTGTCTATATTATGTACTACAGGGTGTAGTATTGTCTCTGTTTGTGTAGCTATGTTCTGTGTTTGTTCCATGTTGTGGCTCATGTCAGATGTCTATATTATGTACTACAGGGTGTAGTATTTCCTCTGTTTGTGTAGCTATGTTCTGTGTTTGTTCCATGTTGTGGCTCATGTCAGATGTCTATATTATGTACTACAGGGTGTAGTATTTCCTCTGTTTGTGTAGCTATGTTCTGTGTTTGTTCCATGTTGTGGCTCATGTCAGGTGTCTATATTATGTACTACAGGGTGTAGTATTGTCTCTGTTTGTGTAGCTATGTTCTGTGTTTGTTCCATGTTGTGGCTCATGTCAGGTGTCTATATTATGTACTACAGGGTGTAGTATTGTCTCTGTTTGTGTAGCTATGTTCTGTGTTTGTTCCATGTTGTGGCTCATGTCAGATGTCTATATTATGTACTACAGGGTGTAGTATTTCCTCTGTTTGTGTAGCTATGTTCTGTGTTTGTTCCATGTTGTGGCTCATGTCAGGTGTCTATATTATGTACTACAGGGTGTAGTATTGTCTCTGTTTGTGTAGCTATGTTCTGTGTTTGTTCCATGTTGTGGCTCATGTCAGATGTCTATATTATGTACTACAGGGTGTAGTATTTCCTCTGTTTGTGTAGCTATGTTCTGTGTTTGTTCCATGTTGTGGCTCATGTCAGATGTCTATATTATGTACTACAGGGTGTAGTATTTCCTCTGTTTGTGTAGCTATGTTCTGTGTTTGTTCCATGTTGTGGCTCATGTCAGGTGTCTATATTATGTACTACAGGGTGTAGTATTGTCTCTGTTTGTGTAGCTATGTTCTGTGTTTGTTCCATGTTGTGGCTCATGTCAGGTGTCTATATTATGTACTACAGGGTGTAGTATTGTCTCTGTTTGTGTAGCTATGTTCTGTGTTTGTTCCATGTTGTGGCTCATGTCAGATGTCTATATTATGTACTACAGGGTGTAGTATTTCCTCTGTTTGTGTAGCTATGTTCTGTGTTTGTTCCATGTTGTGGCTCATGTCAGATGTCTATATTATGTACTACAGTGTGTAGTATTTCCTCTGTTTGTGTAGCTATGTTCTGTGTTTGTTCCATGTTGTGGCTCATGTCAGATGTCTATATTATGTACTACAGGGTGTAGTATTTCCTCTGTTTGTGTAGCTATGTTCTGTGTTTGTTCCATGTTGTGGCTCATGTCAGATGTCTATATTATGTACTACAGGGTGTAGTATTTCCTCTGTTTGTGTAGCTATGTACTGTGTTTGTTCCATGTGTAGCTCATGTCAGTAAGTTGCTTACATTTATTATGTATTTGTTCTATGTATACCACTTATAAACATATTTACATCTATTGTGTGTTTGTTTTGTGTGGTAACACTTGTGAGCATATTGCTTACATTATGGAATATTTCTATACAGTAACACATTTATGCATGTTGTTAAAATGTATTGTGTATGTGTTCTGTGTAGTAACACTTACCAGCACGTTGCTTGTGTATTGTGTGTGTGTGTGTGTGTTCCAGGTAGTTCCCCACTTGAGGATGTACTGTAGCCTTAACCATCTTCTATTTGTGTCCGCAGGTGGCTGAGAACGATATCTGTGATTTTGTTCTTAAATAAACAAGATCTATTAGCAGAGAAGGTCAAGGCCGGGAAATCAAAGATAGAAGACTATTTCCCGGAGTTTGCCAGGTACCAGGTGCCACCTGATGGTAGGTTTGCCTTGTTGGACTTGTATTGCCCTCAGTTACTGTTTTCTAGCATTTGTTGATATCTCAGTTACTGTTTTCTGGCATTTGTTGATATCTCAGTTACTGTTTTCTGGCATTTGTTGATATCTCAGTTACTGTTTTCTACAGTTACTGTTTTCTGGCATTTGTTTATATCTCAGTTACTGTTTTCTAGCATTTGTTGATATCTCAGTTACTGTTTTCTAGCATTTGTTGATATCTCAGTTACTGTTTTCTGGCATTTGTTGATATCTCAGTTACTGTTTTCTGGCATTTGTTGATATCTCAGTTACTGTTTTCTGGCATTTGTTGATATCTCAGTTACTGTTTTCTACAGTTACTGTTTTCTGGCATTTGTTGATATCTCAGTTACTGTTTTCTGGCATTTGTTTATATCTCAGTTACTGTTTTCTAGCATTTGTTGATATCTCAGTTACTGTTTTCTAGCATTTGTTGATATCTCAGTTACTGTTTTCTGGCATTTGTTGATATCTCAGTTACTGTTTTCTACAGTTACTGTTTTCTGGCATTTGTTGATATCTCAGTTACTGTTTTCTGACATTTGTTGATATCTCAGTTACTGTTTTCTACAGTCACTGTTTTCTGGCATTTGTTGATATCTCAGTTACTGTTTTCTGGCATTTGTTGACATCTCATTTACTGTTTTCTACAGTTACTGTTTTCTGGCATTTGTTGATATCTCAGTTACTGTTTTCTAGTATTTGTTGATATCTCAGTTACTGTTTTCTAGCATTTGTTAATATCTCAGTTACTGTTTTCTAGCATTTTTTTATATCTCAGTTACTGTTTTCTAGCATTTGTTGATATCTCAGTTACTGTTTTCTAGCATTTGTTAATATCTTAGTTACTGTTTTGTAGCATTTGTTGATATCTGTTACCTTATTCTACATTGTGTACATAACGCTGCTATATTTCTCCAGCGTGTGCATAATGTTGCTATATTTAATTGTTAACATAGATTTTCTATATATCTCTATCGTGAACATAAGAGTTGCTATATATCTCTGTCGTGAACATAGAGTTGCTATATATCGTGAACATAGAGCTGCTATATATCTCTGTCGTGAACATAAGAGTTGCTACATATCTGATCATGTACATAGAGTTGCTATATATTTTTTTCCATTGTGTACATAATGTTGCTATATTTCTTTATCTTGTACATGTTTCTACTTAATCTCTGTGAACATAATGTTGCAATATTTCACTATCTTGTACATGTTTCTACTTAATCTTTGTGTACATAATGTTGCTATATTTCACTATCTTGTGCATGTTTCTTCTTAATCTCTGTGTACAGAATGTTGCTATATTTCACTGTCTTGTCCGTGATGTTTCTGCATGATCTCTGTGTACAGAATGTTGCTATATTTCACTGTCTTGTACGTGATGTTTCTGCATGATCTCTGTGTACAGAATGTTGCTATATTTCACTGTCTTGTATCGTGGTGTTTCTGTATGATCTCTGTGTACAGATTGTTGCTATATTTCACTGTCATGCAATAATGTTGCTATATTTTTCCACTGCCTCGACCAGCAAGTGCACTAAACACTGCCTGTATGACTTCTCTGTGTATCTTGTCAACATATGTCCTGTGTGTATCATGTCAACATGTGTCTGGTGTGTATCGTGCCAACATATGTATGGTGTGTATCATGTCAACTTATGTCCTGTGTGTATCATGCAAACATATGTATGGTGTGTATAATGTCAACATATGTCTGATGTGTATCATGTCAATATATGTCTGGTGTGAATCAAGTCAATATATGTCTGGTGTGAATCAAGTCAATATATGTCTGGTGTGTATCATGTCAACATATGTCCGGTGTGTATGATGTCAACATATGTCCGGTGTGTATCATGTCAACATATGTCCGGTGTGTATCATGTCAACATATGTCCGGTGTGTATCATGTCAACATATGTCCGGTGTGTATCATGTCAACATATGTCTGGTGTGTATCATGTCAACATATGTCTGGTGTGTATCATGTCAACTTATGTCTGATGTGTATCATGTCAACATATGTCCGGAGTGTATCATGTCAACATATGTCTGGTGTGTATCATGTCAACATATGTCTGGTGTGTATCGTGTCAACATATGTCTGGTGTGTATTGTGTCAACATATGTCTGGTGTGTATCATGTCAACTTATGTATGATGTGTATCATGTCAACATATGTCCGGAGTGTATCATGTCAACATATGTCCGGAGTGTATCATGTCAACATATGTCTGGCGTGTATCATGTCAACTTATGTCCTGTGTGTATCATGTCAACATATGTCCTGTGTGTATCATGTCAACATATGTCCTGTGTGTATCATGTCAACATATGTCCTGTGTGTATCATGTCAACATATGTCCTGTGTGTATCATGTCAACTTATGTCCTGTGTGTATCATGTCAACTTATGTCCCGTGTGTATCATGTCAACATATGTCCTGTGTATCATGTCAACATATATCTGGTGTGTATCATGTCAACATATGTCTGGTATGTATCATGTCAACATATGTCCTGTGTGTATCATGTCAACATATGTCCGGAGTGTATCATGTCAACATATGTCTGGAGTGTATCATGTCAACATATGTCCGGAGTGTATCATGTCAACTTATGTCCCGTGTGCATCATGTCAACATATGTCCCGTGTGTATCATGTCAACATATATCTGGTGTGTACAGTGCTAACTTGTCTCTTTCAGCTGTTGCAGAGCCAGGGGAAGACCCAGAAGTTGTGAGAGCAAAGTACTTTATTAGGGACGAGTTTCTGGTACGTTTCTTCTCTCACTGACTAGAATGTTCCGTTACATGCAGATGATGTGTGTGTTAGTTGGTACAGTGGGGCTTATGTGTCCTCTGGGAGACTTGTAAGTCCCGTGTGTTGATGTTTGGGTCAACTGTGTGTCCTCTGGGAGACTTGTAAGTACCCGTGTGTTGGTGTTTGGGTCAACTGTGTGAACTCTGGGGGACTTGTAAGTCCCATGTGTTGGTGTTTGGGTCAACTGTGTATCCTCTGGGAGACTTGTAAGTCCCGTGTGTTGGTGTTTGGGTCAATTGTGTGAACTCTGGGAGACTTGTAAGTCCCATGTGTTGGTGTTTGGGTGAACTGTGTGTCCTCTGAGAGACTTGTAAGTCCCATGTGTTGGTGTTTGGGTCAACTGTGTGAACTCTGGGAGACTTGTAAGTCCCGTGTGTTGGTGTTTGGGTCAACTGTGTGAACTCTGGGAGACTTGTAAGTCCCGTGTGTTGGTGTTTGGGTCAACTGTGTGAACTCTGGGGGACTTGTAAGTCCCATGTGTTGGTGTTTGGGTGAACTGTGTGTCGTCTGAGAGACTTGTAAGTCCCATGTGTTGGTGTTTGGGTCAACTGTGTGAACTCTGGGGGACTTGTAAGTCCTGTGTGTTGATGTTTGGGTCAACTGTGTGAACTCTGGGGGACTTGTAAGTCCCATGTGTTGGTGTTTGGGTGAACTGTGTGTCCTCTGAGAGACTTGTAAGTCCCATGTGTTGGTGTTTGGGTCAACTGTGTGAACTCTGGGGGACTTGTAAGTCCCGTGTGTTGATGTTTGGGTCAACTGTGTGAACTCTGGGAGACTTGTAAGTCCCATGTGTTGGTGTTTGGGTCAACTGTGTGTCCTCTGGAGGACTTGTAAGTCCCATGTGTTGGTGTTTGGGTCAACTGTGTGAACTCTGGGAGACTTGTAAGTCCTGTGTGTTGGTGTTTGGGTCAATTGTGTGAACTCTGGGAGACTTGTAAGTCCCATGTGTTGGTGTTTGGGTCAACTGTGTGAACTCTGGGAGACTTGTAAGTCCCATGTGTTGGTGTTTGGGTCAACTGTGTGAACTCTGGGAGACTTGTAAGTCCCATGTGTTGGTGTTTGGGTCAACTGTGTGAACTCTGGGAGACTTGTAAGTCCCATGTGTTGGTGTTTGGGTCAATTGTGTGTCCTCTGGGAGACTTGTAAGTCCCGTGTGTTGGTGTTTGGGTCAACTGTGTGAACTCTGGGGGACTTGTAAGTCCCGTGTGTTGGTGTTTGGGTCAACTGTGTGAACTCTGGGAGACTTGTAAGTCCCATGTGTTGATGTTTGGGTCAATTGTGTGAACTCTTGGAGACTTGTAAGTCCCGTGTGTTGATGTTTGGGTCAACTGTGTGAACTCTGGGAGACTTGTAAGTCCCGTGTGTTGATGTTTGGGTCAACTGTGTGAACTCTGGGAGACTTGTAAGTCCCGTGTGTTGGTGTTTGGGTCAACTGTGTGAACTCTGGGGGACTTGTAAGTCCCATGTGTTGGTGTTTGGGTGAACTGTGTGTCCTCTGAGAGACTTGTAAGTCCCATGTGTTGGTGTTTGGGTCAACTGTGTGAACTCTGGGGGACTTGTAAGTCCCGTGTGTTGATGTTTGGGTCAACTGTGTGAACTCTGGGAGACTTGTAAGTCCCATGTGTTGGTGTTTGGGTCAACTGTGTGTCCTCTGGAGGACTTGTAAGTCCCATGTGTTGGTGTTTGGGTCAACTGTGTGAACTCTGGGAGACTTGTAAGTCCCATGTGTTGATGTTTGGGTCAATTGTGTGAACTCTTGGAGACTTGTAAGTCCCGTGTGTTGATGTTTGGGTCAACTGTGTGAACTCTGGGAGACTTGTAAGTCCCGTGTGTTGATGTTTGGGTCAACTGTGTGAACTCTGGGAGACTTGTAAGTCCCGTGTGTTGGTGTTTGGGTCAACTGTGTGAACTCTGGGGGACTTGTAAGTCCCATGTGTTGGTGTTTGGGTGAACTGTGTGTCGTCTGAGAGACTTGTAAGTCCCATGTGTTGGTGTTTGGGTCAACTGTGTGAACTCTGGGAGACTTGTAAGTCCCGTGTGTTGATGTTTGGGTCAACTGTGTGTCCTCTGGAGGACTTGTAAGTCCCATGTGTTGGTGTTTGGGTCAACTGTGTGAACTCTGAGAAACTTGTAAGTCCCATGTGTTGGTGTTTGGGTGAACTGTGTGTCCTCTGAGAGACTTGTAAGTCCCATGTGTTGATGTTTGGGTCAACTGTGTGAACTCTGGGAGACTTGTAAGTCCCGTGTGTTGATGTTTGGGTCAACTGTGTGAACTCTGGGAGACTTGTAAGTCCCATGTGTTGGTGTTTGGGTCAACTGTGTGTCCTCTGGAGGACTTGTAAGTCCCATGTGTTGGTGTTTGGGTCAACTGTGTGAACTCTGGGAGACTTGTAAGCCCCGTGTGTTGGTGTTTGGGTCAATTGTGTGTCCTCTGGGGGACTTGTAGGTCCCATGTGTTGGTGTTTGGGTCAACTGTGTGAACTCTGGGAGACTTGTAAGTCCCATGTGTTGGTGTTTGGGTCAACTGTGTGAACTCTGGGAGACTTGTAAGTCCCGTGTGTTGGTGTTTGGGTCAACTGTGTGAACTCTGGGAGACTTGTAAGTCCCATGTGTTGGTGTTTGGGTCAATTGTGTGTCCTCTGGGAGACTTGTAAGTCCCATGTGTTGGTGTTTGGGTCAACTGTGTGAACTCTGGGGGACTTGTAAGTCCCGTGTGTTGGTGTTTGGGTCAACTGTGTGAACTCTGGGAGACTTGTAAGTCCCATGTGTTGGTGTTTGGGTCAATTGTGTGTCCTCTGGGAGACTTGTAAGTCCCGTGTGTTGGTGTTTGGGTCAACTGTGTGAACTCTGGGGGACTTGTAAGTCCCGTGTGTTGGTGTTTGGGTCAACTGTGTGAACTCTGGGAGACTTGTAAGTCCCATGTGTTGATGTTTGGGTCAACTGTGTGAACTCTTGGAGACTTGTAAGTCCCGTGTGTTGATGTTTGGGTCAACTGTGTGAACTCTAGGAGACTTGTAAGTCCCGTGTGTTGATGTTTGGGTCAACTGTGTGAACTCTGGGAGACTTGTAAGTCCCGTGTGTTGGTGTTTGGGTCAACTGTGTGAACTCTGGGGGACTTGTAAGTCCCATGTGTTGGTGTTTGGGTGAACTGTGTGTCGTCTGAGAGACTTGTAAGTCCCATGTGTTGGTGTTTGGGTCAACTGTGTGAACTCTGGGGGACTTGTAAGTCCTGTGTGTTGATGTTTGGGTCAACTGTGTGAACTCTGGGGGATTTGTAAGTCCCATGTGTTGGTGTTTGGGTGAACTGTGTGTCCTCTGAGAGACTTGTAAGTCCCGTGTGTTGGTGTTTGGGTCAATTGTGTGTCCTCTGGGAGACTTGTAAGTCCTGTGTGTTGATGTTTGGGTCAACTGTGTGAACTCTGGGGGACTTGTAAGTCCCGTGTGTTGGTGTTTGGGTCAACTGTGTGAACTCTTGGAGACTTGTAAGTCCCGTGTGTTGATGTTTGGGTCAACTGTGTGAACTCTGGGAGACTTGTAAGTCCCATGTGTTGGTGTTTGGGTCAATTGTGTGTCCTCTGGGAGACTTGTAAGTCCCGTGTGTTGGTGTTTGGGTCAACTGTGTGTCCTCTGGGAGACTTGTAAGTCCCGTGTGTTGGTGTTTGGGTCAACTGTGTGAACTCTGGGAGACTTGTAAGTCCCGTGTGTTGGTGTTTGGGTCAACTGTGTGAACTCTGGGAGACTTGTAAGTCCCGTGTGTTGGTGTTTGGGTCAACTGTGTGAACTCTGGGAGACTTGTAAGTCTCTTGATTTGGTGTTTCGGTCAACTGAAACCTAAAAAGTGCAGCCATCAGCATCAGGTTGGTGTAGAGACTGTTCTACTGACCTGATGCCAAGGTGCCATATCCATGGAGACTGTTGGAGAGTTCCCCTTCTGCTCCCCTAGCTCAGAAGCCATTGGCTGTGTAGGCTGTGTGCTGGAGTTGGACATCTGTAGAGAGTGTAGCCAGGACCTGTGCTGGAGTTGGACATCTGTAGAGAGTGTAGCCAGGACCTGTGCTGGAGTTGGACATCTGCAGAGAGTGTAGCCAGGACCTGTGCTGGAGTTGGACATCTGCAGAGAGTGTAGCCAGGACCTGTGCTGGAGTTGGACATCTGCAGAGCGTGTAGCCAGGACCTGTGCTGGAGTTGGACATCTGCAGAGTGTGTACCCAGGACCTGTGCTGGAGTTGGACATCTGCAGAGAGTGTAGCCAGGTATGATTCAGTACTGCACATTCGCTGGGTTGATGATGTTGCCTCACAGGATTGAGGTATTTCATAGACCTGAGTTGATGTTGTCTCCATAGGATTGAGGTATTTCATAGACCTGGGTTGATGTTGCCTCCATAGGATTGAGGTATTTCATAGACCTGAGTTGATGTTGTCTCCATAGGATTGGAGTATTTCATTGACCTAGGTTGGTGATGTCTCCACAGGATTGAGGTATTTCATAGACCTAGGTTGATGATGTCTCCACAGGATTGAGGTATTTCATAGACCTAGGTTCTTCTTCTTCTTTGCGTATATCCGGAGTGTTTTTTCACATGTGATTGCAGTGTGTTGTTACGCCTCCTTGGGCCGAAACCCTTGGCCCAACTCATCTGACTTTCGCATGCGTTTTTGAGGGAATCGTCACGTCCTGCTCATGGCTGCTTTAATTCCTCACTTCAATATATAGGGCATTTCGTTCGCTACGGGTAGTTCCCGCACAAACCAGGCCGGTCTGCAGACGGTATCCACTCAGCGAGTTTTCGATTTGGACATGTGCTTGTCGCTTTGCCCGGAGACAGAATAGTCACAGCTGTTCCGAGTACGACAGACATTTGGAAAACTAGCTAGTCAGAGCTGTTCCAGACACGAGGGTCATTAGGAAAACTAGGTAGTCAGAGCTGTTCCTAGCACTAAAGACATTTCACTCGGACGTTTATGCATTGTGCCTGATTTATTTGCACCCGTAGGCCAGCACATCCGACTTCAGCGGGCATTTTTACGGGTTTGCCTTCCCGGGGTTTCGAGAGACGTTAGACTTTTACTGCTGTGGTGTCGCCCACATCTCAGCTGGTCAAGGTAGAACGGTCAAAGACATCACGGTCAACCCTCAAGGGAAGGCAGGGGCAGACCATGGGCATTCCCCGCTATCCAAGGAGGCTTCCATAAATGCAGAGCCGGCACATAGCGCTCTGAGACTGGGCTCACCCGAGGAGTCGCCACATCTTGCTCGTGGCTGCTTTAATTCCTCACTTCCATGTATTGGGCATTTCGTTTTGCCACTGGTCGCTCCCCACACAAACCAGGGACGGACAGTCTGCGGACGACATCCACTCATATAGCTTTCGCTTCGGACTACCACGTGTTGGATTCGCTAGCCAAGCGTTCCATTTCGTGTTTTGGAGACGTTTTTTTTCCACCTTTGGCTACGCTCACTCTATGGGTATAGATACAGACTTTCATCGTAACCACTTCGTGCGACTGAACCGCTTTGCCACCTTAAGGTACCGCTCACGAGGTAGGCTACATGTGCTGCCGGCTCAGCACCTTACCTCCATGCAACATTGAGCAAGTAACGGCCAGGCCCTCTCATCCGGAGATCCCTCGTATCCCCCAGCTGAGAACCTTCGAACAAGTATCTGAACTAAGCATGTAGCATGCTCAGTATCTCACCTCCATTTTTCGGTAGGTGAGTATCGGACCGGCTCTCACATCCGAGGGTTTATGGCTTAGAGGCGTTCAGCCATATCCCTCGGCTGAGAGCCTTTGAGTATGTGTCTGGACCAAGATTTCTAGCTTCGTGCGCCTGATTTTGGCTTTTTAATGTTATCCTCAGTCTACCTGCATAGTAGCAGGTTGTGTCTCTCTTAGTCTGGCACCTAACCCAAGTCCTCTCCGACACATAGTTGTGCTTCCGTCGGCTCAGCTCTTGGGGTCATTGGGACACACAAGGCCCCCCCCCCCCCCCCCCGCAGCAAGGTGGAGACACATCGGGGGTTTGGGGGGGGGGGGGAAATAGACCTAGGTTGATGTTGCCTCCATATGATTGGGGTATTTCATTGACCTAGGTTGATGATGTCTTCACAGGATTGAGGTATTTCATAGACGTAAGTTGATGTTGCCTCCATAGGATTGGGGTATTTCATAGACCTAGGTTGATATTATCTCCGCAGGGTAGAGGTATTTCATAGACCTGGGTTGGTGATGTTGTCTCCACAGAATTAAGGTATTTCATAGACCTGGGTTGATGTTGCCTCACAGGATTGAGATATTTCATTGACCTGGGCTGATGTTGCCTCACAGGATTGAGATATTTCATTGACCTGGGCTGATGTTGCCTCACAGGATTGGGGTATTTCATAGACCTAGATTGGTGATGTTACTTCCACAGGATTGGAGTATTTCATAGACGTTGGTAATGTTGTCTCCACAGGATTAAGGTATTTCATAGACCTGGGTTGATGATGTTGCCTCCATAGGATTGGGGGGACAGTTATGTCCAGTGGGGAGTTTATAAAATGTAAGATGAAATTGTATCTTGATATAAACATGGCTGACACTGTAATCTGATGTTTGGTGACAGCATGTAAGTAGTACAGTTGACAAATGTAGTTAGATTGTGGTGGACAGAAGTTGATTGTGACAGCTTGTTCTCATCCACAGAGGATCAGCACAGCAAGCGGTGATGGCCGGCACTACTGCTACCCACATTTCACGTGTGCTGTAGACACGGAGAATATTCGTCGAGTGTTTGATGATTGTAGGGACATCATCCAGCGAATGCATCTACGACAATACGAGCTTCTGTGATTTTGGCCCAGTCTGTGGCAGGACTACTACTTTCTATTGTGATGCATCTGTGCTTTTTTAATGGTCATTTCTATGATCGTGAGTGCATGTGACTTCTGGGATTCTTGTGCCACTGGTTTGGATGGTGGAAGCTGAGAGCTGGGTTGTGACGAGGGTGCCATGCTTCCTGTCACTGGGGTCCACATCCCCCTTCCCCTGCCTTGCCATGCCTGATTTCTTGGAGCTTCATGGAGCCAGCGCAGAAAGCTTCAGCCACACTGGGTGGTGCCGTGGGATTATTTGACCAGGTTGAGAGCAGGCTGCATTCTTACATAATTGACTGTTTTATGACTGTGAAAATGATTCACCCAGGGTGACAGTGTGTGATATATACACATTTGTGTAACTATGAGCTAGATGTCTTCTATGGATATATATACACATGTGTGTAAGTGTGAGCTAAATGTCTGGATATATATACACATGTGTGTAAGTGTGAGCTAGATATCTTCTGTGGATACTTGGCTACTGAAGTTTTATTTGTGCAGATTAGCAGGCAACAGCCGTTTGATATACTCTCTCTTTATCTATCTTTAACCACTTGTTACAGCCATATATCTCTCTCTTTATCTTTAACCACTTCATACAGCCATATCTCTCTCTCTCTCTCTCTCTCTCTCTCTCTCTCTCTCTCTCTCTCTCTATCTATCTCTCTCTCTCTATCTCTCTCTCTCTATCTCTCTCTCTCTATCTTTAACCACTTGTTACAGCCATATATCTCTTTCTCTCTCTCTTTATCTATCTTTAACCACTTGTTACAGCCATATCTATCTCTCTCTTTATCTTTAACCACTTCATACAGCCATATCTATCTCTCTCTCTCTTTATCTTTAACCACTTGTTACAGCGATATCTCTCTCTCTCTCTCTCTCTCTCTCTCTCTTTATGTTTAACCACTTGTTACAGCCATATATCTCTCTCTCTCTCTTTATCTATCTTTAACCACTTGTTACAGCCATATATATATATCTCTCTTTATCTATCTTTAACCACTTGTTACAGCCATATATATATCTCTCTCTCTTTATCTATCTTTAACCACTTGTAACAGCCATATATATCTCTCTCTCTTTATCTATCTTTAACCACTTGTTACAGCCATATATCTCTCTCTCTCTCTTTATCTATCTTTAACCACTTTTTACAGCCATATATATCTCTCTCTCTTTATCTATCTTTAACCACTTGTTACAGCCATATATATCTCTCTCTTTATCTATCTTTAACCACTTGTTACAGCCATATATATCTCTCTCTCTCTTTATCTATCTTTAACCACTTGTTACAGCCATATATATCTCTCTCTAACCATGTGATACAGCCATATCTCTCTCTCTCTCTCTCTCTCTCTCTCTCTCTCTCTCTCTCTCTCTCTTTATCTTTAACCACTTGTTACAGCCATATATATCTCTCTCTCTCTTTATCTATCTTTAACCACTTGTTACAGCCATATATATATCTCTCTCTCTTTATGTATCTTTAACCACTTGTTACAGCCATATATATCTCTCTCTCTTTATCTATCTTTAACCACTTGTTACAGCCATATATATCTCTCTCTCTTTATCTATCTTTAACCACTTGTTACAGCCATATATATATATCTCTCTCTTTATCTATCTTTAACCAATTGTTACAGCCATATATATCTCTCTCTCTTTATCTATCTTTAACCACTTGTTACAGCCATATATATATATATCTCTCTCTCTCTTTATCTATCTTTAACCACTTGTTACAGCCATATATATATATCTCTCTCTCTTTATCTTTAACCACTTGTTACAGCCATATATATCTCTCTCTTTATCTATCTTTAACCACTTGTTACAGCCATATATATATCTCTCTCTCTTTATCTATCTTTAACCACTTGTTACAGCCATATATATATATATCTCTCTCTCTCTTTATCTATCTTTAACCACTTGTTACAGCCATATATATCTCTCTCTTTATCTATCTTTAACCACTTGTTACAGCCATATATATATCTCTCTCTCTCTCTCTAACCATGTGATACAGCCATATCTCTCTCTAATTATTGATTAGTTATATATCTCTCACTCTCTTTATCATTAACCACTTCATAAGCCCCCCCCCCCCCACTCTCTCTCTCTCTCACTCTCTCTCTCTCTCACACACACACCACTTAATATAGGCATCTTTCTCTCTCTCTAACCACTTTATACAGCCATCTCTCTCTCTATCTATCTCTCTCTCTCTCTCTAACAAACTTTATACAGCCAATTCTCTTTCTCTTAATTTATTTCTGTCTATCTTTCATTATTTCTCTCTATCTTTTTTATATACCTCTCTTTTTCTCTCTCTCTCTCTTCCTTCCCTTTCTCTTCTGTCTCTCCCTTACATCTTTTACTCAGTCATTCTGTATATCATTTTAACTTGTCTTTGTTTCACATGATGTGACTGTCTGTTACAGTCTTGACTTACTCTGTCTCTATGTCTGTCATTCATCGTATCTTTATGTCTGTCTCTGTCTCACTCTGTGATATGCCTGTCTCTGTGATATGTCTGTCTCTGTCTCACTCTGTGATATGTCTGTCTCTTGCTCCCAGAGATCCCAGGTCAGACAGGAGTGGGTACATCTTGTTCTACCCAACTTGTCCTGTGTATGTTACATTTGCATGGCTGAAGGTTAGGTCCGCCCCGTATGTAGCGGTGCCCGTGTCATTCGTGTGGAAAGATCATGTTTGGATTAGAACATATTCCCTGTGTTATTGTTAGGCCTGGACTAAATGATCGTGTACACTTGTGGGCAACAGTTGTGGTGACGTGACTGCCAGTAGACGATCATCTACACCTGTGGGCAACCAGTATGGTGATGTGACTGTCAGTAGATAATCATCTACACTTGTGGGCAACCAGTGTGTGTGGTGACGTGACTGCCAGTAGATGATCATCTACACCTGTGGGCAGCCAGTATGGTGACGTGACTGCCAGTAGATAATCATCTACACTTGTGGGCAACCAGTGTGTGTGGTGATGTGACTGCCAGTAGCATGAACTGTCCCGAGGCTTGAGTATCAAAGAGCACAGAGAAAAAATCTGCAGCATTTGCCAGTCAGTTTAAAGACCTTCTGTACGGATGGACTGAATGCATGTGGGTATTTATAGAGTTAGAGCAGAGATGTTAGAAATCAACTAGTATGTTTTCTGTCTGGTAGCTCACAGCCATCATTTATTTAGTGGAAATGTTGTTGGTACACTCTAGTGGAAATGTTGTAGGTAAACTCTGTAGTGGAAATGTTGTAGGTAAACTGTAGTGGAAATGTTGTTGGTACACTCTAGTGGAAATGTTGTAGGTAAACTCTGTAGTGGAAATGTAGGTACACTGTAGTGGAAATGTTGTAGGTAAACTCTGTAGTGGAAATGTAGGTACTCTGTAGTGGAAATGTTGTAAACTCTGTCATGGAAATGTAGGTAAACTCTGAAGTGGAAATGTTGTAGGTAAACTCTGTAGTAGAAATGTTGTAGGTAAACTCTGAAGTGGAAATGTTGTAGGTAAACTCTGTAGTGGAAATGTTGTAGGTAAACTCTGTAGTAGAAATGTTGTAGGTAAACTCTGTAGTGGAAATGTTGTAGGTAAACTCTGTAGTAGAAATGTTGTAGGTAAACTCTGTAGTGGAAATGTTGTAGGTAAACTCTGTAGTAGAAATGTTGTAGGTAAACTCTGAAGTGGAAATGTTGTTAGTAAACTCTGTAGTGGAAATGTTGTAGGTAAACTCTGTAGTAGAAATGTTGTAGGTAAACTCTGTAGTGGAAATGTTGTAGGTAAACTTTGTAGTGAAACCTCTTGCTGCATGTACAGCCCAGTTTGTGCTGCTTGCTGTCTGTGTAATCTTTAGCTCCTTGTACAGCCCAGTTTGTGCTGTTTGCTCATAACCTCATACTGTGTACAGCCCAGTTTCTGCTGTTTGCTGATAACCTCTTGCTGTGTACAGCCCAGTTTCTGCTGTTTGCTGATAACCTCTTGCTGTGTACAGCCCAGTTTGTGCTGTTTGCTGTCTGTATAACCTCTTGCTGTGTACAGCCCAGTTTGTGCTGTTTGCTGTCTGTATAACCTCTTGCTGTGTACATCCCAGTTTGTGTTGTTTGTTGTTGACTTGTATTGTATTACAGAGTAACACATCAAGTAGAAAGTCGAAAGCAGTCAGTACATGTTGCTTAGTCCCTGACAGTGATTGCTTCAGTTGTGTGTGCAAATGTCTGTGCTGTCTGGTCAGTAGTGCACAATGTCTGTGCTGTCTGGTCAGTAGTGTAGTAGTGCAAGCTGATAGTCCGGTTATGAGTGCATTGCTGTCTGTGCTGTCTGGTCAGTCATTCCCTGGTGAAACCTGCAAGTGCATTCTGGGAATTCTGTTCAGCAGTTCCATCTGAAACTGCTAGAAGGTGTTGTTACTTGTCTGGTAGAGCAGCTGTATGCTACCATGCAGTTCTCAGGTTTAAATCCTCACCAGGTCTTGTATGATTATGTGTCCTCATTTCAAATAGTTTGCCATTGTAATCATAAAATTAGGTTGACTCGTTCTGCATAAGTTTTGTGTAGTTGTTAACAGATTCCCTGGGACGCTGCATTAGAACTAGCACAGCTGTCTTATGCCTGGAGAGACCCGGCTCTGCTGGGTTCGGCTGTGTGGGTGTGTAATTACGCTGACATAAATCACTATAACACTGGTTTATCTACACTTTCAGAGAGGATTTAAACCAACACACTCACTCAGCACAGGACAGACCAGATGTTTTGATGTGTCTGGTATCAGTGGCACAGTATTTATTTATGTAAGAGAAAGGTCTGCACAGGCAACAACAACAGGCTGAGAATTCCATTGCGTTCTGGCTCATTCTTCACAAAATGAGGTGCCATCCTTGTAGGTTGACTAGCCGGTCTGCGTGGCCATCCCAGAATGTGACACGATGTGCGAGATTTGTGTTTTGTAAGGCTTGGACTTGTGTGTGGCCATCCCAGAATGTGACAGGATGTGTGTCAGACCTGGACGTGTGTGTGGCCTTCCCAGAATGTGACACGATGTGTTTGCCAGGCTTGGACTTATGTGTGGCCATCCCAGAATGTGACAGGATGTGTTTGTCAGGCTTGGACTTATGTGTGGCCATCCCAGAATGTGACAGGATGTGTGTGTCAATCATGGACTTGTGTGTGGCCATCCCTGAATGTGACAGGATGTGTGTGTCAGTCATGGACCTGTGTGTGTCAATCATAGACCTGTGTGTGGCCATCCCAGAATGTGACAGGACATGCCAGATTTGTCATTAAGTCCAACATGGATTGCAGATTGCCTAGTTGCACTCTCCAGCCGCACCCACGCCCCCTCTCCCTCCTCCAATCAGCCTCAGTCGGTCGCAGGATGTGGTCAACAAGTGGCAAGTTTATAATTCACTCCAGCGTCACAACATGCTATTGTGTGGCATGGAATGCTGGGACATGTACCAGTCTTCAGTGGGAAAACTACTGACTTTCCGTGATGACTGAAATAACCCTTGCTTGCTCTCTGCCTGTGTCATTTTTTGAGAGATGCCATATTAAGTTATGATTAATATTGAATGTAGAATGACATGTTCTTTCTGACTTTATTGTTTGAGTTTTTGTAAGATGTGTGTTCAATAATTCTACAGTTGTTGAGAGTTGTTTTATATTCAAGGGTTTTGTTTTTCATTGATTAGAATTGACTTTCATAGACCCTGAATTATTGAAGAACATGTAACATACAGTTGTAGGTGTAAATGCTTGCCAGATTTATCAGACAACTCATGTGCAATTGTTGATTGTGTGAAAAGCTCTGCCAAATGTCCGACCTGGGAGACCCTTTCTGGCACATATTGAGTTGTCTTCATTTCTTCTTCATGAGAATGAACTTGCGTTTTCTTCCACATCAAGATATGAATGATCATACAGGATGTGCATGTATTTTGCAGGACATTATAATCACCATGTATTCAAATTACCATAATGATTTTTTTTTAATGAAAAAAAATTTAACAGTATAAATAAACAAACTTCCCATGGACACTTGAATTGTCCGCTTGAAACTGCTCAGCCGATTTTTGTTGTTGATGTTTTTAATTGCCGATTTCTTTTGTTCACTTGCTGGTTGTTGAACGTATTTTGTTGTTCAATGGTTTTGTTACAGAATGGATGTGCTGATGCTGTTTGAGTTGGATGCCTTGTGACATGTTGTCAGGTGTGATTGATTTTTTTGATGGCAGTTGAAATTGTTCATGCTGTCTGGAGGGAATGTTAAAAATATTTATGAATGCTTGTATTCTCCGATATAGTGTGTTGATAGAATTATTAACATATGTTTATTTTGTATGAAGTATTCATTTAGCAAAATATGTGATTGTTTTCTAATATGTAGTTTGTTCATTGACTTATTTAGTGTATTCTAATCTGTTGAGCAAAATATTCGTACAACTAAACATTCAGTAGAAAAAGGGCTCAGTAATCAAATAACCCTTTAAAATGTTTAGTGAAATCCCCATCTCTGATGTCATTACAACTTCTTAGTGAAATCGCCGCCTCTTCAATCACTACAACTTCTTAGTGAAACTAACATTTCTGTCATGAATAATCTCTCATGAGACAGCTACTCAAATTATTCATTGGTCAAACAGTTTATTTCAAGAAAGTGTTTGTAAAACCTTCATTGGTCAAACAGTTTATTTCAAGAAAGTGTTTGTAAAACCAGTTGTACACTGTAATGCAGCCACTAGCCACAGAAATACTATAATGATTGAGTAAACTGGCTACATGTAGTTCTTATATTGCTAGTTTCAGGGAAGCTTTGGCAAAGTTGAAACATTTGTGGCGTAGTTCACTGCTCTGCCAGCTCAGTGAGAGCGAGTTTGATTAATGGTGGTCATTTGTGTAGTGGTCCATAAAATATGAGGTTTATACAGACCTCACACAGCAGGTGAGAGCGATTGACCTGGGATATTGTTCAGACCTCACACAGCAGGTGAGAGAGATTGACCTGGGACATTGTTCAGACCTCACACAGCAGGTGAGAGCGACTGACCTGGGACATTGTTCAGACCTCACACAGCAGGTGAGAGCGACTGACCTGGGACATTGTTCAGACCTCACACAGCAGGTGAGAGCGACTGACCTGGGACATTGGTGTAAGACTGACCACGCTACTACTTGTGTTTCATTCGGCCAGAAACACTCTGCCTCCCTGCTGTGGGGTCACATTCAGCCAGGTGGTGTCCTCAGCCCAGTTTTGATTGTTCTACACAATAGTTGTCTGGAAAGGAAACTGGCTGGCCATTCTACCTTATTAGCTATAACCCACTATATGCATAAGTGTAGCATTTTACAAGCCTGTTTGCAGTATTGTCCATAATTGACCTTGTACCTGTGTCCCCTGGGAAGGTTAACCCGGTCAACAAATGCCCGCAGAAGTCGGATGTGTCGGCCTAACGGCGCAAGAACGCAGCTCTGCTGTAAACAGGCACAACGCAATCACGTCCGAAGAAAAAACTCCGGATGAACGAAGAAGAAGAAGTACCTGTGTCCTCTTGTTGATCCTTCTTTGCAATTGGCGATGATAGCAGATGCTTGTCTATTTATTTATGTGCATGTGAAGCTGTACTTGATGTGTTGTCAGCTGACTGGAGTCCAGTATTTGACACTGCTGACCCTGGCCAGCCTGCCCAACCCCTGCTCTGTGTGTATAGTCTGTTGTTGTGGAGAGGGCAAGAGAAATACATTCACCCTTATTGATGGGCACTCGTAAAGAAGACAGGAAAGAAGTAAAGATCAGAGGACACACAAAACAGTATAAGTATTGAAAGTTGAAGGGAAGATTTGATTTGACATTGTCTGTGTATCTTCTCTGTGGTGAAGGGTTACCGGCGCAGCTCATAATCCCACATACCTGCATTCGTAACACAGTTGTGGGCGATTTGACAGCTGACCGCCTTGCGTTGGTTTTTATAAAATGGTATGAGCATTGGTCGTTCAGAAAGCAATGGCAACCTACTGAACGTAAACTTACCAAGAAATCACAGACAGCCAGTAAAAAATGCTGCGGTTGACTGTGATGTCCTGTAAAGGATATACAACTAACTCATTACTGAGTGCCAGTCAATAGCTGTGAATACATTTCTCATGTCACAGTCGTGTCTCTAGCCACGGGTGTTGTGTCCCGTGTTGTTCACTCATGGGTGTTGTGTCCCAGATTGTCCAGCCATGGGAGTTGTGTCTGGGGTTGTTCATCCATGGGTGTTGTGTCCCGGGTTTTCCAGCCATGGGTCTTGTGTCCCGGGTTGTCCAGCCATGGATCTTGTGTCCCGGGTTGTCCAGCCATGGGTGTTGTGTCCAGTTGTTGATGTTGAGTCCCGGTTTGTTCAGCTATGGGTGTTGTGTCCCGGGTTGTCCAGCCGTTGGTGTTGTCCCGGGTTGTCCAGCCATGTGTGTTGTGTCCAGGGTTATCCAGCCATGGGTGTTGTCCAGGGTTGTCCAGCCATTGGTGTTGTGCAGAGAGTTTGGCAGTGTCTGTGCTTGGGCCGGTGGAGGTTGTGGGGGAATGATGGGAATGCCCCAACAAGCCCAGGGCTGGAGGGATGTGTTGTGACTATATTAATTTGGTTGTGATTGATGCCTCCAACTGTTGCACTGAGAGCTCGAGTGCTCAAGTGACCTGTAGATCCTGTACTGGTGTATGCATGCGCAACTTGAGCAATAAACAGACCAGGTGAGGAACATCTCACGGCAGTGGGAGTGTGGTTTCTGGAAACAATACCGTGAATACCTTGGACAGACAGGAAAGATAAAAACCAATAAGACAGTTGTTCCAGAAACAAATGAAAAGCATACATTAGAGAAATTAGATGTGGGCAGTCCAGATTCTCTGAGCATGTTATGAGGAAAAATCCATTTGAAAATTGTCATGATAGTCGGCAAATTTGATGGGAAGAGAGGATGAGGAAGGCAGAGATCAGTACCTGGATGGCTTGACCACATGGCAGAGTTGGGACCAGAAGGTAGACCTGATTGAGACATTGGTCATCACTTGAGACGGCCCTTGCTGGTCAACATGGCACATGATGATGATGATGATCCATTCCCCCTTGCCTTCCACGCACACACACATGGGTGTTTGTGAGCCCTGCCTGTGATGGCAGTGTCCAGCTGTGAAGACATGTGTGAGCCCTGCCTGTGATGGCAGTGTCCAGCTGTGAAGACACGTGTGAGCCCTGCCTGTGATGGAAGTGTCCAGCTGTGAAGACAAGTGTGAGCCCTGCCTGTGATGGCAGTGTCCAGCTGTGAAGACACGTGTGAGCCCTGACTGTGATGGCAGTGTCCAGCTGTGAAGACAAGTGAGAGCCTTTCCACACACAACTCCGTAGAGTAGGTCGCCTGTGCCCCACTGTTGTGTGTTTCCTGACCTCTACCCTGGGAAGTCGACACATATTTAGGTAGCAGTATAGATACAGATGGAAGAACAGACAGGACACTCAATACGGCAAAAGAGGAGCTGGCATAGACACAGATGGGTGAACGGACAGGGGACATTCAAGTAAGAATACATATGGCACAGAGGAGCTGGTAGGGAGGGGACAAGGAATTCAACAGGGCAGGAAACCGTGGAACTTTAATGGGAGAGGTCAGTGCCAGTGAATGAGTGACAGACATGGACAACTGCAGACATTCATGGGCTGGGGCCAGGACAGAATACAAGGATGAACATGGTCTACCAGAGACATTCATGGGCTGGGGCCAGGACAGAATACAAGGATGAACATGGTCTACCAGAGACATTCATGGGCTGGGGCCAGGACAGAATACAAGGATGAACATGGTCTACCAGAGACATTCATGGGCTGGGGCCAGGACAGAATACAAGGATGAACATGGTCTACCAGAGACATTAATGGGCTGGGGCCAGGACAGAATACAAGGATGAACATGGTCTGGGGCCAGGACAGAATACAAGGATGAACATGGTCTACCAGAGACATTCATGGGCTGGGGCCAGGACAGAATACAAGGATGAACATGGTCTGGGGCCAGGACAGAATACAAGGATGAATATGGTCTACCAGAGACATTCATGGGCTGGGGCCAGGACAGAATACAAGGATGAACATGGTCTACCAGAGACATTCATGGGCTGGGGCCAGGACAGAATACAAGGATGAACATGGTCTGGGGCCAGGACAGAATACAAGGATGAACATGGTCTACCAGAGACATTAATGGGCTGGGGCCAGGACAGAATACAAGGATGAACATGGTCTACCAGAGACATTCATGTGGGGCTTAGGGAGACGACTAGACAGGTGCCACTGAACCCAGAGGCGAGGACAAGGCACTGGACAGGACACACATGGAGGAGACCTGAGGGTAGTATAACTGGACAGTTCTTCTTCTTCTGCGTTCATCCAGAGTTTTTTTTTTTTTTTTTTTTAAATTTTTCGGATGTGATTGCGTTGTGCCTGTTTACAGCAGAGCTGCATTCTTGTGCCATTAGGCCGACACGTCCGACTTCTGCGGGCATTTGTTGACCGGGTTAGCCTTCCCGGACTGGACAGTTCTGTCTCTGGAACAGCCAGGGCCAACAAACGGGGGGACCTCCACACACATGGAGGAGGTGAGTACAGATGAAGATGAGGATGACATGGAGGCAGCCTCACGAGATAGGAGGGCTGGCTGTGGTGTTGGTTCAGGGCCTGTGGTCCAGCCTCAGCAGAAGAGGATAACTTGGGCCTGCATTTGGGGACTAAATAGAGCTAAATACTCTCTGTAACTACTTGTTCAATGGGTCTCAAGGCAAAATAGTGAACTGCAACTGGTGCCTCATTCAGCATAGGGTGGGTTGTGTTTCTACTGACACCTTGTAGCTGGGTTGTGTTTCTACTGACATCTTGTGGCTGGGTTGTGTTTCTGCTGACATTCTGTGGGTGTGTTGGTTCTGCTGATATCCTGTGGGTAGCTCTGTCTGATCGTGTAGTCGTGGTAGCTGTATCTCACTGGTCTTCTTGTATCGGCTTCGTATATTTCATTAATGTTATGTTGTAGTTTTATTCGAATTGTTTATTTATTTATATTTATTAATATTACTGCTAATTAACCTGTTATTATTCTTTCGTTGGTGTAGCTGTATAAAGGTTGTGTGTGCGTGCGTGTGCAGTGCAATTCACCAGCATATCATATACGGGAAATGTACTGTTGCTGCCAATGCCCTCGTAACTTCAAACATAGTTAAGTTATCTGCATCTGATAATTTGCCAGTTTGTTTGTCATTATATTCCTGTGTATTTTCATGTGGCTTTGTGTGACTGGTGCAGGATGCTGACCCATGACCGCCCACTCTTCATGGCATGGCACGGCACATGATGGCGTGCATGAATGTACATAAGATCTTCATTTCTATGAGAGCTTGTCTGTCAGTTTGCTTTCCTATTTATCTCTGTGATTGTTATGTCAATTCAGGGCAGACCTCAGTAAACGTAACATTGATTGGTATGTCAGTTCAGGGCAGACCTCAGTAAACGTAACAATATAAATGACACTTTGCAGTCCTGTAGAAACATGTCCACGACATTGTCTTCATGTTGGTACCTTATGTCTGGGGACATTCTTGTCTTCAAGTTGGTACCTAATGTCTGGGGACATTCTTGTCTTCAAGTTGGCACCTTATATAATGGGACATTGTCTTCAAGTTGGCACCTTATGTAAGGGGACATTGTCTTAAAGTTGGCACCTTATGTAAGGGGACATTGTCTTTAAGTTGGACCTTATGTAAGAGGACATTGTCTTCAAGTTGGACCTTATGTAAGGGGACATTGTCTTTAAGTTGGCACCTTATGTAAGGGGACATTGTCTTCAAGTTGGCACCTTATGTAAGGGGACATTGTCTTCAAGTTGGCACCTTATGTAATGGGACATTGTCTCCATGTTGGCACCTTATGTAAGGGGACATTGTCTTCAAGTTGGACCTTATGTAAGGGGAAATTGTCTTCAAGTTGGCACCTTATGTAATTGTCTTCAAGTTGGCACCTTATGTAAGGGGACATTGTCTTCAAGTTGGCACCTTATGTAAGAGGACATTGCCTTCAAGTTGGCACCTTATGTAAGGGGACATTGTCTTTAAGTTGGCACCTTATGTAATTGTCTTCAAGTTTCAAGTTGGCACTTTATGTAAGGGGATATTGTCTTCAAGTTGGCACTTTATGTAAGGGGACATTGTCTTTAAGTTGGCACCTTATGTAAGGGGACATTGTCTTCAAGTTGGCACCTTATGTAATTGTCTTCAAGTTGGCACCTTATGTAAGGGGACATTGTCTTCAAGTTGGCAAGTAATGTAAGGGGACATTCTCGTTTTCTGCTTCTTCTTCACTTGTGTCTGCTGCCTCTGAGTGTTGGGCTAAGACGGGAGTTCTCCAGCGTGCTCTTCGGTGGTCCTCATACACAATGTCTGTGTGGTTCACTGTTCCCCTACCTACATACGGATGTGAATCATGTACCACTTCACAATCACCAAGACAAATGAGTTTGAGGCTTTGAGCTGAGATGTGACAGAAATGCCAGGGGTCAAGTAGAGGTCAAACACTGGCATTCTGCCAGATGTGACTCTGACTGACACACCACATGGCAGAACTCTGACTGACACACCACATGGCAGAACTCTGACTGACACACCACATGGCAGAACTCTGACTGACACACAGCGTCATGTCCCAGGGGCTGGAATACTTTGGCCACATCAAACATGCTAGTGGTCTGGACAGAACAATAATATAGTTTCTGAGTGATGTTGCTCGCTGTGTCTGGGAGCCAGCGAAGTGATGTGTAGCAATATGATTGTACTTGATACTGTTTGCTGTGTCTGGGAGCCAGTGAAGTGATGTGTAGCAATATGATTGTACTTGATACTGTTTGCTGTGTCTGGGAGCCAGCGAAGTGATGTGTAGCAATATGATTGTACTTGATACTGTTTGCTGTGTCTGGGAGCCAGCGAAGTGATGTGTAGCAATATGATTGTACTTGATACTGTTTGCTGAGTCTGGGAGCCAGCGAAGTGATGTGTAGCAATATGATTGTACTTGATACTGTTTGCTGTGTCTGGGAGCCAGTGAAGTGATGTGTAGCAATATGATTGTACTTGATACTGTTTGCTGTGTCTGGGAGCCAGTGAAGTGATGTGTAGCAATATGATTGTACTTGATACTGTTTGCTGTGTCTGGGAGCCAGTGAAGTGATGTGTAGCAATATGATTGTACTTGATACTGTTTGCTGTGTCTGGGAGCCAGTGAAGTGATGTGTAGCAATATGATTGTACTTGATACTGTGCTCTTCATTGATCACTGGTATTGTGTCATATGGTTGGTTGCTCTAGAGAAGGTGGGGAGATGAGACTGACACCTAGGCAGCGACACCCAAGTGTAATGCTACTTCTGCACACACACGACAGGTGTGTCCAACAGATGCAAACATTTGCCCAGTACCTGGTCCAGCTCAGAAGCTGCTTGCTCCATGTGCTCTGTGATGTTGTGTTATTGAACTGTTGATGTTCTGTGTTGTCGCAGCAAAACTCTTTGTCACAATGTCTCACATGATGGATGATATCCCTGAAGGTGTAACACAATTCTGTATTAGTGACACATTGTGTACAGTCATTGGAAACACAGGTGATCAAAGACAGCAGCAGAGGCAGTGATGTCTCTGTCTCTTGTAGTAGTCTCCTGTCACCCAGTTGAAGATTACTGCTGTGGATATCTTTGTGGTGTGGTATTTCCATTGAAAGTCTGACTGAAGCTCTGCCTGGTGTGGTCTGATGCCTGTCTTTGTTCAAGATGTCTTTCTGCGCGTCTCTGCATGGTGTAGTCAGAATAGCATTTCCAGTACAAGATGATGACTTACTGTGCATCTCTGCATAGAGCAGTCGGAGACCTTTTCCAGTTAAAGTTGATGCCTTACGTATCTCTGTGTGATGCGGTCAGAATCCTCTCCCTGCCAGGTTGCATAAACCATGCCTAACATGTTCATGTCTGGCGGGCGTGCACTATCTTTGAAGTTCAGTTTTCCTACTACTGTTTGCCTGTTGGCTATCGAGATCTTTCTTTGTGGTATGGTCATCTGCCGCGCAGGAATGGACCGAGACATACTATGTACGTAAGATGCCAGTCGTGTGGTTATACAACCGTGTATGAGAGACAGAGATGACAAGAGAGTGTACTTAATTTTACTGGTGTGATCAATTGTCTGTCCAATTCACTGCCCTAGTGATGAAACAAAAAAATGTAACCAAAAAAAAACAACAAAATATGGCCACTGCTGACTTGAAATAGTTACTTTTTGTCAGGGTTGTCGATAATAAATATATCACCCATTCTATTGTTACCTGTGTACAACTCGTTTGTTTGATTGTGTATTTGAGTTGTACTCTACACATGCGTTTTAGTTTTAATGTACAAATCCTATGCCTGAGTTGACCTGCGGCTGCAGATGTTTACCATGTCAAATGCAAGTATGTTTTAACCAAATATTGTTTGCTGTTTCTGTGGGTTGTTATTGTCAATGGTATGCTGTTTCTGTGTGTTATTGTCAATGGTATGCTGTTTCTGTGTGTTATTGTCAATGATTTAGCTTGTCCCCTAGTTCCTGTTGTGAGTTGTGCCAATGCTGTTCAGCACTTGATTTGGTTGCTAAGGGTTCACGGTTCAGGGTCAGGGAATCAGCTTCATTGCACCGGGTTCCATTCCACATGGCTCTGTCTTTTTTCTGCAGAGTGGCTGGCCAAAAGTGGCACAGCGCACAAACTCTGTGGTTGCAGCGACAACCCCCATGGTCTCTGACAAGATCTCACTCGTGAACCGAATGATGAGTCTGAAGATGAACCCACAACTTTCTGAGCGCGAGTCAGGCAGCTTGACCACACGGCCAAACGGAGGCCCCCTGATGATGAGAGTGGGTCGTGCTCACACCACTCAGCACATCATTTAGCAACTTGTCCAGTGACTTTTTTAACATTTGATTTTTTTTTTGTAAGGAAAACTTGTTTCTGTGATATATTTTATGACTCATGTGCTGTGACTGGACTGTTGGAAATTGTATGGAGTCATGTGCTGACTCAACTACTGGGTTGTTAGTTTTTCTGCTTTCTAATAAGAATAAACGGATATTATTAGGAGATCACATTTGTGATCGTGATTTGTGTTGGAAGAATTGTGTCAGGTTCTGTGCCAGAGTTATGTCTGTCGTCGTCATCAACATCATCATCACCCATCAGGCTCCTGTAGGAGCAGAGGAACACAGCCTCAACTGGGATCAACTCAGAAACCACTCTTGTAACTCATGCATTGCTGGGTGCTGCTGCTGCTGTTTCTACTTCTTTGTATTCATCTTCTTCGATCATCCAGTATGTTTGTCAATGTAATTGTGTTGTGTTTGTTTACAGCAGAGGTGTGATATTTCTGCCTTGTTGTTTCAAATATACGTGTTTTATAAATCTAAAGTCTTTCCCATCAATTTGTAGATCTTCAAGAATCTTCATCATGTTGATATGTCTTACTTTATCAAAAGCCTTTGTGTAGTCAATAAGGCAGATATGTCAGTCTTTATTTACTTATATAGAATGCTCATTTAATGTTCTCAGCATATACACAGCGTTTACTGTACCCTTGATTCTACTGGGTGTTTGTAAAGTCTCACTACACTTTTTATGTAGAACAAATTTGAAAAATGAAGTACATGATGTCATCAAAAAATGTGCTCCACAGCCCACTGTAAAGTAATATGCAGCAAATGGCTGTAACCTGCTGGAGTAATTCTTGAAAGGAAATGTTTACAAAAACAATGTACACACAATTGAGAACCTGAAAGAAGCAATCAGAATTGAGAAATAACAGACACGTTGCAGAAGGTATTTGACAATATGAAGAGACGTGTACAGTCATGTCTTGAAGCCCGTGGTGGACATTTCCAACACCTGTTATAATGAATACTTCATTGGTACTTTCCAGCTTCTCCAAAACAGCGTTACACCATAGCAGTGGCAGTTGTAACTAATGAATTTTTTAACACATTATTTGATATGTACTTCATTTTTCAAATTTGTTCTACATACAAATTGTGGTGAGACTACAAACACCGGTAAAAACCCATATTGTTCTTCCCCTATTTCAGGTTATGTTTTCGTCCTAACTCTTTGCATGATAATTCTGAGCAAAATCTTCATGATGTGGCTCATTATACGAAGAAAATACTCACCAATAAAAAGATTGTTGAAGAGTCGTATAGAACATATACTGTGTGTATGCAAAACATAGGCAATGAGCAGACAAGCTGAGAAACATATAACGGCAGTGGACATGTGGTTTCTGAGGAAATTGCAAAGAAAACCATGGACAGACAGAAACACTAAAATAATCTGTCAAGATTTGTGGGTATATTACAAGGAAAAATATACTTGAAAACAGATGTTGACCCATGCATGTTGTCTCAGTGATCCATGAGTATGCTAAGGGAGATCCAGAAGGGCTGGGCCAGAAGGCAATGGTTTGAATCTCTGAAGAAGTCAAGACAGTAAAATCTGTTTCAAGTTTGTGACAGGGCTTGCGGGTGTCAGAGGAAATCTTGAGCAGTTAAGCTTACGGGCTTGGCTGCTGTATGGAGCAGCTAGGCTTGTGGGCTTGGCTGCTGTAAGGAGCCGACCAGCAATGGAAAAGGATGATTCTCTGAACTCCCTCAGGGAGGCAGGGTGGGTACATGACTCCAGGGATGGATGTAATTCTGAAACTGTGACCAGGCTGCAAGAACAGCAAGTCAAACGGGGTGAAACTAAACAAAAGAGCAATGTGGGGAACCAAAGAAGAATAGTCAACTAATGCAGAACTGGTGTCGTCAGTCGCTACACGTTGAGGAGAGGATCTGAACACTTGAGGACTATAACAGTTGGACGTGCAACAAGGATGATCTGTTGATGAACTAGCTACAGACCATCAGATCTGTGACCACTTCTTTGTGTCAAAGGTCACCAATGGGAAGCAAACAAAACGGCCAGCTTGTGACAGTACAGGTCACTGTGCTGTAAACAAACAGTTCTACAGGTCACTGTGCTGTAAACAAACAGTTCTACAGGTCGCTGTGCTGTACACAAACAGTTCTACAGGTCACTGTGCTGTAAACAAACAGTTCTACAGGTCACTGTGCTGTAAACAAACAGTTCTACAGGGTCACTGTGCTGTAAACAAACAGTTCTACAGGTCACTGTGCTGTAAACAAACAGTTCTACAGGTCACTGTGCTGTACACACAGTTCTACAGGTCACTGTGCTGTACCAACAGTTCTACAGGTCACTGTGCTGTACACAACAGTTCTACAGGTCACTGTGCTGTACACAAACAGTTCTACAGGTCACTGTGCTGTAAACAAACAGTTCTACAGGTCACTGTGCTGTAAACAAACAGTTCTACAGGTCACTGTGCTGTAAACAAACAGTTCTACAGGTCACTGTGCTGTAAACAAACAGTTCTACAGGTCACTGTGCTGTAAACAAACAGTTCTACAGGTCACTGTGCTGTAAACAAACAGTTCTACAGGTCACTGTGCTGTAAACAAACAGTTCTACAGGTCACTGTGCTGTAAACAAACAGTTCTACAGGTCACTGTGCTGTAAACAAACAGTTCTACAGGGTCACTGTGCTGTAAACAAACAGTTCTACAGGTCACTGTGCTGTAAACAAACAGTTCTACAGGTCACTGTGCTGTACACACAGTTCTACAGGTCACTGTGCTGTACACAAACAGTTCTACAGGTCACTGTGCTGTACACAAACAGTTCTACAGGTCACTGTGCTGTAAACAAACAGTTCTACAGGTCACTGTGCTGTAAACAAACAGTTCTACAGGTCACTGTGCTGTAAACAAACAGTTCTACAGGTCACTGTGCTGTAAACAAACAGTTCTACAGGTCACTGTGCTGTAAACAAACAGTTCTACAGGTCACTGTGCTGTACACAAACAGTTCTACAGGTCACTGTGCTGTAAACAAACAGTTCTACAGGTCACTGTGCTGTAAACAAACAATTCTACAGGTCACTGTGCTGTACACAAACAGTTCTACAGGTCACTGTGCTGTAAACAAACAGTTCACGCAGACACTTGAATGGTTCAATGGTTTATTCAGACAAATGACACATTTTTTCAAAAACACTTCCATTCACTCTTTGTTCCTCTTCTACCCAGGGTTGCAGAAGAAATGTACAAACTGGCTTAGTTTTTAAACTTCCATCCTGGCAAGTGGGGATACCTGAAGTTCTGGGGTTTTTTGGTTTTTTTTAAACCAGCCCGAGGGAAGAAGCTGTTGTGGGTTGAGTAAGTGTTGGGGCCCTCACATGTTTATATGTGGGTATGGGAAGTGTTGGGGCACAAATGTGCAACAGTCAAATTGAATAGGTGAAAATTCTTCGATACACGTGCAATTTGAGCAGTTTGGTCAGCATATGATTCAATGTTATTCAATGCCAACAAAACAGTTCTGTGTCTTGTTATACTTGTATCACAGCTCACATACTTTCATCTGCAGAATCGATCTTCTACATGCCGCAGCATCACTTGACTTCTCATCCATGTCATCAGACACTTTCATCTGTTCTTCACACACCAGGCACCCTCTAGACCAGTGGTTCTCAACATTTTTTGGCCCATGCACCCCTTCACCATATGTTCAGAACGTCATTTCCCCCTTTCGTATTTCTTCATATAATATCTCCCCCCACACACACACATTCAGGGTACGTAAAAATTGAAGCTAAATGTAATAGCACATACTAGAACAAGTTTAGGCGCCTACATAAAACGTGATTAGCGGGTCTACTTGCGTTATAAAACAAATTTCAGAAGGGCGAGAAGTATGGAACTGTAAAGTATGGAGGGAAAAACAATATCAAGTAATCGATTCTTAACGTAATCTTGAAATAATCTTAATTCTCCCCCCTCCCCCCGGAAACCCTAAAATTCACCCCTAGGGGGAGAATTCCCCACCGGCTGAGAACCACTGCTCTAGTCCCTCACATGTATGTCAAAAATCACACACTTCCATAGACTTTTCATACACCAAGAACCCTTGCATTTATGCTATAAATCACAACTTCTATAACTTTTCACATACCAAGAACCCTCACATTTATGCCATAGATCACACACTTCCATAGACTTTTCATACACCAAGAACCCTTGCATTTATGCTATAAATCACAACTTCTATAACTTTTCACATACCAAGAACCCTCACATTTATGCCATAGATCACACACGTCTATAAACTTTTAATGCATCAAGAACCCACACATTTATGTCAGAAATCACACACTTCTATAACTTTTCACATACCAAGAACCCTCACATTTATGTCAGAAATCACACATTCTATTAGCTTTTCATACACCCAGAACCCTCACATTTATGTCATAGATCACACGTCTATAAACTTTTCACACATCAAGAACCCTCACATTTGTGTCATAAATCCCATATTTCCTTCAACTGTTCACACTTCAATGACTCAATCTTCACACACGAGACAAAACTATATCAAATCGTACTCACTCTCATTTGCCAGGAAGCATTTTAATATAAAGGACGGGACGTGAATCCAACAAGCACAGATACTAGCTGGCATTACTGTGGTTGTTGTTATACCTGACTGCACCTGTCGCTGGCGTGCTGGAGAAACTCGGAGCATGTAACACAGCTCGTTCCGCTTCACTTGCGTTACTGTCAGCTTTCAGAACAGAAATACATTTCCAGTTGTCCAGATAATTGGCTGCAAGCAGACAGGAAGTGAGATGTGACTGGTTAAATCCATCTAAACATGTAACAAAAAATGCATGAACAATAGGTCGCAGTTTGTTGCCTGGCAAATGCTGCATCTCACCAGGTGAATACTGGTCCTAGCATGTTATCTTAATAGATGATGGTTACTGTGCTTGAGAAAACGCATAACCTCTCCATAGCATAAAGTCTGGGCTGAATTGTAGAAACCACGTGTTGCCCATGCAGCATGATCCCTCTCTCTGCCTGCCTAGTTTATTCCAGAGGAAATGTAACATCGATACATCTGGAACGAGACACGCTGCAGAATCTGTAGGATCAGCAAAACAATGCTCTGTCCGCCTGTCGATCCTAGACCAGTTGTCAACCAAGGCTTAGGGCCTGGTCTGTCTTGTCAGGACATCTAGTCTTTAGGCTGCACTTCCTCGAAGTGGACAGACGATCCTTGTCTGGCTGAAACACTCAACGCAGTCACTGATACTGTTAGAATGTACAATGTTTGTTGTCCCCACTGTAATTGCAGATTAACTACCAAGTCACCCTGTCTACACAACAAAGGTTTTAAACACATAATTGCTGAAGCTTCAGCATACTTGACTATTAGTGCAGCCTGTCCACAATCACCACAGGCATTTCACCAATGACACCAATATCAAGGGCACCAGCTTCAGTTTTACAAACATGAGGTAGCAACACATGTCATGATATGAAAATCTCAATACAGGTAAGACGTGCAAGTTTCACAAAATTCTGGCAACAGTTTCATGATAAATCAGCTCACCTTTCCACAATCGTACACATCCGTCATCACCAGACGAGGCTAAGATGGTGCCCGTTATATTCCACGACACACGCCAAACCTGATGAGTGACAGAAACCAGAAATTACTCACGAGAAATACTTTTCATTCAGTTACAAATTGGTACTGCTTATATTCTAGGAAACACCACACTTGATGAATATGGACAATAAAAATTGGACAGCCTTATCCCATTGGATTACAACATTATAAAATGGACAATATTGTCTGCAGATCTGCTTGCGGGATGAGACAGCCATTCCATATCAGATATTGCTGCAAGGTTCAGTCAGTTATCAGTTGGGGTATCTTCATTGCACTCCGGACATATCCATAGGTGCTCAGATCCTCCCCCCAGCATATGCATCAGCGTCCGGTGGCTAATAGTGCCAGTTCTGTGTTGGCTGACGAGGCGCTTTGTTTTCCCGATGTACCTCTCGCGTCTGGCTGTGCCGATTCTTACTCCCAAGTCTTTCATCCTGGACAGTGATGTGGAATCACTGACGTCAAAGTCCTCTGTTCTCGCCATATCTTTGAGGACATTAATAAGATTGGCACGATCCATGGGCTGGCCATCTACAGGGGAAGCAGAGCCAGCCAGTTTATCAGCTCGTTCATTTCCCTCGACTTTCGCATGTCCCGGGACGAAGATGAAGGTGACTTTACAAACAGACTTCCGCAGCGACTCAGTCCACTGCCTACGTACAGATCCAGCTTCGACCTTCTGAATCATGCTCATTGAATCACTTAGTACACACACGTTGGTATAATGCTGTGATTCCAGCCATATGAAAGCCTGTGTAACTGCCATCACCTCCATCGTCATGCTGCTCATGGTCATAGAGTGGGCACCACTGGCTTCTTGAACGGTTCGGCCCGCTGAACGGGCTGTAAATGCCCACGCACTTCTCTGCTGCTTTACAACAGACCCATCTGTATAGATGAGCACTTCAGGGCTATCTGAGTGATCATAGATGAGCGCGTTAACCTCTGCATTGACAGCCGCAGGGTTCTGCTCTCTGCACTGTCTGTCGAGTGTGATAATGCAGGAGAAAGTGCACTGCAGTGCTGCTAGGTTGTGGGATGCAAAGGTCGCCATGTGCAAGTACACAGCAATACAGGTGACGTGACTGGATCCTTTCTTCACAGCCTTTTTCTGTCTCCAACTGAAATACTGGCAGCTATTTTACAGACATTCCAGTCTCAGTGTGGTAACATCATAGACACCTGCTACCACCCACAGACAAAGTCTCAGTGTAATAAGTCATGCAGAAACTATTGTTGCGCACGTAAAAAATCCCTCAGCAGTTGGAAATCGAAAAAGAGTAGCCTAATGGAGCTGCCCGGGCAAAAGTTTTGAATTAAAAATCACGTGGACTTCTAGTAACAAAACTTCCCCTAGTCTCTGGGTAGTGAGACCAGACACCCGTGTATATTGTTGCACACGTAAAAATACTTTCACTGGGCAAAAAGAAAATCCTAACCTGCACAATTCACGGCGAATGCGCTAGGAAGGTAGCCTTAATTCCTCAGGCTCATGACCCCCCCTGCCATACACTGCAAGGTACTACAGGCGGTGGGTGACAGTGTTTGACAGGCCTTTCATCATAAAAGTACAGGACTGTCCAGTAAAGGGTGTCATTCTTTAAAGTGACAACCCGAGACCCTAAGCAGCCACAACTATGACCATTACAGACCTGATAAGGCAAACTCACCAGGGACCCAAGAAATAGTTCTTCTTATAAGAAATTCCTCTAAGAGTTCAAGCATATGATAATGGATTTAGAAGGCACAATACAATATTTTTCACAACAGAAATTCACCACATCCGTGATCGCCTTAAGCAGTTTGCACTGTGTTGACCAATTAATTGCATTGGGAGTTACTGTCACAACCACCTTACAGTACTGAATTGGCTTCAAGTGATTTTCACCTTTCAATGTGTTGCAGTGCCAGGTGTAGTGGAGAAAACCGACAGGGAATTGCCCTTGTGGTGCCATGGTGGACTCCGATGTTGTCTTCATAAATGATGGGAGGCAGACTAGAATGACAATGACGCCTGGCGATGCAGACACAGCTATTGACTTGGCACTTGTCTCCCAGTCATCAGTCCTTGATGTAAAGTGGACTGTTTTGAATCACCATGGGAGTGATCACATGCCATGCTCAGTCCTGATCTCTAAATTCAGGAAAGTTAAGGCTGGAAGAGCACGCAAGACCTTCCGGTATAAGTGGGCCGATTTCCTTCTTGGACGCCTCAAACATGAGGGATGCAACAGGACTGTTAAAACCTTTTCTACCAAAGATTGGTGATCACAAAACATGAAACTTCTTCTTCTACGTTCATCCAGTTTTTTTTTAGATGTGATTATGTTGTGCCTGTTTACAACAGAGCTGCCGACACATCCGACTTCTGTGGGCATTTGTTGACCGGGTTAACCTTCCAGGGAAACATGAAACTATGACTATACAAATATACCTACCAAAGACTGGTGATCATCGAAGCCTCCAACCTGGCGGATCTCAAACTTGCTCAACCCTCCCGAGTTATTGGTTCCCTCTTTCCTGAAAAAAGTGTCATTTGTGTTAGTGTCATCTGCATTAGTGTCATTTGCGATACAGTCATTTGTGTTAGTGTTATTTGCTATACAGTCATTTGTGTTAGTTTTATTTGTGATACAGTCATTTGTGCTAGCAACATGTATGCTTCTGTGTCTTGTGTGTGACACAATGTACACAATCAATGCTGCTTTCTCCGACTGCTTGTCTTCCCACCACTTCCCTGTACATTCAGTCAGGCCTAAACCAGATGTTCTTCTTCTTTTCTTCTTCTTTCGTTCGCTTGAAATATGTCTATAACTGCAGTGCTGTCTCTTGTATGAATTAAACTGTCTTTTTCAGTTCACACAGCAGCCCATAGAGTTTATCCTCCACTGTCGTCTCTCTAGGCCAGAAGGTTTGCCTAGATATGTTATATTTTGGGCAGTCTTGGAGTATGTGCTCTGCTGTCTGCGACGCCAATCCACATGTACACATGGCTGTTTCACCAATCTTGAATTTTGTATACATGTGGTTGCGTAATCTATTGTGCCCTGTTCTGAGGCGCAGAATAATGACTTGTTCTGGTCTATCCATAATGTGGTAGTCATCTTGAGCAGGTTTTGGTGGCTTTCTGACTGATTTGATCATTCTTTTCTTTTGGTGGTATGTTACAGGCACATCAGGCTGTTCTTCTTTGGCTCCTTCCTTAGCCAGTTGATCAGCTCTGTCGTTCCCGGGTACTCCACAGTGGGATGGTATCCACTGTATGGTGACCTTATGCTGACTGCTAAGTTCAGAAAGTAGTGTCCTTAGTACTGGCAATTTCCCAGACAGGAGCGCCTCGAGTACTGATTTTGCATCTGTCAATAGCACCACAGGTTGTGTACCATTGCTGGTAGTTAGTAATTTCTCTGTTGCTATCTTGATTGCCTCAATTTCAGCATCGTAGTTATGGCAGTACTTTCCTGTCGGTACTCTAGCTGTGTCCCTGGTATTATTTGGGTATTCTATGTACACTCCCGCTCCTCCATTTCGAACAGCATTTTGTGCTGACCCATCTGTGTAGACTCGGATCCAGAGGTCCTGTGGGTATTCTTCATCAAGGAAGCTGAGAGTGGCTGTTCTGCGCTGCACACTGTTCTGATCTTCCTTGTCAAATATTCCTCTCACTTTTGTCTGGATTTGTAATGATAGTCTATGCTCATCTTTCCACGGAGTTCGCTCTGGAATAGTTGTTAGGGGGATACCAACTGTGGGCAGATCGGTGGTTTCTCTGCAGAGTCGTTTGGCCTGGTGGATAAAACTACTTCTTTTCAACCGCCCCATAGCTAGGTTTTCAAATCTGTTCTTCATAGGGTGGCCTGGCAAGCTGAGGAACTTTTCTGCTTGTATTAGCGTTTTCGTATCTCTGCGCTCACTCAGTGCTTGTGTCCTCCCCATCTTCTCCATTTCCACTATAGGGGTTGATCTCATCCCTCCTGTGGTGACTCTAAGTGCTTGATTTTGCACTTTGTCCAGCTCTTGTAGTGTGGTTTTTGCTGCCGAACACCATGCAGTTGACCCGTATTCCAGGTGTGGTCGTATGCTCTGTTGATAAACTTTGCTAAGTATTTTCCCACTGGCTCCCCATGTGGTTCCACTTAGCTTTCTCAGGATGGCTATTTTCCTTCTGGCTTTTGCTACTGCTTTGTTGATGTGCTTTCTCCATGTCAGCCTGCCATCAAATGTTACTCCAAGGTATGTTGGTTCTTTATCTTCTCGTAGGGGTGTTCCATTTATCTGGATGGTCCCTGCCTTTTGTTTTGGAGAGAGGGTAAATAGGGTGGTGCTGCACTTGTCAGTGTTTATGCTGACACACCATCTATTTGCCCATGCAACAAATGTATCTACAGCTCTTTGTAGTACTCTGGTGGCCACTGATGCATGTTCATTTGTGCTCCATAGAACCAGGTCATCGGCATACATTGCGGCTTTAATTCCATGCGGTAGATTAGCAACGAGATCATTGATGAAGATTAGAAAGAGTGTGGGGGACAAGACTCCGCCCTGGGGAACTCCGTGACGCAGTAGTACTTTCTTGCTCTTTAGCCCGTCTATCTGTACTCGGGCTCTTCTGTTGTGCAAGTATGCTTTCACCCATTTGTACATTCTTCCATTGACTTTGTAGTTTCTCAGTTTATTCATCAGACCTTCTTTCCAGACTTTGTCAAAGGCTTTCTTCAAATCTATCCATGCCGCAAGCACCAGCTTCTTCTCTTGGAATGCATCCTCAATTTCTTGAGAGAGGTAGGTTGTCTGATCTTCCGTAGAGTAGCACTGTCTAAAGCCAGCCTGCTGTGGCACAAGGATGTTTTTACTTTCAATGTACCACTGCAGTCTGTGATTGATGATGCGCTCCAGTGTTTTGCAGAGACAGCTGGTGAGGCTAATTGGTCTGTAGCTAGAGGCAATGGAACTATCTTTCCCTGATTTTAGGAGGGGTATCATGATTGCTTCTCTCCAGGCTTGTGGAACACTGCCTAAGGTCCAACTGTTATTGAAGATCTGCAACAGCTTTGCTTTGGCCTCTGTTCCTAGGTTCCTGATCATTTCATTGGAGATACCATCAGCTCCTGGTGACTTTCTCATTTTCAGTTTTGATATGGCTAGCTCCAGTTCGCTGATTGTGATGGGTGCCTCCAGAACCTCATGTACTATTTCCTTCTGTCCTGTATGTTGCCGTTTCTCTTGAATCTCTTGTTGTTTCTCTGGACTGATTTTGATATTGTTATCTTGTGCGAATGAGTCCGCAAAATGGTCAGCTGCTTGCTTTCTTGTTAAGATGTTTCCATCTTTACTGTAGTGCAATTTTTGAGTTTCTCCCTGTGCCCTCATCGTTAAGTTGTTTTATTAGCTTCCACAATTTCCTTGTGTCTCTTTCAAAGTTCAGAGACTCTGTTTTTTCCTGCCAGCTTTTCCGTCTAGCCTGCAGCTTGGCCCTTTGAAATTTGGCTTTTGCATGCTGGAATTTATTGTGGTGCTCTTGGCTGGGTGTGGCCTCTGCTTGCTTTCTACATACTTCCACATCATTATGCAACTGTTCCAGTTCACTACTCCAGTAGGGTTTATATTGTTTACGGGCTCCTCTTGGTACTGTTTCTCGCGCTGCCTGTAGTATGCATTTCCCAAACTCTTCAACTACTTTATTTATGTCTTTCTCAGTGTTCAGGTCTCTAACCAGTATGCTGGTGCGATGCTTGTACACTGCCCAGTCTGCTTTCTTGTAGTTCCACCTCGAGAGGGTGCTGCTTTCACTTACAAGCTCATTTTCTACAGTTAGAAAGACTGGTCGATGGTCACTGCCACCTAGTTGTTTCCCAACAATTCGTGTAATGTTCCACTCCAGGTCTGGTGAATGAAAAGCCAGGTCAGGTGTAGTTGTAGAGTGCCATGATCTCGAGTAGAAAGTATGTGGGTCGGACGGCTTGTTAACCAAGATGAATCTATTCTCATCCTGCCAGTCTTCCAGTCTCTCTCCTCTCTGGTCCATGTGATCATAGCCCCAACTCTGCGAGTGGCTGTTGAAATCGCCGCACACAATCATTTTTTCTGTTAATGGTAGTGCGTCCAGTGCCTGTGGACGGTCACTTGGACAGTAGTAATTGATCAGATGTAGGTCTGTATAGCCTGTTTTAAGTTTAAGTGTCTGATACTCAGCCCCTTCCATATAGACTTCGATTTGGGAAGCAGTGATGTTATTTTTTACAAGGGTAAGTATCCCACCTTTTCGCCTGTCCTTTCGGTCAGATCGGTAACACTGGTAGCCTCTGATTTTGAAGGCTATATTTTCGTTGAGGTGAGTTTCTTGCAAGCAACATATGCTTACTTTTTCTTTGTCCAGGATGTTTTCTAATTCTACTTTTTTGTTGCTGACTCCCTCCGCATTCCAGTGCATTATTTTAAGTCTTAGTTTAGTATGGCCAGCTGTTCTATTCTCATGTCCCCTGGCTCCACAGGACATCTGAGAAGGACCTCCAGTAGTTGGGGTTGGACCCTTTCGAGACATAGGGCCCGGCACTGCACCTGCCTGGGGGTCCAAAGCAGGGCGAGCACCATAACGTTTAGCAGCAGTCGACATATTCCATTTTGCGTAATTGCGTGGCATCCTGATTTCTGTGGTGCGCCTCCTGGCTGGTTGCCTCCGTCTTCAGCACCTTTCCTTTGCTAGAGCAGACTGTGGTCTCACTCGAGTTTAGATGTATACACACGCACACACGTGTCTGCACATGCATGTATATACACATCTAGAGCACACTGGTTATTTTCCGGCGCCAGATACTCGCCGTTGCCCCTTCTCCTGTTAGTTAAAACAGTTCCGCCATGTGAAGGCCAGGAGTTGGACTTTTGCTGCAGAGGTTATGTATTCACGAGCCATTGGGGTATTTAAGCAATGTTGGGCGCTCACCCCAACACTGCGCCCCGGCTACATACAGCAATTTGGAACCTAAACCAGATGTGACGGTCCTAGCACTTCACACAGCTACAGCAGGACTTCACACAGCCACAGCAGGACTTCACACAGCCACAGCAGGACTTCACACAGCCACAGGAGGACTTCACACAGCCACAGGAGGACTTCACACAGCCACAGGAGGACTTCACACAGCCACAGGAGGACTTCACACAGCCACAGGAGGACTTCACACAGCCACAGGAGGACTTCACACAGCCACAGCAGGACTTCACACAGCCACAGGAGGAGCCGCTGTGGGACTGGTTGTATACTACACCGCCATTGGTTGGTGGATGCAAACAGAGTTGGGGGTACTGGAAAGGTTACCATTTATTGGTGTGAAGTTGCCATGGAAACGTCCTTGACCTGCTACTGAAGTACCACCTGCTGGGGGGACTGGGCTGCAGGGTTCTCCATCCCCGTTCTAAGCTCAGAATCCAGCCGGGAGTGGTTGTAATGGATATGGATGTAACCATGCATGAAGCCATGGATGTAGCCAAGGATGTAACCAAAGATGTAAACATGGATATAGTAAAAGATGTAGCCACAGATGTAGCCATGAATCTAACCAAGGATGTAACCACAGATTTAACCATGGATGTAGCCATTGTAACTATTCATGTAACTATTGATGTAACTATTGATGTAGTCATGAATCTAACCAAGGATGTAGCCACAGATGTAACCCAGGATGTAGTCATGAATCTAACCAAGGATGTAGCCACAGATGTAACCCAGGATGTAGTCATGAATCTAACCAAGGATGTAGCCACAGATGTAACCCAGGATGTAACCATGAATCTAACCAAGGATGTAGCCACAGATGTAACCCAGGATGTAACCATGAATCTAACCAAGGATGTAGCCACAGATGTAACCCAGGATGTAACCATGAATCTAACCAAGGATGTAGCCACAGATGTAACCCAGGATGTAGCCATGAATCTAACCAAGGATGTAGCCACAGATGTAACCCAGGATGTAGCCATGAATCTAACCAAGGATGTAGCCACAGATGTAACCCAGGATGTAGCCATGAATCTAACCAAGGATGTAGCCACAGATGTAACCCAGGATGTAGCCATGAATCTAACCAAGGATGTAGCCATGGATGTAACCCAGGATGTAGCCATGAATCTAACCAAGGATGTAGCCATGGATGTAACCATGGATGTAGCCATGAATCTAACCAAGGATGTAACCATGGATGTAGCCATGAATCTAACCAAGGATGTAGCCATGGATGTAACCAAGGATGTAGCCATGAATCTAACCAAGGATGTAGCCATGAATCTAACCAAGGATGTAGCCATGGATGTAACCAAGGATGTAGCCATGAATCTAACCAAGGATGTAGCCATGAATCTAACCAAGGATGTAGCCATGAATCTAACCAAGGATGTAGCCATGGATCTAACCAAGGATGTAGCCATGAATCTAACCAAGGATGTAGCCATGGATGTAACCAAGGATGTAGCCATGAATCTAACCAAGGATGTAGCCATGAATCTAACCAAGGATGTAGCCATGAATCTAACCAAGGATGTAGCCATGAATCTAACCATGGATGTAGCCATGAATCTAACCAAGGATGTAACCATGAATCTAACCAAGGATGTAGCCACAGATGTAACCCAGGATGTAACCATGAATCTAACCAAGGATGTAGCCATGAATCTAACCAAGGATGTAACCATGAATCTAACCAAGGATGTAACCATGAATCTAACCAAGGATGTAGCCATGAATCTAACCAAGGATGTAACCATGAATCTAACCAAGGATGTAGCCATGAATCTAACCAAGGATGTAACCATGAATCTAACCAAGGATGTAGCCACAGATGTAACCCAGGATGTAACCATGAATCTAACCAAGGATGTAGCCATGAATCTAACCAAGGATGTAGCCACAGATGTAACCCAGGATGTAACCATGAATCTAACCAAGGATGTAGCCACAGATGTAACCCAGGATGTAACCATGAATCTAACCAAGGATGTAACCATGAATCTAACCAAGGATGTAGCCACAGATGTAACCCAGGATGTAACCATGAATCTAACCAAGGATGTAGCCACAGATGTAACCCAGGATGTAACCATGAATCTAACCAAGGATGTAGCCACAGATGTAACCCAGGATGTAGCCATGAATCTAACCAAGGATGTAGCCACAGATGTAACCCAGGATGTAGCCATGAATCTAACCAAGGATGTAGCCACAGATGTAACCCAGGATGTAGCCATGAATCTAACCAAGGATGTAGCCACAGATGTAACCCAGGATGTAGCCATGAATCTAACCAAGGATGTAACCATGAATCTAACCAAGGATGTAGCCACAGATGTAACCCAGGATGTAACCATGAATCTAACCAAGGATGTAGCCATGAATCTAACCAGGGATGTAGCCATGAATCTAACCATGGATGTAGCCATGAATCTAACCATGGATGTAGCCATGAATCTAACCATGGATGTAGCCATGAATCTAACCAAGGATGTAACCATGAATCTAACCAAGGATGTAACCATGAATCTAACCAATGATGTAGCCACAGATGTAACCCAGGATGTAACCATGAATCTAACCAAGGATGTAGCCATGAATCTAACCAAGGATGTAGCCACAGATGTAACCCAGGATGTAACCATGAATCTAACCAAGGATGTAGCCACAGATGTAACCCAGGATGTAACCATGAATCTAACCAAGGATGTAGCCATGAATCTAACCAAGGATGTAGCCACAGATGTAACCCAGGATGTAACCATGAATCTAACCAAGGATGTAGCCACAGATGTAACCCAGGATGTAACCATGAATCTAACCAAGGATGTAGCCACAGATGTAACCCAGGATGTAGCCATGAATCTAACCAAGGATGTAGCCACAGATGTAACCCAGGATGTAGCCATGAATCTAACCAAGGATGTAGCCACAGATGTAACCCAGGATGTAGCCATGAATCTAACCAAGGATGTAACCATGAATCTAACCAAGGATGTAGCCACAGATGTAACCCAGGATGTAACCATGAATCTAACCAAGGATGTAGCCATGAATCTAACCAAGGATGTAGCCATGAATCTAACCAAGGATGTAGCCATGAATGTAACCAAGGATGTAGCCATGAATCTAACCATGGATGTAGCCATGAATCTAACCATGGATGTAGCCATGAATCTAACCATGGATGTAGCCATGAATCTAACCAAGGATGTAACCATGAATCTAACCAAGGATGTAGCCACAGATGTAACCCAGGATGTAACCATGAATCTAACCAAGGATGTAGCCATGAATCTAACCAAGGATGTAGCCACAGATGTAACCCAGGATGTAACCATGAATCTAACCAAGGATGTAACCATGAATCTAACCAAGGATGTAGCCATGAATCTAACCAAGGATGTAGCCACAGATGTAACCCAGGATGTAACCATGAATCTAACCAAGGATGTAACCATGAATCTAACCAAGGATGTAACCATGAATCTAACCAAGGATGTAGCCATAGATGTAACCCAGGATGTAACCATGAATCTAACCAAGGATGTAACCATGAATCTAACCAAGGATGTAACCATGAATCTAACCAAGGATGTAGCCACAGATGTAACCCAGGATGTAGCCATGAATCTAACCAAGGATGTAGCCACAGATGTAACCCAGGATGTAACCATGAATCTAACCAAGGATGTAGCCACAGATGTAACCCAGGATGTAGCCATAGATGTAACCCAGGATGTAGCCATGAATCTAACCAAGGATGTAGCCACAGATATAACCCAGGATGTAGCCACAGATGTAACCCAGGATGTAGCCACAGATGTAACCCAGGATGTAGCCACAGATGTAACCCAGGATGTAGCCACAGATGTAACCCAGGATGTAGCCACAGATGTAACCCAGGATGTAGCCACAGATGTAACCCAGGATGTAGCCACAGATGTAACCCAGGATGTAGCCACAGATGTAACCCAGGATGTAGCCACAGATGTAACCCAGGATGTAGCCACAGATGTAACCCAGGATGTAGCCACAGATGTAACCCAGGATGTAGCCACAGATGTAACCCAGGATGTAGCCATGAATCTAACCAAGGATGTAGCCACAGATGTAACCCAGGATGTAGCCACAGATGTAACCCAGGATGTAGCCACAGATGTAACCCAGGATGTAGCCACAGATGTAACCCAGGATGTAGCCACAGATGTAACCCAGGATGTAGCCACAGATGTAACCCAGGATATAGCCATGAATCTAACCAAGGATGTAGCCACAGATGTAACCCAGGATGTAACCATGAATCTAACCAAGGATGTAGCCACAGATGTAACCCAGGATGTAACCATGAATCTAACCAAGGATGTAACCCAGGATGTAGCCATGAATCTAACCAAGGATGTAACCAAGGATGTAGCCATGAATCTAACCAAGGATGTAGCCATGAATCTAACCAAGGATGTAGCCACAGATGTAACCCAGGATGTAGCCACAGATGTAACCAAGGATGTAGCCACAGATGTAACCCAGGATGTAACCATGAATCTAACCAAGGATTTAACCATAACTCAGGATATAACCAGATGCAATCAAAACTTAGGATGTAAACACAGATGTAATCAAGGATATAACCATAACACAGGATATAATCATGGATGTAGCCATGGATGTAGCCATAACCTAGTATGTAAACACATATGTAATCAAGGATATAACCATAACACAGGATGTAATCATGGATGTAACCATAACTTAGTATGTAAACACATATGTAATCAAGGATATAACCATAACACAGGATGTAATCACAGATGTAGCCAAGGATGTAACCATAACTTAGGGTGTAAACACAGATGTAATCAAGGATATAACCATAACACAGGATGTAATCATGGATGTAACCAAGCATGTAACCAAGGATGTAGCCAAGTCATCACTCAACATATAAGGACTGCCTGAGATCAAGCCTGTGTGGGTAGTGCGTCCGCCATGAGTTTCAGGTGTTTGATCATGAGCAAAGTCCAATGTCAGGCCCCAGGGGAAAGCTGCCTCACATGTGGTGAGGTCAACGGCCTGTGCTCTCCTCTGTACCAGCTGCTTCTGCTGGCACCCACAAGATGAAGGTCATTCTCCAGCAGTGACCGACTCAAGAACAGGGACACTGGACACACAGGTGAGACTTGAGGGTCAACAGGGTAACTGGACACACAGATGAGACTTGAGGGTAACATGCTGGCTCTGAGAGAGAGGTGTAGTAACTCTTGACTCAGCTGAGACAAACGTAGTGACGGTATGGCCTTCCTGACTCAGCTGAGAGAAACTGGGTCATCCATCACGGATGTCAAAGCACTCAGGACATGCTCATTTGTAGTCTAGCTCTAAAGACACTTAAGAGTTTGGATAATTCGTGGGTTTTTATTGGGTTGCTTTTTTTTGGCTTGCTCGCTGTGAACTCAAGCATATTCCATACACACTACTTCTAGTAGCACTGGACTGAAATTTGCGTATGGTTAGAGGATACTTGAAATTCAGTGGCCAATGTGTCAAGCCAGCTTTTGTTTCATCCTCAACCACGATCCTTCTTGCTAGTGTAGAACTGGATTCCTGATTCCACCAGTCGTAGCCGCACGCAGTCATCTATGTGCATTTCCTCAAGTAGCAGATGATCATGTAAAGACAACATTTGTCTCCCTTGGTCAATCTCAGTGATTTCCCCTGGATGCCAGCCTTTCTTCGTACAACAGCGAGGCCTGGAAAGAACAACCACCTGAGCTCCTGAAGGTGAGGGACCAGCACTATGGCAACAACAGACATCTGAGAGACTGCCAACTTTATACAAAAGACAGATGTGACTGTTGGTAAACAACAAAGAAGAAGAAGAGATTGTCCATGAAATGTCCAAGTATTTTAATGATGATGTCAATGTGAACTGGTACCTGATGTTCTTTAGGGAGAAGATGGTGAGATCCCGTGAAGCGACGGCCAACAAATGGTAAGACCTGCCCAGGTTTGGGGCAAATCTGACGTCATGAACCGGCTCCGTTACCATGAAGATTGTCTCTACTTTCTGCCACTTGCTGCAACATCAAAGTTCAAGATTAGATCCACAGCAATATCTAACAAAGACAGTTCCCAAACTGAGGATGCAGAATATCTGAGGAATTGCTAGAAGTGATTCACTTCTCAACCTTGAATACGCAACAGCAAATATGCAGAAACTTTAAGTATACAAAGGCTGTTCTAACACAAAGGCTGTAAGTACCCAAAGGCTGTTCGTACACAAAAGTACACAATTGCAAGCATGCAGAAACTTTAAGTACACTAAGGCTTTACTGTACGTACAGGCATATATGTTGGTTTCTCAATTATTTGATTTTTCTAAAAACTATTTACAATGTTAAAACAATAAAACATTAACATGATGTTAAATATTGAAACAAACTTTAATACTGAAACAATCTGTAATCTTAAAATAATCTTTAAAGCTGAAACATCTGTAATACTGAAACAATCTTTAATGTTGAAACAATCTTTAATATAAACATAATCTTTAATGTTGAAACAATCTTTAATGCTAAACAATGTTAAAGCAATTGTTAATGTTGAAGTAATTTTGTAATGCTAACACAATCTTTAATGCTAACACAAATTTAAAGATGCAATCATCTGTAAGACTAACACAACTGTTAACACTACCACAATCTGTAATACTAAATCAATCTGTAAAGTGATGTATGCTTACCGAGATGTTTCACTGTACTCATATATTTGCACTTTTCCCCCGGCAGACTGATTAGGGTCATCACTTCCGACTGCAATCATCGGCGGATGCATTCTGTGATGTAGAGAAACATCAAACACTGCATGCTGGTCACATGTCACCACATGTTCATCAAACAACTGATAAATGTCTCCATACATTCATCAAACAACTGACAAATGTCACTAAATGTTCATCAAACTGACAAATGTCACCATACATTCATCAAACAACTGACAAATGTCACCACATATACATCAAAAAACTGACAAATGTCACTAAATGTTCATCAAACAATGAGCAAATGTCACCACACATACATCAAACAACTGACAAATGTCACTAAATGTTCATCAAACAAATGTCACCATACATACATCAAACAAATGACAAATGTCACCACACATACATCAAACAAATGACAAATGTCACTAAATGTTCATCAAACAAATGACAAATGTCACCACACATACATCAAACAACTGACAAATGTCATGACATCTAGCTCATAAAGTATACATCACACCAACAGTTCTCTAGCAAAATATCATGTCTGACAAATGGAAACATGCAAAAAATAATTCCAGTGATAAAATTAAGTGCAAACATCCAAAAAGACTAGTGGACTAATTCAGATAATTAAAAAAATAAAAGACTAATTCAGAGGAAAGACTAAACGGACACATTATCAAAAACTGGCACCATCAGTAGTGGGTCTCTTCACTGGCTGTTGGAACTGAGAACAGAGCATGTATGGGAATTCCCCGAATGCTGCGATGTCATTTCTTGACTCAACTCTCTCTCTCCCTCCCTTTCTACAAAGACTGAAAACTGCAACCAACATTTTACAACACAAGAATGCAACAATGAGGAGAGCCACTGTGTGTACGTGTCAGAGAAACACAAGAATACAACAATGAGGAGAGCCACTGTGTGTACGTGTCAGAGAAACACAAGAATACAACAATGAGGAGAGCCACTGTGTGTACGTGTCAGAGAAACACAAGAATACAACAATGAGGAGAGCCACTGTGTGTACGTGTCAGAGAAACACAAGAATACAACAATGAGGAGAGCCACTGTGTGTACGTGTCAGAGAAACACAAGAATACAACAATGAGGAGAGAAACACAAGAATACAACAATGAGGAGAGCCACTGTGTGTACGTGTCAGAGAAACACAAGAATACAATGAGGAGAGAAACATAAGAATGCCACAGTGAGGAGAGAAACACAAGAATGCAACAATGAGGAGAGAAACACAAGAATGCCACAGTGAGGAGAGAAACACAAGAATACAACAATGAGGAGAGAAACACAAGAATGCAACAATGAGGAGAGAAACACAAGAATGCAACAATGAGGAGAGAAACACAAGAATGCCACAGTGAGGAGAGAAACACAAGAATGCCACAATGAAAAGAGAAACACAAGAATGCAACAATGAGGAGAGAAACACAAGAATGCCACAGTGAGGAGAGAAACACAAGAATACAACAATGAGTAGAGAAACACAAGAATGCCACAGTGAGGAGAGAAACACAAGAATACAACAATGAGGAGAGAAACACAAGAATACAACAATGAGGAGAGAAACACAAGAATGCAACAATGAGGAGAGCCACTGTGTGTACGTGTCAGAGAAACACAAGAATACAACAATGAGGAGAGCCACTGTATGTACGTGTCAGAGAAACACAAGAATACAACAATGAGGAGAGCCACTGTGTACATGTCAGAGAAACACAAGAATACAACAATGAGGAGAGAAACACAAGAATGCCACAGTGAGGAGAGAAACACAAGAATACAACAATGAGGAGAGAAACACAAGAATGCAACAATGAGGAGAGAAACACAAGAATGCAACAATGAGGAGAGAAACACAAGAATGCAACAATGAGGAGAGAAACACAAGAATGCCACAGTGAGGAGAGAAACACAAGAATACAACAATGAGGAGAGAAACACAAGAATGCCACAGTGAGGAGAGAAACACAAGAATGCAACAATGAGGAGAGAAACACAAGAATACAACAATGAGGAGAGAAACACAAGAATGCCACAATTAGGAGAGAAACACAAGAATGCCACAATGAGGAGAGAAACACAAGAATGCAACAATGAGGAGAGATTCACAAGAATGCCACAGTGAGGAGAGAAACACAAGAATACAACAATGAGGAGAGAAACACAAGAATGCCACAGTGAGGAGAGAAACACAAGAATGCCACAGTGAGGAGAGAAACACAAGAATACAACAATGAGGAGAGAAACACAAGAATACAACAATGAGGAGAGAAACACAAGAATGCAACAATGAGGAGAGAAACACAAGAATGCAACAAAGAGGAGAGCCACTGTGTGTATGTGTCAGAGAAACACAAGAATACAACAATGAGGAGAGCCACTGTGTGTATGTGTCAGAGAAACACAAGAATACAACAATGAGGAGAGAAACACAAGAATGCCACAGTGAGGAGAAAAACACAAGAATACAACAATGAGGAGAGAAACACAAGAATGCAACAATGAGGAGAGAAACACAAGAATGCAACAATGAGGAGAGCCACTGTGTGTACGCGTCAGAGAAACACAAGAATACAACAATGAGGAGAGAAACACAAGAATACAACAATGAGGAGAGAAACACAAGAATACAACAATGAGGAGAGAAACACAAGAATGCCACAGTGAGGACAGAAACACAAGAATGCAACAATGAGGAGAGAAACACAAGAATGCCACAGTGAGGAGAGAAACACAAGAATGCAACAATGAGGAGAGAAAAACAAGAATAGAACAATGAGGAGAGAAACACAAGAATGCCACAGTGAGGAGAGAAACACAAGAATACCACAATGAGGAGAGAAACACAAGAATGTCACAATGAGGAGAGAAACACACGAATGCCACAATGAGGAGAGAAACACAAGAATGCAACAATAGGGAGAGAAACATAAGAATGCCAGTGAGGAGAGAAACACAAGAATGCAACAATGAGGAGAGAAACACAAGAATGCCACAGTGAGGAGAGAAACACAAAAATGCCACAGTGAGGAGAGAAACACAAGAATGCCACAGTGAGGAGAAAAACACAAGAATACAACAATGAGGAGAGAAACACAAGAATACAACAATGAGGAGAGAAACACAAGAATGCAACAATGAGGAGAGCCACTGTGTGTACGCGTCAGAGAAACACAAGAATACAACAATGAGGCGAGAAACACAAGAATACAACAATGAGGAGAGAAACACAAGAATACAACAATGAGGAGAGAAACACAAGAATGCCACAGTGAGGACAGAAACACAAGAATGCAACAATGAGGAGATAAACACAAGAATGCCACAGTGAGGAGAGAAACACAAGAATGCCACAGTGAGGAGAAAAACACAAGAATACAACAATGAGGAGAGAAACACAAGAATGCAACAATGAGCAGAGAAACACAAGAATGCCACAGTGAGGAGAGAAACACAAGAATACAACAATGAGGAGAGAAACACAAGAATGCAACAATGAGGAGAGAAACACAAGAATGCCACAGTGAGGAGAGAAACACAAAAATGCCACAGTGAGGAGAGAAACACAAGAATGCCACAGTGAGGAGAGAAACACAAGAATACAACAATGAGGAGAGAAACACAAGAATGCAACAATGAGGAGAGAAACACAAGAATGCAACAATGAGGAGAGAAACACAAGAATGCAACAATGAGGAGAGCCACTGTGTGTACATGTCAGAGAAACACAAGAATACAACAATGAGAGCCACTGTGTGTACGTGTCAGAGAAACACAAGAATACAAAAATGAGGAGAGCCACTGTGTGTATGTGTCAGAGAAACACAAGAATACAACAATGAGAGAAACACAAGAATACAACAATGAGGAGAGCCACTGTGTGTACGTGTCAGAGAAACACAAGAATACAACAATGAGAGAAACACAAGAATACAACAATGAGGAGAGCCACTGTGTGTACGTGTCAGAAAAACACAAGAATACAACAATGAGAAGAGAAACACAAGAATACCACAGTGAGGAGAGAAACACAAGAATACCACAATGAGGAGAGAAACACAAGAATGTCACAATGAGGAGAGAAACACAAGAATGCCACAATGAGGAGAGAAACACAAGAATGCCACAATGAGGAGAGAAACACAAGAATGCCACAGTGAGGAGAGAAACACAAGAATGCAACAATGAGGAGAGAAACACAAAAATGCAACAATGAGGAGAGAAACACAAGAATGTCACAGTGAGGAGAGAAACACAAGAATACAACAATGAGGAGAGAAACACAAGAATGCAACAATGAGGAGAGAAACACAAGAATGCAACAATGAGGAGAGAAACACAAGAATGCCACAATGAGGAGAGAAACACAAGAATGCCACAATGAGGAGTGAAACACAAGAATGCAAAAATGAGGAGAGAAACACAAGAATACAACAATGAGGAGAGAAACACAAGAACGCAACAATGAGGAGAGAAACACAAGAATGCAACAATGAGGAGAGAAACACAAAAATGAGGAGAGAAACACAAAAATGAGGAGAGAAACACAAGAATGCAACAATGAGGAGAGAAACACAAGAATGCAACAATGAGAGGACAGTTGAAGGACATGAGTGCGAGAGCACGTACCTTGCTGTGTTCCAAGAGAGACAACTCAGGCTGAGGTTGCAGTTAAACTCAAACTGCAGCTGCCAATTGCTCAGGTTCATCACATCGACGGCTTCGTAGATGCGGACCACACCATCAGCGGAGCATGTCGCCTGCACACAGGGAGGACACAAACAGGTCATCTCAAGAAATTTCATCTTCTTCTGTTCCCTTTCATCTCCTTCCATTCCCTTTCATCTCCTTCCGTTCCCTTTCATCTCCTTCCATTCCCTGTCATCTCCTTCCATTCCCTGTCATTTCCTTCCATTCCCTGTCATCTCCTTCCGTTCCCTGTCATCTCCTTGTGTTCCCTTTCATCTCCTTGTGTTCCCTTTCATCTCCTTGTGTTCCCTTTCATCTTCTGTTCCCTTGCATCTCCTTCTGTTCCCTTGCATCTCCTGTTTCCTTTCATCTCCTTCTGTTCCCTTTCATCTCCTTCTGTTCCCTGTCATCTCCCAGTGGAACATAGGCCTTAAACTGCAGAGGTCAGAATGGCTAAATAGATCAGACAGCTCATTCTTACACATTTGGTGTGCTGATACTGAGGTAGCGTCAGTCAGTTGGATTAAAATGTTGACTTCTCATCCTTGACTCTGGGATGTAAATTACAAGTACCTCAGAAGTTGGAGTGGGTTCGCCTGATGGTGAAGATATCATACAGCTGGGAGATATAAAAAATGTATTGAAGAAAGCAAATGACACCGCAAAAGAGCCCGATGGGGTTAGGAGTGATGGAGACTTATGGAGATGGCTGCTTGCTTTAACATGAGCATCAGGCCAGACTGGACAGTCTTCAAACCCAGTCTGTGGACAGACATGGTCACCCCTGGGTCACAGGTCAGACTTGAGACCCAGTCTGTGGACAGACATGGCCATCCCTGGGTCACTTGAGACCCAGTCTGTGGATAGGTGACACCACAAAGAGGTGTGTCGAGGTCAGTGTGTGACCTTGCCCTGAAACCTCAAGCAGCTACTCATGTGCCACTCAGTTAATGCCCATTCATTAAATATAACAACAGATAGCAAAGACAGCATAGGAGATAATGTACTTGCCTGTAGCCCTGGTGATCCTGGGTTCAAATCTCCCCTCAAGGCGGAATTTGACAAAACCACATGGCTCCTAAGTTGGCTTGGTCAGATTGACTGAGCACTATAAGATTTTCTGAGAGCCAAAATGACCGACATGTTCTGACCACATCACAGTGTGAATGTGATTTGGTGAAGGAAATATCAGCCTAGAATTTAATCCACTACACTACCATGGAAATGGAACCCTTTACATTTGTTGATGCATAATAAAACCTGAAGTATGTGGCCATTGATGTAACCTACCAGCTGTAGTCCTAGATGTTTGGGTGCGAATCTGACATCAGTTACGGAGGTCCGGCTGTCCACTAGGGATGTCCGCTTCAACCAGGTGTTGGTGGCGCGGCCACCTCTGATGCTGGAGTCACTACTCAGCTCCTCCCAGATGGCTGCCGTCCGGTCAAACGAGCAGGTGGCCAACACCTGGCCAAACTCAGGATGTGCCCATGTCACACGCCAGACTGACCCGCTGTGTGTCTGAAATTACATACTACAGCCGATTAATAATCATCATTACTTCCCGACTAGGTTGTGTGTATGTGTGTGTGAAACGATATACTACAGCCGGTTAACAATCATTGTTACTCTTCAGTCGTCTCATGTGACACAGGTCAACTCTCTTCAGTCATCTCATGCACACAGGTCAACTCTCTTCAGTCATCTCATATGACACGCATGTGCCACGTAGCACTTTAGAATGAGATACAGAATTTATAAATGAAAGAGATATCCGAAGTTAATCTCAAAGAAGTGAGCAGCAAAAGTCGCCAAGTGACGTCACGATGGGAAAAACGTCACGGAGTGATAGACTAACAACCCTTCAGTGGGAGAATGACGTTTGGGCTGACAGCAAGAAAGGCGGCGTAACATTCTCAGAGACGAATTATCAATGTGAATCGATCTGGAAGATGGAAATAGTAACAGGGAACCATCGTTCATAAAGGATACACGATCAAGGCATGCTCCACAGTCGGGACACACGATTGGCCATTAATATTAAACCAGAATTCGACGGAATGGCCCAAGGTTAGCAAATGTCAACAGTAAGTCGGTATTATTATGTTAAGCGGCAACGATGCAACGTGGATACCGCTAGGCAGCTAAATCATTTATCTGGGCATTCAATTAATTAACTATGTATCATGAGCATTGTGCGCTTTGCCTATTTACGTAACACCGATCCTCCCAGCAACTTGGGAACGGTGTATATTAATATTTGAGGACGCTACAAGCTATTTTATATAATAAACATTGCCTTGCCAGAAAATGTTGGCCTGCCTTCAATCATTACATATTCATTAACGTTGCTCCAGTAGTTCTGCTGGACTGTTGTTCTTGACGGCGAGCTGGAAAAATATTCAACAACTGTACGGCAGCATGCACACAGGTCAACTCTCTTCAGTCATCTCATGCAATATGCATGCACACAGGTCAACTCTCTCCAGTCATCTCATGTGACACACGTCAACTCTCTTGTCATCTCATGCAACACACATGCACACAGGTCAACTCTCTCCAGTCATATCATGTGACACACGTCAACTCTCTCCAGTCATCTCATGTGACACATGTCAACTCTATTGTCATCTCATGCAACATGCTTGCACACAGGTCAACTCTCTTCAGTCATCTCATGCACACAGGTCAACTCTCTTCAGTCATCTCATATGACACGCATGCACACAGGTCAACTCTCTTCAGTCATCTCATGCACACAGGTCAACAAGGTTGTACCCACCTTCCAACTGGCAGTACACTGCCATCCATTTGCTTCATCGAAATCCCACACCTGTGGACAAATGACAGAGACAATCATAAACAAATGTCTCCATGGAAACAATGCTCCTGTATATTCTACACTAGCAAGTAAATACAGAACAATTGTGTATTTGTGTTCTTGCCTTGTAAGTCATGTATCACATTCATGGGTTACGTTTCCTGTGGTAAACCGAGACTTTGGCCATTCAGAAAGCAATGGCAAACTACCGAGCTAAGAATGCCCAGTAAATCACACACAGCCAAGAAATGATGGCCTTGAACAAAATATACAACTAACTTTCAACTAAACTTACCTCTGGCCTCACTTTGCTATGTGAGATCATAAAATACACATGTGACTGCTCTTTGTTAAGGAGGAAAGTCTTCAGGAAGATAACATCCAATCTCTTAAGTAAAAACTGAGTACATGTGAAACCCTTGGTATTTCATACCCTGATCAAGACACCCACTGTAAATATACCAAGGGCAGCTTGACTGAACGTCCGCCTGAGTGTTCCTCGCTATTTTGAGCATATTTCTGACCCTCACAAACCCTCCCCTCCCCCAGAAGCAGCCTCTCCAAATGTGGGTCCTTTGACCTGCTGCACCTTCCATTGACCCCAGGTCTTCCCCACATCAGCCTGGTCCTGGACGATCCCCCACTTGCCACGGTATCACTATCTGTGTAGGCAGCATTATTGCGCCCGTATTCATAGGGGCATGACTTATAACTTCGTCTCTGTCCTGTCAGTACCGTGGTCATTTCTCAGCACTTAACTTTGCTGATAACTTAACTTTGCTGATAGTTAAACTACTGTTCTACACATGCTACATCGACTCACTATGAACACCACTCAACAGGAATAGGTATGACTCAAACGCCGATTGTAAATTTGTTCATATATTCCTCTACACAAGCTAAAGTTGACACTGTCAATATAACACTCATATATTCAACAATAAACTTCACAACATTTCTAACCACAAACTCTCTCTCTAAAAGAGTGGCTCAGTGTTGGCCATGACTCTGTTCTGAATGTTGTCTGCACTCGACGAAACCCACGACTCAAATCTCCTTGTCCGGATCCCGCTTCCTGTTGATCGTGAAGCGAGTCCCAACGTTTTCATGTTGCTGAAAAATACCCACTTTTCACGATCCAGGTGTCCTCTTCCTGAACACTGCCATAACCTCCAACCTCATCTAATTTGAGTTATGGCATTCCCCCCCCCCCCCCCCCCCCCCACAACCCAACTTTCTTCAATATTCAGATCTTGTTGTATGGATCCATTTGTTCTTTTCTGAATCCAAAATATTCTTAGAACCGGTCTATAGTATTTCTATTCAAGGGCATTTATGCGCTGTTCAGTTTGTTCAGTAAGTGTCCAGGTCTCACAGGCGTATGTTGCAATGGGAAAGATACTTGCTCTTAAATGTACAAATATAAAACCTGCAATTACAAAAAGATAACTGTTTACTTTGATTGTTTAATCACTTGGACACAACAAAACAACAAATATTGTTGCTTACTTTGACTGTCTGATCACTTGAACAAGTAGCCATCCGTCGTCCATGGTAGTCAAATGACACATCATGAATAAGGTCTTTATGCTCTGATTTTATCGTTTGGGCAACAAACATTTTGACTGAAACAAAACAATTTTATATATAACATTTTACAAGCAACTAAAAGTCTCCAAAACCTGTTTTGTTTCTGTCTGTGCAACCCAGCAAATCTGCTGACGTCACTGCTGTCATGGAAACTGAACTGGTAAATTAATGACAGCATATTTCAGAGCCACTCTTGTGAAGCCCAGTGGCTGCTAGCTAGATTTAGTGTTCGGTCACTAGGTTACGAAACCAGACTTTGATTGCTGTCTCTATAATGTCTGTTTAGTTCTAGAAACTGCGTGCAATAAATTAATACATCGTCATATTGCCCTGCCAACTGATGTAGACATGATGATATTCCTCCATGCCACCATCTCAGTCCATCAAGCATTTCTTTCTGTCTGCCTCTGTCTCTTCTCCCACTGATCTTTCCAGTTGTGACGATGTTTTCCAACGCCTCTCTTTTCATCACATGACCAAAGAAAGCTGTTTGCCTCTTTCTTATAGTTGTGTATAATGTTCGATTTTCATTAGCCTCTTTCAGGCAGTCGTTGTTAGTTACTCTGGCAGTCCAAGGTTTCGCAACATTTGTCTCAGGAACCACATCTCTGTTGCTTCCAAGCTTTCTGTAAATTTGTTCAATCATGTTTCATGATTGCTGCAATACAGCAAAACAGGCTCCATATAACATTTCAATAGTCTCTTTCTGACACTCAATGATATATGACAGTGACATTTCAGTAGTCTCTTTCTGACATTCAATGATATATGATGATGATATTTCAGTAGTCTCTTTCTAACATGCAATGATATATGATAGTGACTTACTGGATAAGATACTTTTCATTTTCTGAAATGCAGCTTTTGCCTGACCTATAATAAAACACCTGCTTAAAATTGACGTTCGGTGTTAATACAGTGCTGCTGGATTACATATTGTAAGCTCTACGGAACAGTGCTGGCATCATAATCCATAATTTTTGTTAAAGTGTAGAAGACCACCAAACCACCCATTATTATTACTTTGCAAACTGTCCTTTCCCTCCTGCACTGGTGCATGATAATGTGAGAGATATCATCAGTTGAGCTGCATTGTACTATTTTGTCATGCCTGTGGCTCAGTACATCTGACTTCGACAAGGATTTTTTTAAGATTTGCTTTTCATAGCCTTTGACTGTCCCCAGTCTACCTATGAGGCAAGTAAGTAGACAACAATAGAAGTGGGAACATAACATGAAGGGATGGGCGAACAATAATCTGACAGAATGTACAATCAAGATGAGAGACACTGACATGACGCTTGGCGGCAAAAGTGGAAGAAGATGATGATGATGATGAAATAATGGAATGTTATGAACAACTTATTAAATGCCTTCAAGACATAGGAGTAACGGAAAGGACATCGGACTTATTAGTAACTTGTACTGGGAACAAGTGGCGTCAATTAGATACGAAAATAATTATATTATGTGTCGCCCATAGAGATTAAAAAGAGGAGTACGGCAGAGATGTGTGTTGTCCCCAAGCCTCTTCAACCTCTACACAGAAAGAATTTGTAAACAAGTTGAAATGCCTGGCCTTAACATCAATGGAAGAATCATAAACAAATCTTAGATATGCTGACGATACAGTGTTACTAGCAGAAAGCGAGCAAGAGTTACAAGACCTAGTGGAACAAGTAAACAGGCATAGTGCAGAATGTGGCTTAGATATTAACATCAAAAAAAAAAAATAAACTAAATCTATGATAATCAGCAATGGAAAGGAAAGGTCATCAATGAACATCACAGTAAACGGGGAGATACTAGAACAAGTAACAAGATTCTCCTACCTTGTGCATGTAATGTAAAGATGATGGCAGAAGTGAAACAGAAATCAAAAAGAGAATAGGAATGGCCAAAAATGCTTTCAACAGCATGACATTAGTATTAACATCTAGAGATTAACAATGCATTAAAAATGAGAATTGTCAATCAAATGTTATGTATATTCAACACTACTATACTGTATGGCGCGGAAGCCTGGACATTGAACTAGAAAGTCGAATAGATGCCCTGGAGATGTGGATATACAGAAGAATAAAAGAATATGGCGTAATTCATGGAAATAAAAACAATCAAATGCAGAGGTTCTAGAAATACTGGGAATGAAAATTAAATAAAGAGTTTTAATGAAAGAAACAAAATAGAGGCAAGTGAAATATTTTGGCCACGTTAAAAGACATAATACTCTTTATAAAAACCATACTGGAGAGGTAGACAACGATACAAGTGGGAAGATAACATCAAGAGATGGACGAACATCATTCATTCACTAGCATGTCCTTTGCAAAATCTCACTCCCATAACAACCTTCTGGAAAACCTCTCGATCATAAGCAAGATGTCCTGCGTCCGATACACCCATCTGGAGATCATCCGCCACATCCTGCACCCATCTTCTCTTTGGCCTTCCTCTTCCTCTCTTCCCAGGCATATATCCCTCCATTATTATTCTCTCCAAACTTTCATGACGTTTCAAGTGACCAAAATATTTCAATTTTCTTTGTTTTATCGTCTTTAATAGCCAACCTTCTTCAATATTCAGCTCTTGAAGTATGGATGAATTTGTTCTTTTCTTTACCCAAGATATTCTTAGAACTCGTCTATAACATTTATATTCAAAGGCATTTATGCGCTGTTCAGCTTGTTTAGTAATTGTCCAGGTCTCACAGGCGTATGTTGCAATGGGAAAGATGCATGCTCTTAAAAATCTAATTTTTGTAGTTCTGTCTGTCCCATTCCATAATTTATTAAGTTGTTTTAGTCTTTGAAGAGCAATTGATAGTCGTCGTTTCTTCTTCTTCTTTGCGTTCATCCGGAGTGTTTTTTCAGATGTGGTTGCGGTGTGTTTGTTATGCGCCCTTGGGCCAAAACCCGTAGGCCGACACATCCGGCTATAGCGTGCTTTTTTGACCAGGTAGCATTCCTGGGAGACTCTCACTTATTGTGCTACCGTCCACAACCCAACCAAGTTGGAACGGTCGAAGACTTAACAGTCATCCTTTAAAGGAAGGCAGGGACAGTCCATGGCATTTTCCGCCATCCAGGATGGCTTCCATAATTGCAGGGCCGACACATAGCGCCCTGGTGCTGGGCTCACCAAGGGAATCGTCACGTCTTGCTCATGGCTGCTTTAATTCCTCACTTCAATGTATTGGGCATTTCGTTCGCCCCGGGCCGTTCCCGCACAAACCAGACGGGTCTGCAGTCGGTATCCACTCAGCGAGTTTTCGATTCGGACATGTGCTTGTCGTTGTGCCCGTCAGAACTGTTCCAGACACGTCGGACATTCGGAAAACTACCTAGTCAGAGCTGTTCCGAACAAGAGCGCCATTAGGAAACTAGGTAGCTGTTCCTTGCTAGACTAGTTAGAGCTTTTCCGGTCACGAAAGACATTTCACTCGGACGTCATTGCGTAGTGCCAATTTTTATTTTGCCGCCCGTAGGCTGGCACTTCCGTCTTCGGCGGGCATTTTTAATGAGGTTAGCCTTTCTCGGGTGTCGAGGCAAGTTAGACTCATATTTTGACTTCCACTCAGCAAGCTTTTGCTTCAGGCTGCCACGTAATCGATTCGCTAGCCAAGCGTTCCATTTCGTGTCAACGAGACAATCTTCTACCTTTGACTACACTCACTCCATGAGTACGGTTTCAGACTTTCATTGGAACGTGCAACCGAGGTGTTTTTCCACCTTTAGTACTCGCTCACGAGGTAGGCTACATGTGCTGCTGGCTCAGCACCTTACCTCCGTGCGTCTGTGGGAAAAAAACAGCCAGGCCCTCTCATCCGGGGATCCCTCATATCTCCCAGAGAGCCTTCGAACGAGTATCTGCACCAAGCATGTAGCGTGCTCGGCGCCTCACCTCAATTGGGTGAAGCTGGGTAAAGCTGGGGCGACCATCCCCGACCCAGTGCGTCCACTGGTGGCGGATCGTGGAACAGCCTCTAGATATAGAGGTTAGCTGCGAATATCAAAAAAGCAGCCGCTGACCAACTGGCGGTGGGCACAGAGGGCGAGGCGGGATCTCAGGGTGGGATCTGAGTTCCTTAGAAAATACTTCATATGCTCGGAGACGTGCCTGCCAAGCGAGTCGGGGCGCTCTAACCCCTCTCCCAGGTAGGTGGAACCTGTTAGCTTTGGACAGCAGTCCATCTAGGAGATGGAAAACTCCAAATATAAACCCCCAAGTTCAAGGTGGACCAGCGTGCTGAGGAACTGGATGGCCATGGGTAAACTGGTCCTGAACGTTGGACGTCTGGCAGGCGTGCGGGGCGGCACCAGGCGTATGGACTCCTGCGGGACATCCCCTGCCTCTTCCCTAGCAAGCAGGCAATGCTAGGGTGACCGTTTATTTCCTGCAATATCCACACCTTGCCTATGGATTCATTTAAACACGGGAATCATCGCCGGAGCTACGGAGCACGTGCTCTGCGCTTGACACATCCCTCAGAGGCTAGCGAAGAGAGAGTGAGGAGGAGAAGACGAGGAAATGGTGTGAGAAGACGGCATAGAAATAGGAGGGCAGGCGCCAGGAGAACAAGACGAAAAGTGGAGAGACTAGGTTTCAACTATGTAAGAGTGGGATACTGGAATTGTCGTAGTGCCAGGCAGAGAGGTCCTGTATTGGAGAGACTAATATATGATTTTGATGTCCTCATGCTCCAGGAGCTAAATACAGACAAATACCATTGCCCATTGCCAGCTATATAAACCCTACTGGGCAGAAGAGACATGGACAAAGTCTGCTGGTGAAGGAAGGAGTGAAGCATGTGGTACTTGACTTGAGCCAGTGGAATCACAATGCAAGAGAGGTCCAGGGTATACAATTGGAGATTGGTGGCCTAAATTGGAACATCATAAATGTATATGCCACAGTGAACTGTTTTGTCAGAAAGGAACACTGGAACTGGCTTAAGGAACTGGAGGAATTACCAGGTGATAGGATACTCATATGTGGAGACTTCAATGCAAGGTACAGAGATTGGGACAGTAGTGGAGAAAATCGACAGGGAATTTCCCTTGCGGATGCCATGGTGGACTCCGATGTGGTCTGCATAAATGATGGTAGGCCGACTAGAATGGCAATGAGGCCTGGCGATGCAGACACAGCTATTGACTTGGCCCTTGTCTCCCAGTCATCAGTCCTTGATGTAATCTGGACTGTTTTGAATGACCATAGGAGTGATCACATGCCATGCTCAGTCCTGATCTCTAAATCCAGGAGAGTTAAAGCTGGGAGAGCGCGCAAAATCTTCCGGTATGAGAGGACCAATTGCCTTCTTGGACGCCTCAGGCAAGGAGCATGCAACAGGACTGTAAAAACTCCCTTTTTGCAGCCCCCATAAGTAGACCATGCTTGGAAAGCAAAGAGAGCTGGAGTGAAGCAGCTAAAGAAAGTGCGACAGACACTTCAAAGCTCACGAGAGGAAGTGGACACATCGGAAAATGCCAAGAAAGACAAGGTGGAGGTTTTTAAGCGCTGTGCTGCAGAGGCCAAAAAGGCAAAATGGGAATGTTTCATGAAGGAGATTGGAGGTGATAAAACATTGCGAAAATTCTGGAAACTGCACAGGCAAATGCAGAGAAATGATCGGCCTATGATAGTGGGAACAATTTATAGAGATGATGGTGTGTGCGTGAGAACAGACAAAGAGAAAGGGGAGGCATTTCTCCAGAGATTTTTAGAGCAGATCAATCATAATGATGCGGACACCAGGGATGCAGTTAGAGAGGAGTTATCTGGCACCACGAAGAATATGCAGTATGAAGACATCATACGGGTGGGAGATGTTAAACAAATTTTGAAAAAGGCAAAAGACACGGCACCAGGGCCCGATGGGGTCAGGTATGGCCACATGAAGGGTTTGAGCAATGCAGACCTGGAGGAGATGACCGACTGCTTTAACCAGAGCATTAGGACAGCATCAGTACCGCAGGATTGGGTGCACAGCTATCTCATCCCTCTCCCAAAACCATTCAAGGATCAGTCAAAGCTTAGCGGCTTTAGAATCATCACCCTTCAAAATACATTTGGGAAGGTTCTAGAGAAGATAGTCGCTGTCAAGCTGCAAGAGTTTTTGGAAAGCGGGAAGCTTCTTCCAAGAGGCCTGGGGAGCTACAGGCCAGGAAAAGATACCTGGTCAAATGCAGCCACTTTTGCCTTTGACATTTATGAGGGGTTCCAGAGTAGACAAGAAACGATGGCGGCAGCGCTTGATCTCGAGGATGCGTACAATAGATTTCGATATGATATTTTGATGACCGCACTGATGGAGAAGGGGGTCAATCCCTGGTTGGTGAACTGGATAGCAGCCGTCCTGCACTCTCGTCGGATTGCTCTCCGTCTGGGTGCATGGACCTCAGAGCCACATATTTTAACCCTGGGACTGCCACAGGGATCTGCAGTCTCACCGGTGCTCTTTAATGTGTATACGAGCAAGATTGCAAACCTAGAAGCACCAGGGGTTGGAAGAATACTAACATTTGCAGATGATATTCTTGCATACAGGCAGGGGAGGGGTAGGGAGCAAACAGCCCAGGAGTTACAGGCGACAGTAAACAAAGTGATTGACTGGTGCACTGAAATGAGTGCTGTCATCCACCCGGAAAAGGCGGCTGTTTTGTGGTGCTCTCTGGACAACAGGATTGTGAGAGCGGATGTCCCAAGCCTCGCTATAGATGGTAGAAATGTCAGCAGAGAGAACAAACTGAAGTATCTGGGGATCACATTTGACAGGAGCCTATCCTTCAAGGACCATGTGGAGAAGGTTGTGACAAGATCTCAAAAGGGACTCAGTGCACTTAAAACTATGGCTGCAATGGACACAGAGCAGAGAATGCTTTTCACACTATACCAGCACTTGATCCTCTCAGTAATTGATTATGGATTAGGTCTGCTCACTGTCTCAGAGAGTCAGCTGGTGAAGTTAGAGCAGCATACAGAACGAAGCTATGCGGGTCATTCTGGGATGCACCTAGAGACACCCCAGTAGTGTGTATGCAGTTACATCCTTGGTCTGCCGACTGTTGCTGGTAGGCTCAAGGTGATGCAGGCGAAGGCATACCTCAGAGTAGCTGCAGACACAGACCACCCACTTGCATGAGGCGCTGGACGCAGTTAAGGGTCAGCGACTGATAAGAGGGAAATCATGGATGGCTCAGGCAGAGGATACGATCAGACAGGTGTGCCCCTTGGAGAACATTAGGCGTGGAGAGGAGTGGGTCAGGGTGCCAGCGGAGCAGTCAGAATTGTGCAGAGTTATAATCACATTAAGCCGGGAGTGCAGGGAGTGGCCAGCAGGGGCCACGGAAGTGGAAATCCAGCAATTAATTCAGGACAATGCTCACTCTGGTGATGTGATTATCTACACAGATGGTTCGGTGTCAAGAGGTGAGAAAAGTGGATGGGGGTTCATAGCCAAAGCCAATGGTCGACGTTTGGGGCAGGAGAGCCTGGTATATGATACCACAACATCCAGCTTAAGAATGGAGGTGGAGGCAGTCACTGCAGCTCTTCGTTGGATGGAGAATACGACACACACACACATCGTGATTGTAACTGACTCAGAAAGCATGCTGACATGGGTGAGGACGGGCAGGCTTCATGCGGAGTGGCTTGCTTCGCTTCGGAGGTCATGGGTGACAAGCATCACCTGGATCTTTACTCCGGGGCATGCCGGTGTGCTGGGAAATGAACAGGCGGACAGATTGGCTGGCTCTGCAGAACTTGGTGGAGTATTGATACATGACAAGGCAGACGTGGTTGCGGCCTTGTGGGAGCACGTGCACACCTCGGAGGAGCAAATGGATTACCATGGTCTGGCAAGAATGAGACAGCAAGGAGTGACGAGGGGATCTGGCCGATGCTCAACGCTCAGAGGAAAGGCGAGACGGACATATAATCAGATTGCTACTGGTACTATTAGTGTTGGAACTCTTCGCTGGCTGCTGAGGATGGGGACGGAGCGCTTATGGGAATGCCCCGAATGCTGTGATGTCGATTCCTAAATCAATCAATCAAATCAATCAATCACCTCAATTTTGATGTAGCTAAGTGTCGTCCAGGCTCTCACATCTGAGGGTTTATGGCTTAGAGACGTTCAGCCATACCCCTCGGCTGAGAGCCTTAGAGGTTGTGTCCGGACTGAGATTATTGGCATCGTTTGCCTGATTTAGACTGCTATCCTCAGTCTACCTGCAGGACAGCAGGTGGTGTCTCTCTTAGTCTGGTCCCTATCCCTAGAGCTGTTCAATATGTAGTTGTAAATCCATTGGCATATCGCTTGGGGTCAGTGGGAACTCAAGCTCCCCCACCACGGCAAGGTGGAGACACATCGGGGGAGGATATTCGTCGTTTAATTTCTTTCATTGTGTCACCATTGTTGGTAATCAATGACCCAAGATATTCAAAATTGTCCACCAACTCCCATTTTCCTTCATTAACATATATTTCTTTCTCCATAATGGTTTTATCTGTATGCATTATCTTTGTTTTTGCTATGTTAAGATATAAGTTGTGATTTTCACTATTCAATTGGGTTGAGGCTAGGTTTTCTATACCAGTCTGTGTTGTGGATAGCAATACTGTATCATCAGCATACCCAATCTCTGGTATGTCATGACCAGGGAGTCTTCGTGGTGAAGTGGTCAAGCCATTTAACTTGGGCTCCGAAGGTTGTGGGTTCGATTTCGTATCACGAGTTAAATTTTTCGGAGACTCCTGTGGGTCGTCACTAGAGCTACGGAGTTCGTGCTTTGTGCAACGCTTTCCATGCTGTGGAAAGAAGCCGAGCCATATGGGATAAAACCCGGTGCAATGAAGTCAACCCTGTTGACTTCAACTTTTTTTTTATAGGTCCCTGTTTATATCATCTCTTACATTTCTCATTATATTTTCGGCGTACAGGTTAAACAAATAGGGGGACAGCATATATCCCCGACAGACTCCTTGCTTGATGTCAAACCAATCCGATGTCTCACCATCTATTCTAACCGCTGCTTGTTGGTCTAGATAGAGCATTCTTATGAGTTGTATATATAACATGTGGTGGAAAGCCCATAGTCCTCATGATTTCCCAAAGTTTCTGATGTTGTACGCAGTCAAATGCCTTTGAATAATCCACAAAATATGAGAAATAGGTTTACATTAAATTCTCTGCACTTCTCTATTATTAAATGCATATTGAGAATGTGATCTCTTGTTCCTCTTCCTTGTCTAAATCCAGCTTGAACCACGTTAATTCTTCTTCCATTTTCTTATGAAGTCTTACCGTTATGATTTTTAGTAGAATTTTACTTGCATGACTGATCAGGGCAACAGTTCTATTGTTGGTGCATAATTTCTTTCAGGACGACCATCAGCCTGACAAAATGTACAGTCAAGGCGAAAATCAGACACACACAGACACAGTTTGAGTTACACAGTGTGTAGTGTAAGTTTGGAGATCCCAGATCCACTGCAGCCAACTTTCAATTCAATGTGAAGACGGCCCCTAATTGATTGATTGATGATGGCTGCACACAAACTCACTTACCCGATTCAGTAAAGATAAAACATGTAAAAATGTGACTACTCAGTCAATACGATCTACAACTTAATTACCACGGTTTAAATATAAATTAGACGGATGTTGAAGTTCTCAGTTTAAAATCCCAGAACTGCCTCCATGTTCCTCCGTCTGAAAACTTGCCTCCGTGTTGTGGGCCAAATCTTAAAATAACACATAAACAAGATGTTAAATTGGTAGATAGTATATTGACATTCAATAGATGTCATTAATATACAGTATAAAAAGTGATGCAGTAAACAATAACTGTGTATACATACTGATGCGTGGTGATATAACGTAATACTAAACAGATATCATTTATGTAATATTTAGTAAACACAAATAAAAGCCTTTTGGGCATATTTAAAAGGCAAACTGCAAAATTTTGCACTGCTACTTTATATGCCGAGTTGGCTTTCGCTTTTCAAATTCTTTTCCTCTCTCTCTCTCTCTCTCTCTGTCTCTCTCTCTCTCTCTCTCTCTCTCTCTCTCTCTCTCTCTCTCTCTCTCTCTCTCTCTCTCTCTCTCTCTCTCGTGATTGTGTATACGTCAACCACTCATGCCAGAAAAATACCCTGAAGGATTCTCCCAGAGCATTATCTGGGTCAATGTTGATGACTACTGTACGCAATGGAGTCTTAGAGAGTCACCTCAGAGCCGCGATGACCATTTCCACTTCCATTCTCATGTTGAGTGTCGCGACTTCATATGTTCAACTCTGCTTTGCGATCATCTTGCTCCTGCATCTAGTCGTTAAGATCCCTCCATCCTGATCTCTCACCTCGCTGTGCTGACCCATAAGTACCCACTACCCACTACGCACCATTACCATCCGCGCCAACGATACCCTTTGCTATCTGCCTACTTTCCAACTCTGCTCTCCGTTTGCACAAGTCTCTACATTCTCTGTCAAGAATTATAAGGACTTGGTGATATTTTGCCCTGTCTTCGTGTAGGGCAGTGGTCACCAAACTTTTTTCACGGCGGGCCGGATAACTGACAAAAATAACGTGCGCGGGTCGAATACTCATTCTGTACAATACTTGACCTCCATGGCGAAGGTCTTACGGTCGCGCTTCGTAATCCCGTATACCCGCGTTTGAAACACGGTGCGCACGATTTGGCAGCAGACAGCGTTGCGATGGTTTCTTTCGCTATGGTATGGGTGCCGGTAGTTCAGAAAGCAATGACAAACTACTGAACGTAAACTTGCCAAGACATCAACATCAGCAAAAAAATGCTGGTGTTGACTGCAAACTTACTATATAGGATATGCAACTAACTTTAACAATACATGCAAGCCAGAATGAAATCTCTGGGGGAAAAGACGAAGAACTAAGTTAAGCATGGGTAAGCGGCGTGCAATGCACAAAAAACAAATACAACCAACATATTTATTCACTTTAAAAAAAGTTATCAAAGAAGGCGACGTTAGCAAAAAGATAGTTACATCAGACCTAGTGTGCACATATCCGATTCTCACAAACAAAGCAGCAAATAAGGTTAGTGAGATTGTGAAACTGATATTTGGCTTTCAAAATATCATCAATGTTTGGATTGCGATTGCTGCATCCAATCAAGAGAATTGCTTAAAAATGTTTTCTCTGTCTGACTGTCTGTCTGGTCTGTCTGGTCTGTCTGTCTGTCTGTCTGTCTGTCTGTCTGTCTGTCTGTCTGTCTGTCTGTCTCTCTCTCTCTCTCTCTCTCTCTCTCTCTCTCTCTCTCTCGGGGGGGGGGGGGGGGGAGGGTGCTGAATGGTCTCAAGGTATGGTGTCCGCCTCGAGTGCTGGAGGTCCAGGGTTCAAGCCCCGGTGAGGGCCGGGATTTTTTCACGTGGACTTCTAGTAACACAATTTCCCCTGGTCTCTGGGTAGTGAGATCGGACACTCGTGTGTATTATAGCGCACGTAAAAAATCCCTTGGCAGTTGGGAATCGGAAAAGAGTAGCCTTACGGCGCCGCCCGTGCAAAATTTCGAGTTACAATTCTACCCAAAGTATTTCAGGATCCTCGCCGGTGCTACGGAGTTCGTGCACTGAGGTGAGATTCTCCGGACTCAGACTTGAGTTAGGAATAGAACGTTGAGTTAGGAATAGAATGGAGCACTTATGGATCACACTCGTGTGCCGTGATGTTGATCAGTCGACTAAACTAAACTAAACTAACTAATATTTTCGTAATAACACGAGGCTTCTGTGGCATTTTAATGCTATGTTTGTTACATTATTGCCTCTATTCACACTTGTAGTTCACTTACATATCACTGTCAAAGAAATCCTTGTGACCTACCTATAAAATGGATGACAGGCAAAAAGAAGTAAATATTTCTTGAGCAGCGGACCTGTGTTGACAGGCGGGCGCATCTGATGGAGGGAAAGATGTGTGTTGTGTGTGTGTGTGTGTGTGTGTGTGTGTGTGTGTGTGTGTTGCCATGAAACCATGGGAACGTCAGAGCGTAGTTGGCTCTCTACAACGAGCCGGGGAAGGACTTGGGATGTCGCGAACTAAGCAAACATTACAATAAACAAGAACATCTAGATACAATAATTTATAACTGAAAATAGTAAATTTAAGACACATAGCAGCCAGGAGGTCTCCGCACGTGTGAAGATTTCCTATTATTCTAAACATAATATTTAAATTTAAATTGTATCACAATGTCTCGTGTTCCATACGTTATATCAACCAAGTTCGAGTACCGTCGGCGGGCCTGATGAAATGACGTCGCGGGCCGGATGCGGCCCGCGGGCCGTAGTTTGGTGACCCTTGGTGTAGGAGAAGCAAATTCTCTCCAAAAGACATATCTTCGCGGTTGTACCGTCGCTACTTATTACATCCTTTTCTTGAGTGATGAAGAGGTTGCGGGCGCAATTCCTAATCCCGCATACCATGTTCAAAACACAGCTGCGGGCGATTTGGAAGCAGATTGCCTTTCGTTGATTTTCATACAATGGTGTACTGTATGTGTCGGTCGTTCTGAAAGCAGTGGCAAACTACTGAACGTAAGTTTACCAAGAAATCACAAACAGCTTTAAATGCTGCGATTGACTGCGGCGTCCTGTAAAGGATATGCAACTAATATTTAACTCTCTTGATTCTTGTTCCCATGCCTTCTGTGATGATCATATGTAGTGGCTGTTGGATATCGCTTCAGCATGAAGTGTCTGGCCGACTGGTGCGGGCGATCATGCTTCTCCCCATTGTTTGATCTGCAACAGCATGTATCAAATTGTGCTGATACTTGTTCAAGACACACCAACAGCATGTATCAAATCGTATGCTGATACTTGTTCAAGACACACCAACAGCATGTATCAAATAGTGTGCTGATACTTGTTCAAGACACAGCAACAGCATGTATCAAATCGTGTGCTGATACTTGTTCAAGACACAGCAACAGCATGTATCAAATCCTGTGCTGATACTTGTTCAAGACACAGCAACAGCATGTATCAAATCCTGTGCTGATACTTGTTCAAGACACACCAACAGCATGTATCAAATCGTGTGCTGATACTTGTTCAAGACCATTATCAAATCGTGTGCTGATACTTGTTCAAGACACACCAACAGCATGTATCAAATCCTGTGCTGATACTTGTTCAAGACACAGCAACAGCATGTATCAAATCGTGTGCTGATACTTGTTCAAGACACAGCAACAGCATGTATCAAATCGTGTGCTGATACTTGTTCAAGACACACCAACAGCATGTATCAAATCGTGTGCTGATACTTGTTCAAGACACAGCAACAGCATGTATCAAATTGTGCTGATACTTGTTCAAGACACAGCAACAGCATGTATCAAATCGTGTGCTGATACTTGTTCAAGACACAGCAGCAGTCTCTCTGGTTATCTTTCTCCATCTCCCTTCTTGTAAATCTTTCTAGTTGCCGCAACACGTGCCGGCGTTCCTCTTTTCATAATGGGGTTTAAATTATGACTGTCTTTTTATGATGTTTATAATAAGGTGCCTTGAATAATATTATAATACTATCACCAAAATAAAAGAATCATCAAATCAATCAGAAAGCTACCAACACCAGCACAAGAGGGTCACCATTCTATAGGCAGTCCAGAAGAAATTTATTATTCAGCTCCTCAGAACGGAGCACAATCGATTACTAAATGATGTGTATACAAAATTCAAGATTGGCGAATCAGACACGTGCACGTGTAGACTGGCGCCGCAGACAGCAAATTACATACTCTACTCCAAGACTGCCCTCAGTACGACTTATCTAGGGAAACCTTCTGGCCTAGAGAAACAACAGTGGAAGATAAACTTAATGGACCACTGAATAAACTACAAAATTAAAAAAGCCAGTGAAGTCTATGCAATAGATAGCATTGCAGATATAGTCGAGAAATTTTAAGCGAACGAATGAAGAAGAAGAAGAACTAGCATAATAAAATAAACATTAAATAAACTTTAAATTTCAAATCCCGAAACAACCACATAATCAAACTTTACATCTTTAAATAATCCTTAATCTGGGTCCCTGGTGCACCTCGCCTCATTGGGAGAGTCAAAACATGCTCTCCATGTAGCGCAGTAGTTGTAAGATCATTGAATCTGTTCCCTCTTGCTGCAAACACATTTAAATCCATATTCGGGCATCTTTAAATAAATTGTTTCGTCAGTAATTCTTCTCCAGCAAGCAGTCGTTCACGGGTAGTCTTCAAAATATCTCTCCCGCCCATCGTGAGTGTTCCAGCTCGTGGTGCTCTTGGAGCCAACAGTACTCCGCTGGCTCGCTCACCAACATAGCCTGGATAGTATATCCTGGTCAGTCCTGTAAGGGAGACGTGTCTCAGCTTGGTAAACACACATGCCACATGTGTCCACTTTGAACTTAGCACAGGTTAGTCTAACAATCGGACACAATGCTCTAGTCACTGGAGTACTCGCTAATCACCTGAAAGTCGCTGTGATTGCGGTCACCCACATTTTCATACTTGAGGTTGTAGACCTACAGGCTTCATTCTGTGCAGCAACTACTTTCCCTCTGATTCTAGTAGAGAATCCTCCACGATATTTCTGTTGGAGAGGGAAAGAAGAGCTCTACAAGATTGTCCCACAGAAGACGGTGCTTGGGTATCGGACTAGGAGACACATGTCTATACTAGCCTCAAGAGACACATGTCTATACTAGCCTGCCTCACGAGACACATGTCTATACTAGCCTGCCTCACGAGACACATGTCTATACTAGCCTGCCTCACGAGACACATGTCTATACTAGCCTCACGAGACACATGTCTATACTAGCCTCACGAGACACATGTCTATACTAGCCTCACGAGACACATGTCTATACTAGCCTGCCTCACGAGACACATGTCTACACTAGCCTCACGAGACACACGTCTGTACTAGCCTCACGAGACACACGTCTACACTAGCCTGCCTCACGAGACACATGTCTATACTAGCCTCACGAGACACATGTCTACACTAGCCTCACGAGACACATGTCTATACTAGCCTCACGAGACACATGTCTATACTAGCCTCACGAGACACATGTCTGTACTAGCCTGCCTCACGAGACACATGTCTGTACTAGCCTGCCTCACGAGACACATGTCTGTACTAGCCTGCCTCACGAGACACATGTCTACACTAGCCTGCCTCACGAGACACATGTCTGTACTAGCCTGCCTCACGAGACACATGTCTACACTAGCCTGCCTCACGAGACACATGTCTACACTAGCCTCACGAGACACATGTCTGTACTAGCCTCACGAGACACATGCCTACACTAGCCTGCCTCACGAGACACATGTCTACACTAGCCTGCCTCACGAGACACATGTCTGTACTAGCCTCACGAGACACATGTCTACACTAGCCTGCCTCACGAGACACATGTCTGTACTAGCCTCACGAGACACACGTCTACACTAGCCTTACGTTGATAGATGCAAGCTCTTTTTTAATGGCTTGTGCGTGTATGTGTGTGAATGTGTGCATTTTATGTATGTATCTCTGTATGTGAGTGAGAGAGAATGTGTGTGTGTGTGTGTGTGTGTGTGTGTGTGTGTGTGTGTGTGTGTGTGAGGGATGTAGAGAGATAGAGTGAATGTGAGAGTGAGAGAGAGAGAGAGAGAGAGAGAGAGCGTATGTGTAAGAGAGAGAGAGAGAGAGAGAGAGAGAGAGAGAGAGAGTTAAATGAGATAATGATAGAGTAAAACTGTGCGTGTGAGGGAGTGTGTGTGTGTGTGTGTGTGTGTAAGTGCGAGTGTGTGTATGTGTGTAAGTGCGAGTGTGTGTATTCGCGCGAGAGAGTATGTGTGTGTGTGTGTGTGTGAGAGAGAGAGAGAGAGACTATGTGTGTATAATTATATTAAAACAAAGGAAGATTGTAAAGCATCCACGAGGTTACAAGAGAAATGACATATATATATATATATAGTCACATATTTTACTAATTGACGAAATATACACCACTCTGCCTGTCTTTGTGCCTATCTGCCTGTCTATGTGCCTATCTGCCTGTCTGTGTGCCTATCTGCATGTCTATGTGCCTATCTGCCTGTCTATGTGCCTATCTGCCTGTCTATGTGCCTATCTGTCTGTCTGTGTGTCTATCTATCTTTATGTCTGTCTGTATACACAGCATATTCACACCAACCCTTTGCTACCAATCTCAAACCTGGACTTTATCCAAATTACACCTTCGCAAAATCAACACCTGCGAAATGAGATGCCTGAGGAAAGCTGCCAACTTAACAATCCGAGACCGAGTAAGAAATGTTATTATCAGACAGACTGTGGGATCAACACCTTGTGTTGGAATTTTATTGGAAGACAGAAGATCAAATGGTTTGGCCATGTCGTTAGAATGCAACACCAGCAACTACCATCACTAGCCTTACATCAAAGATCATCTGCGACGAGACCAAGAGCACGTCCAAGAAGAAAATGGATTGACGACATCAAAGACATTGTAAAACCACACTGAATGACACTATCCAGTGCCGCCCACCGGGCGCTGGAACGCAAATTATTCCTCCCCACGGCGCTTGACGGCGGAAGTGGAAGATGATGATGATGATGTATACATGTGTCCGTCTATCTATCTGCCTGTCTAGATATGCACAATGTTACGCATCTTCCCTTAAGCGTAGGCGGGGTTTTTTTTTTTTTTTTTTTTCCATATCCCTTATAGAACGTTGCAGTCAACATCAGCATTTTCAGCTGCTGTTGGTGTACAAGGCAAGATTACGCTCAGTAGTTTGCCATTGATTTCTGAGAGACCGGCTCACCTATCCCGTAAGTTACCAGCGCAGGTTACGTTACTCATGAGAATATACGGGGTTACGGAGAAAGACGTTAACCCCTAGGGCCAGGGAAAACGGCCGAGAGAGAGAGAGAGAGAGAGAGAGAGAGAGAGAGAGAGAGAGAGAGAGAGAGAGAGAGAGAGAGAGAGAGAGTCGGGTGTTGAAGTTGTTATCTCGAGCCAAATGCCTGACTTGGTCCGGCTGTAGTTTGTGAAGCAGGAAGGCAGTGCCAGGCAGTCAGTATCTGGCCACACGGAACTGTCACCCAACTATACACCTCCAGGAACACAGAGACATGGCTGCTCTCTGCCAGGCCCCAGTTTGTTAAGTTCATCACATCCAAGTCGCACCATTTTATATTATTTATTATATACATTTTATTGTTACTGACATAATCCACCATCATACATACAACCTCCAACTTTAAAATGGCTATACAATCTCAGAAGAAAGCCGCGAAAGTAGCAGCAGATCAGGAAGCCAAGCAAGGAGGACAGTCGCTGCTGTCGAAGGCCCTGACGCCGGAATTTGACTGGAGCGACAAGGTACTTTGAGATAGAGCACAGATTAGATACATGTGATACTGAGCACAGATTAGATACACGTGATACTGAGCACAGATTAGATACACGTGATACTCAGCACAGATTAGATACACGTGATACTCAGCACAGATTAGATACATGTGATACTCAGCACAGATTAGATACATGTGATACTGAGCACAGATTAGATACATGTGATACTGAGCACAGATTAGATACATGTGATACTGAGCACAGATTAGATACATGTGATACTGAGCACAGATTAGATACATGTGATACTGAGCACAGATTAGATACATGTGATACTGAGCACAGATTAGATACACGTGATACACTGTCAGGTACATAAACGCCCTGCCTTAGTGCCTCGCCATATTTTGTCACTGGCTCATAATCTGGCAGCAGCTGCCTAACCTGCTTAGTAAATTACTTTCCACCCTTTCAGTAAGGTAGGCGTGATTCGCAATCGAATTGCGAATAATACTGAGCGTTATTCGCAATCGCAGACGTGACATTTACTTCGAAAATAGTACTTTCTTGCTCTTGATCCGCCTATCTGTACTTGGGCTCATAAATATGGAGATGCTATTGCGGTGCTTGGAAGAGATCTCTACAGTACACTAACTTAAGTCCCATAGATGGTGTTGCAATAAAAAAAAATATGCACTCTTCCGAATAACAGCACCAAATTATTTATTGTAACAAATATCCCTTACAGTCCTTACACGGCCTAATTATGTGATTATGCTAGTTGTGATATGCTGATTCAGGGCGATATTTCATTTGGCAAATAAAATTGATGTTAAACAAAGACATCTATTGGATCCATCGATTCCAACAGTCGATCACTCCGTTGCTGCCTGGGGGGCTGTGCCCCCCAGCAGCTTCCGCAGATCCATAGAGCACACTTTATTCACAAGCTTCGAGTTTCTGAGTTGTATGAAAAAAACAAAATATGCTCCCCAGCGGGTAATCGAACCTCGGTCTCCCACATGACAGGCGAAGATGCTTACCACTATGCTACTGAGCACACAATATCAACTAAAAAAAAATAATATAGTCAAAAACGTGCCCAATGACATCATATATGTCACGTGACTAGCCGCAATTGTGAATAATGCTCAGTATTATTTGCAATTTGATTGAAAATAATCACTTTGTTTCAGTAAACAAAAAAAACCATCACAACCTTATCTTAATGACTGATTAATGACCTTGCTCTAAAATTCATCAATTGCCTTTCCGACTGCAATCTCCAATGTATCAATTCATGTGCTGACACCTCCCAGGCTATGAGACAAGGCCATCAAGAATTTTCTCTCACAGTCTTCCTCTTTTTCTCTTTCCGCAAATCTTTCCAGTTGTAACATGTTTTAATTTCTGTCTTCTCATAATGTCACTCAAAAAACAATGATACTGCCTCTTTCTGATGTTTATGATATGTCGTCTTTGTGTTACAAAATGTTTACATTAGTCATTGTGGCTGTCCAGTGAGTTTTCAGCTGGTAAATAGAATATTGCTATTTCCACATCGAGGCAGATTTGGGTTCCAGGGTCTGCCCAGCCCAACATGAGCAGCAGGAAATGTCTTGGGAAGTCGAAGTGGCATGAGCCCCGAGATCTGATTGGTCAATAAAAATACGGGGCTAGCACTGCATAAGTCAGAACATCTCAACGTGTGTACAAGTGTCCGCTGTGACTGATTCAGTTATCTGGTGTGTGATGAATGTGTTCCAGGCAGTTAGGGTTGATCATCATTACGTGCCATGTCAAATTAGTGAAAACGTATACACAAATGTGCGCATACATGCACACTCTCTCCCCCCCCCCTCTATTACTTGTTGCAGAGACGTGTAGTCTTAGAACGGGAAGAAGAGGCGCCAGCCGTGGGCCTGTGAAGTGCTAGGACCTTCACCTTGTGTAGGCCTGAGTGCAGGCAGGAACAGGTGGCCAGGCTTTCCCTCTATTAGCGGATGATGAGCACAGGCCTTGAACCCTTGTGCGACCACATTCATGACATTATGAGCGATTACACCAACCAACTTCTAAGAAGGAAGAGAAGTATTACTTCTTGCATATAGGTGTGTAGTCTGAGAAGGAAGAGAAAGAAATATTGCTTCTTGTATATCGATGTGCAGTCTGAGAAGAAAGAGAAAGAAATATTACTTCTTGCATGGAGATGTGCGATATGAGAAGGAAGAGAAAGAAATATTACTTTTTGCGTACAGGTATGCAGTCTGAGAAGGAAGCGAAAGATACTGTCAGGGATTGCTGCATTGTGAGCTAGGGTGACTGTTTCCTGTCCTCACAAGAATGTACAGCCAATGCTAGGACACTGACTTATAGCATACGTTTTGTTTACGATTTCAGGATGAATTCTTGGACGTCATTTACTGGATGAGGCAGATCCTGGGTCTTCTGCTGGGCCTCGTCTGGGGCATCATCCCACTGAAAGGTCTTCTGGGACTAGCTTTGTACGTATCTGGCTGTCTGTGGTTTGATGATGTGACTGTATGTATCTGGCTGTCTGTTGATGTTTGATGATCTGACTGTATGTATCTGGCTGTCTGTTGATGTTTGATGATCTGACTGTATGTATCTGGCTGTCTGTTGATGTTTGATGATCTGACTGTGTATGTATCTGGCTGTCTGTGTGTTGATGTTTGATGATCTGACTGTGTATGTATCTGGCTGTCTGTGTGTTGATGTTTGATGATCTGACTGTGTATGTATCTGGCTGTCTGTGTGTTGATGTTTGATGATCTGACTTTGTACGTATATGGCTGTCTGTATATTGATGTTTGATGATCTGACTTTGTACGTATCGTGGGGAGGAGTAGTTGATGTTCCAGCATATAATTGCTGGCACCGGATATTGTCATTCTGTGTGACTATACAATGTCTTTGATGTCGTCAATTCATTTGCAGATCATGTCAAGAAATGCACAAACAGATAATAAGTGTTGACTGCAACATCCTGTAAAGGATATGCAACTAACTTTTTAAACTTTTAATGTGGTTTCGAACAGACGTGCGTTGTCTGATAGCTAACCTTTCAGCCACTGCCTACAGAACGATTGTTTATTATCAGGAGAAAAAGATGGGATGAGGAGGTAAGAGAGAATGTGTGATGATAGTTAAGTGTCATTCATCTGTGTGAGTACACATTGATTATGTGACTTATTTGATGCGTGTTGTTTGCAGGTTCATGCTGGTCAATGTTGCCATAGTCTACATATACTACAACAGTTTCCAGAAAGTGGATGAAGAGACGTATGGTGGCACGATGGAGATTCTCAAAGAAGGATTGATGACATCTGTCTCGTCGTTTCTGGTAATTTTGTTTGGATGTTTACTTTAAAATGTCATTTATATTTGACTTTTCAGTTTAATCATAAACCAGGATTACAAGGCAGCAGGAGCCAGTTCATTGTTACCAAGTCCTGGTCATTGGAAAAACAATGTCCATGAGGCGGAATCTTCGTGTTTGGAAACGTGAAGAAGCCATTGATTGCACTCAGCATTCGGCTGCTGTAACCAGTCTTCAAGAAAAGTCAGTGTCATGAGCATGGCAAATATCCAACAACTGTGCGGCTGCTTTGGCTCGATGCCATTCCAAAACCAGCATGAGTGATCTGGGAGCAGAGGTCAGCTCCCAGAATCCACCACGATGTGGATTTCAAATTGGGACCGCTGGGCCGACAGGCGAGCATCTACAGTGCCTTCATACTGCAGTGCAAAACTTGTCTACCAGCTCTCGTACTTTTCTGTCATCAGGTTGTGAAATGGGAGAGGTTGGCTGTTTGTATTTTATCATTTGCCCTTTTAGATACAGAAGCCACCAACCCAATTTATTGCCTGGCATACTTCACTGCATCTCGTCAGGTGCATATTGCAGAATTATGTATCATAGGAAGTGATTACATGAATGAAACTTTGGCTGAAACATTTACAAGTTGTAAGTTGTAAGTATTTCAACCAAAATATAATTCATATAATTCATTAATCACTTCACACATATACCTCTGCAGTTTGCACCTGACAAGATGCAGTGATATGTGCCAGGCAATAAATCATGCAATCTCTTGTTTGTGGCTTCTGTGTTTTCATTCACTAAAGGAATACATTGTTTGAATGTACTCTATTCTGTCTTTATCTTCAGGTGGCCTGGATCATTTTATATTCTGCGTTGTATTCAGAATCATCATCATCATAGCAGCTATGGAACATTGTCATCCGTGCTCAGCGAGAATGGGACTAATCTGACGATGTTGGTTGTCTGTATAATCTAACCAGTAATGGATGTCTCGGCCAGCGAGGCTAGACCAGGGAAGGACAAATACAGCTTTGCACAACACATGTATTCTTGTGTTAGTGAAAGATATGTTTATTTGCTGGTTTTCATTCCACTGTATGGCGTGAAATCTGTTTTCTTATTTTTCAGTTGTGGACTAATTATATTGTGTAACGTACAAGTTGTTATTTTTATACTCCCATTATTTCACCTTGTTCATTTGTAACATCTTTTAAAAGATGCACAGTCACAGTTCGATGTATATGTAGTCTTTTAAGACTGCTTAGTTTTTCGGATAAACATTGTTTTTTTCACACAAGAATATTACATACACCAGAACTAAAGATATTTTAATGCAGCCAACTTTACGGAAGTTCAAAAATTCATCTAAGAAAATTAAATAGAAAAAACACAGAGAAAAAAGCTGACATCCCAAAAATGAATTCCGTCCACACTCACAAGTAATGATGTAACAAATCACAGTACAACAGTGTCCAGCATAAATCAACTGTTTCATTGATGTCTTTATCATTTGTTTACTTGTTGGATCTAGTTTCCGTAACAAAATGCATGTAAACAAGTTTAGTTGGTGTGTGTTCATGACCTTCAGCAAAGACCATGTAGATGACCTTATTACCCATTTCTGACATTGCTTGCCAGCTGTCATATTGCCTTTTTTTAACGTTTGCTTTCCTAACTTTCCTAAACAAGAGAGTTCATTTGTGATATTTTGCAATAGTATGTCAACATTGTAACCAGTTAATGTATTTATAATTATATGTCATTTTCTTCACATCTGCAGAAATAGAGGTTTCAGTGTATACAGTAGAAATGCCATGTACTTGTTTGTGTTTTTGAATGAATTCTGGAAGGTGTGGTGGTGTAGTGACTAGACATCTCACATGCTGGTCCGTTGATCGTGGGTTTAGTCCACATCGTGGTGGATTCTGAAGATTACAATGGATCTGGGCTTCCTGGTTGACCCAGCCTAATATGGGAAGTCAAGGCGGCTGGCGAGATACTGGCCACATCAGCCCCCTAGGGCCGGTTGGTCTATACACATGTGGCGCTCGCACCAGATGCCCATTGCAGCTTAAATCGTGTAGAATGGTCCCTTAGGTGCTGATAGGAAATAATGTCGCCTGAATACTGCTGCATACACTTGTGTTTTGTTGACAATCATGATCACAAATCTGGGCACCTGTGAAGTCGGAGTGGGTTCACCTGATGGCGAGGGACACTGTTAATAGGAAAAGCTAATCCACGCACAAAGATTCAGTCTAGCACTACTAGAAGTGTGTGTATGGACTGCACTTAAGTTCAAAGTGAGCGAGAGCAAAGAAGAAGAAGACAAATTTGGGCAGTGTTTACTTGCATGTACAGGAAGTATTATCACCATCATGTGCCATGCCGATAAGCCTGGGTGGTCATGGGTGAGCCTAGACACACCATGCCCCAGAAGTTGTCTTGTAGGGTTGTTCCTGTGGGCCAGATTACCGTCAGAACAAGTAGGTGGCCTGCTTTGTACAGACGCAGAGTTGTCCATTCATTCCAGTGGTTGCTGAACCCTGAACTGTATTTGCTGCAGGTGTGTGTATTACCTGGCCACTGAGACGTGCAGGTGGGATGTGTGCCTGGTAGAGCACAGACCGTGCTACATTTCTCATGTTCTCCTGTACTGTAGGCAGCTTACGTGTGTATGATCAAGAAATTATGTTAGGCCTTTTTTACAAACAAATATAGGGAAATGTCATGAGACATCTAAAGGTGTGTCCGAGCCCAGGGGTAACATGATACTAGGATTTCTGTGCTAGTGCTTGCTGCCACAGGGCCAGTGTGCTGGTGTGAATGGCACAGGATCAGTGTGTGCTGGTGTGAATGCCACAGGACCAGTGTGTGCTGGTGTGAATGCCACAGTATCAGTGTGCTGGTGTGAATGCCACAGGATCAGTGTGCTGGTGTGAATGCCACAAAATCAGTGTGCTGGTGTGAACAAGTGCAACTGCCTCAGGATCAGTGTGTGCTGGTGGTGTGAATGCCACAGGATCAGTGTGCTGGTGTGAATGCCACAGTATCAGTGTGCTGGTGTGAATGCCACAAGATCAGTGTGTGCTGGTGTGAATGCCACAGTATCAGTGTGCTGGTGTGAATGCCACAGTATCAGTGTGCTGGTGTGAATGCCACAAGATCAGTGCTGGTGTGAATGCCACAGTATCAGTGTGCTGGTGTGAATGCCACAGGATCAGTGTGTGCTGGTGTGAATGCCACAGGATCAGTGTGTGCTGGTGTGAATGCCACAGGATCAGTGTGTGCTGGTGTGAATGCCACAGTATCAGTGTGCTGGTGTGAATGCCACAGGATCAGTGTATGCTGGTGTGAATGCCACAGGATCAATGTGTGCTGGTGTGAATGCCACAGGATCAGTGTGTGCTGGTGTGAATGCCACAGTATCAGTGTGCTGTGTGTGAATGCCACAGGATCAGTGTGTGCTGGTGTGAATGCCACAAGATCAGTGTGCTGGTGTGAATGCCATGCAGCCAGTGTGCTGGTGTGAACAAGTGCAGCTGACTCAGGATCAGTGTGTGCTGGTGTGAATGCCACAAGATCAGTGTGCTGGTGTGAATGCCACAGGACCAGTGTGTGCAGGTGTGAATGCCACAGGACCAGTGTGTGCAGGTGTGAATGCCACAGTATCATTGTGTGCTGGTGTGAATGTCACAGGATCAGTGTGTGCTGGTGTGAATGCCTCAAGATCAGTGTGTGCTGGTGTGAATGCCACAGGATCAGTGTGTGGGTGTGAATGCCACAAGATCAGTGTGCTGGTGTGAATGCCACGTGGCCAGTGTGCTGGTGTCAATGCCATGTGGTCAGTGTGCTGGTGTGAATGCCATGTGGCCAGTGTGCTGGTGTGAATGCCACATGTGCTGGTGTGAATGCCATGTGGCCAGTGTGCTGGTGTGAATGCCACGCGGCCAGTGTGCTGGTGTGAACAAGTGCGACTGCCTCAGAATCAGTGTGCAGGCATGGCCCCATGTTGCATTCTGTGCGTGTCTTACACCAACTGAAACCTTCACTGCCAAGAAAATAATCCATGTTCATGGGTGTCACAGCTGGCATGTGAAAGATATTTATAATGTGGTTGTTTTGTGTGTGAGAATGACTACTTGTTTGTTTTATTCCAGATGTTGATAGTGTGTTTGTCACCTGTATTTAGTGGTATCAACACCGGTTTGACCAGGGCTTTGTCTTGTATTCAGATTTCTTGTTCGTCTAGTCTAGTCATTTCCATCTGCTGCTCTTGATCAGTGGCAACTCAGCTGCCATGACATTGATTGCTGCTTAATATCTTCATCGTGTTATGAAATGAAATAAACAATCTTCATTGCACACGCATGCTTGTCTCCTTTTTCAGCAGTTGACGAAGAGTTGTGAACATGAACACCTTGTCTGTGAGCCTCTGAACACAGTTTTCTAATCATGAGCCTACATCAGCAGAGATGCTGTTATAGGAGTGTGATGTATTAGGCCCTCTTACATACTAGGTCACAGATTAATAGATTGGTTGACACAGTCCTAGTTCTAATAGGGATTAAATCCCTGACCACAGGGATCGTGAGTGAGTGCATGTTAACTTATAACAGTGGTTCGATTAACAGCAAACATAAATCGTTTATGTCACAACAAAGCGTAAACACTAGTTCCTATGACAACCAACATATTTAATTTAAACACAAAATGAACCAATTTTTTATAACAGCCAACATATTTAATGTAAACACACTAAATATCGATTTTTCGTCACATGAAAGCTCAAAAAGTGATTCTGAAAACACCCAACATATTTAATATAAATACCATAAAAGAATTTTTCGTCACACCAAAGCTCATACACTGGTTCTTAAAACACCCAACATATGTAATGTAAACACCATGAACCCATTTTTCGTCACACCACAAGCCTGAATCATAATGTGAATGCAGGTTAGTGAACACAGCTTCTGTAGATCTGATTCTATACTGCTCTCAGATCAGTTCATGAACCAGGAGAAAACAACAGGACAAAGGTCAGCAAGAACATGATCACAATAACATTCTGCATTTTGGCTTCAAAGCTTTCTACAGAAGCAAGGACAAGCAGACACTGAAAACAGTTATCGTTTCACTGAGAGTATCTTATCACAGAGAATTTTATCACTGAGAGTATCTTATCACTGAGACTATCTTTTTCTTCTGCGCTCATCCGGAGAGTGTTTTTTGATGTGACTGCGTAGTGCCTGTTTGCAGCAGACCTGCATTTTTGCTCCGTTAGGCCCGACATATCTGACTTTTTTGGGTGTTTGTTGACCGGGTTAACCTCCTCGGGTAGTGAGACTATCTTATCACTGAGAGAATCTAATTGAGTTTCTTATCACTGAGAGAATCTTATCACAGAGAATCTGATCATAGAGAGAACCTGACCACTGAGAGTTACCTCTGGACATGGGACTAGAGTCTGGTACAGTATAGTATGGTATCAGACAATACTGCTTCACCACAGAAAGCTGACCGAGGAGTCTCCGTGGCGAAGTGGTCAAACCGTCTGACTCAGGCTCTGAAGGTTGTGGGTTCGATTCCGGGTGCGACCTTCGGTTCACAAGTGCATTTTTTCAGAGACTCCTGATGGTCGTCACTGGAGCTATGGAGTTCGTGCTTTGTGCGACGCTTTCCACGCTCCGGAATGAGACTGAGCCATATAGGATAAAAACCTGGTGCATTTTTTTTTGCTCGCTAACTTTGAACTGAAGTGTAGTCCATGCACACTATTTATAGTAGTGATGGACTGAATTTTGCGTGTAGATTAGCTTTCTCTAGATTAGCTTTTCAGTGTTTCTCGCCAGCAGGTGAACTCACTCCGACTTCAGAGGTGCTTGTAATTTACATCCCCAAGTCAAGGACAACAGGTCAACATTTTAGTCCAACTGTCCGGTGTAGGGGTTGAACCCCTTACCTCGTCATCAGCACACTGGATGTTTAAGAACACACGTTCTTACCCATTTGGCCACGCTGATGAAGTCGATCCTTTTTTTTAAAAAGCTGCCCGTCATGACACATCAGGCGTGAACTAATTTGATGTGATTGTCAGCACAATGCTGTCTCAACTGGTCACTTTCTGTAAGCTTTAGTCAGCAGTTCCCATCTTACCTGAGATAATATAATGTGGAATTCATTTCTAAACTTGCTTTTTCATTGTTTTGTTTTATCAAAAATAATATGTGCAATTTAGAATTTATCTGGAGCCTGGCATTGCAGTAACTTGAATACAAATCCATCCATCCATCATGTGCCATGCCGGTAAGCGTGGGCGGTCATGTTCTGCCATCTCACTCGATCACCAGAGTCGTGGATCAGTTCCGTGTTTCTGTCTCGACCATGCCACAAGGCCAAGCCATCCAGGTACTTGCTTCTAGGTCTTCCCCTTGGTCTGTTCCCCTCGATCTTACCAGATGTCACCAAATTCTCCAATCCATTTCTTCTCATAACATGCCCAAAAAATTTTGACTGTCTACGTCTAATTTCTCTAATCAATTTACGATCTTCATTTGTTTCTTGAAGGACTTGTTCATTGGTCTTTCTGGCTGTCCATGGTATTCTTTGCATTTTCCTCAGAAACCACATCTCTACAGCCATCAGATGTTTTTCAGCCTGACTGCTCATTGTCCACGCTTCACATCCATATAAAAGTACAGGTTCAATGTAGCATCTCAACACTCTTTTTCTCGTTTCAATTGACATCTTTTTATTGGTCAATATGTTTTTCATCTTGCTAAAGGCTACTTTTGCCATGGCGATTCTTGTTCTAATCTCTTCAAGGCATCTCCCATCAGATGTTATTACTGTTCCGAGATAATTGTACCTGCTCACTTGTTGAAGAATATTCCCATTTACTTGTATATTACATTGTGGTATTTCGTCCTTCATTGTGACGACCATAATCTGTGTCTTTTTACAATTTAATTCTAACCCTAGTTGTTCACTGTGTGTAACAATCGCATCTACTAAATTTTGCAGGTCCTGTTCATTGTCTGCAATCAAGACTGTATCATCTGCATATCTAATGTTATTGATGCATCGTCCCCCAATGTTGATTCCTTCCATATCTTCAATATTTCTGAAAATACTTTCACTGTACAGGGAAAACAGATCTGGAGACATTACACATCCCTGTCTCACACCCCTTTTAATAGGCTGATATTGGCTTACTTCATTACTGACAAATTAATACAAATACTGACATTTAAACAGGAAATGAGCCACTATCTTTCTTTCTTCGTCTCTATCACAATGGTGTCAATTCTTGTGGGTCTAGTTGACTGATGCAAGTCTGTCACAATGGTATCCATTCTTGTGTGGGTATATCACAATGGTATCCATTCTTGTGTGGGTATATCTAGGCCCAATTCAGCATTTGGATCACACCTGTGAATCAATGATTAAAACACAAATTAGAGACTTGTTTTCTCCTTTTCTTATCTTTACAGCAACTCTTACCCTTTCATCAACTATTTTTCAGGGAGCTGTGCTCAATCAATGACTACATCAATTGTTATTTTTCAGAGAGCTGTGGTAGTTCGGTGGCTATCATGCTTGCCTGCCAGTCCTAGGGTCATATGACTGATTCCCCATCAAGGTGGGGATTGGGGGGGGGGTATTACTGCCCTGGGTTTCCATGGTGATCCAGCCTAAAACATGTGCCAGGACATTTATCAGGAAGCGAAGGTTGCCATTGCGATACTGACCACACCCCTTATCCAGTGCCAAGTGGTCTAAGAATGTTGGGTTAGCACCATATACCCCATTCGCCTGTTGGCATAGACCACTGGGCACTCGATGCATGATGTGGTCAGTATCCCGCCGGTCATCTGGACCCTCCAGGACATTTCTTGGTACACCATTTTAGACTGTCGCCCTGTAACCCAGGCCAATGTGTTGTGACATAGTGGTTTCACAAGGTGGCATAAGTTCAGGGCCCATGTGGCTATGGGCAGGAATACAAGAGTAAGCTAAGAACCCATAGAACATTATATATATACGAGCTTGGCATAGTTCGGAGGACCTTGACCCCTTGCCAGCTAATAAAACAAAGTCTTAATGACCCCTGACAGCCCCCAGTCAAGTCAAGTGCTGTGCCGACTTCTTCACGATTGGTGGGACTTTACAGCTCAAGCTTTCTACAGGATGAAGGAGCCAGTGTTGTGATAGTCCTCTTTAGTCACCTCTGACAACATTTGTTGTAGGTTACAATGACATTTGTTGTAGGTTACAATGACAACATTTATTGTAGGTTACAATGACAACATTTATTGTAGGTTACAATGACTATTCTCTACAGCCCTCACGGACTATAAGGTAATACAAAGTACTGCAATGTGATACTGAGCTAGTTCTATGGCAGTGATCTGTTCAGAATAGGACGCGTGGAGGTGTGGTTTCTGAGACTAATGTTGCCAAAACTTGCCAGAATCCTAGCAGTGGTTGCCAGGGGAGGTTCATGAAAGTAGAACATCACATAGAAATGTCAGAAGACAATGTTCCTTGATGAGGCCATCAGAACATTAGATATGCGGATGATACAGTCTTGATTGTAGACAATGCGCAGGACATGCGACATTTAGTAGATGCGGTTGATGCACACAGTGAACAACTAGGGTTGGAATTGAATAGTAAGAAGACAGATTATGGTTGTCACTAGGAAGGAAGAAATACCACAATGTAATATAAAAGTAAATAGGAATATTCTTAAACAAGTGAATTAGTACAACTATCTCGGAACAGTCATAACATCTGATGGGAGATGCCTTGAAGAGATTAGAACAAGAACTCATTGCGAGGGTAGCCTTTTGCAAGATGAAAAACATACCAATAAAAAGATATAAATTGAAACGAGGAAAAGTGTTGGAGTGCTACATAGAATCTGTACTTTTGTATGGATGTGAAGCGTGGACAATGAGCAGTCAAGCTGAAAAACATCTGATGGCTGTGGAAATGTGGTTTCTGAGGAAAATGCAAAGAATACCATGGACAGACATAAAAACCAATGAACAATTCCTTCAAGAAACAAAAAAAAAGTCGACAGGGTCGACTTCATTGCACCGGGTTTTATCCCATATGGCTCGGTCTCTTTCCGCAGCGCGGAAAGCGTTGCACAAAGCACAAACTCCGTAGCTTTTAGCGACGACCCACAGGAGTCTCCGAAATATTTAACCCGTAAACCGAAGGGCGCGGCCCGGAATCGAACCCACAACCTTCAGATCACGAGTCAAACGGCTTGACCACTTCGCCACAGAGACTCCCAAGAAGAAACAAATGAACATCGTAAACTGGTATTAGAAGGGAGCAGCCAATCACATATCACGCAGTTGTTGGTATTAGAAGGGAGCAGCCAATCACATATCACGCAGTTGTTGGTATTAGAAGGGAGCAGCCAATCACACATCATGCAGTTGTTGGTATTAGAAGGGAGCAGCCAATCACACATCATGCAGTTGTTGGTATTAGAAGGGAGCAGCCAATCACATATCACGCAGTTGTTGGTATTAGAAGGGAGCAGCCAATCACACATCATGCAGTTGCTGGTATTAGAAGGGAGCAGCCAATCACACATCATGCAGTTGTTGGTATTAGAAGGGAGCAGCCAATCACACATCATGCAGTTGTTGGTATTAGAAGGGAGCAGCCAATCACACATCATGCAGTTGTTTAGAGTGGACAAGCTCATACTTAAAACTAATGCAGATTTGAAGAAGGGCACTAACTTGTCTCTAGTTGGAAAGAATTCTGGGAATAGTTGCAGACGTAAATTTGACTTTGGATGTTTTAGAAGCGCCGCCACTTCCTGCTGCAGTTTCTTGTTACTGTGGATAAGATTTTCCTGCTCTGCCTTGTGAACTTCAATCTCCTGGAGATGAAAAAAGTGGTTTACTGGCTTGGAATTTAAAAAAACACAAAACATTCAGAGGAAATATACAATAGAAACCTGTCACAAGCACAACTGCACTGAAGTCTTTATTAACGAGAAAAATTCAAACAAAAAACTGGTGATAAAGAACCCAAAAAAACTGGTGACATGGAACAAGAACTTGTGACACAGAATAAAACACGTGATAGGATAGTAAATAAATTATAGTTATGTAAACAATTCAGGTGTTATTAATATAACAGAAAATAATCAGTAGAGTGAGAAGAATAACTAAGGGAATTTAACAGTGGAAAAAATGATAAAATAGAAATATAATTACTTGTCTCAAACACTGAGGTCTTATGAAAATTAATGTGACAGTGATGCTACAAAAGTGCATGTATTTTCTTCTTCTTCTTCAGTGTTCTGAGCCATTGAGGTTCTTTGCTGCAGATACAATCCGTCTCCATTCGTCTCTCTGGTCTCTCTTATGTATATACTATGCACACACAAAAAAACAACAACAACACAATCTGTCAACTATTAAAGCAGTGGTTCACAACCGGTGGGGAATTCTCCCCCAGGGGGGAATTTGGGGGTTTCCATACATGGAGAGCCATAACTTCTGCCATATGCTCCGACTTAGGCTCAAGAGGAAAGACTAACTAAGGGGGGGGCATGAAGATTATTTCAAGATCACCTTAATGCAAGAACCGATTACTTCATCTTGTTTTTCCCTTCATACTTTACGGTTCTGTACGTCTCACCCTTCTAAAATTCATTTTATAAAGTAGACCCACAAATCATGTTTTATGTGGATGTCTAGACTTGTTTTAGTATGTGCTTCCATTATTACATATACTGTGTAGGGGAGGGGGAGGGGAATTTTTAGGTAGGAAATACGAAAGGGGGGAATTGTTCTGAAAATATGGTGAAGGGGGGCATGGGCCAAAAAAGTTTGAGAACCACTGTATTAAAGCATACTGGGAAATAATTAAAAACAAAAAAGAAAACCTACTTTTCTCATCATCATGTTCTGCAGTGCCATCTTCTCAAGTCCAGGCGGTATCCTAGCAACAGATTCCTGAAATGATACAACTGATGTGGTAACGAACTGGACTACATCTTTGCTGTATCTACAATCACTTCCTGACTTAGTGACATACAAAGCCTGAAGTTCCGATGTTAAAATAACTGACATGTAATTTATGCATGAGCATTCATTTACTGGACATGATGTGTGGTGGGTTCTCATACGTGGATGTACATGAGTCACTTTGTGTCATGAAACGACACTGAGGCTGGAGGGTGCGGAAATGAGTTGAATACTTATAAGAGGAAAGAGAAGTAAACAAATACTTGGGAATTGACTATCATTGGAACAATTAAAAAAGGAAGATGAAATTTATGAGTCACAGTAACACATGGATTGTTGTACACAGTGAACAACTAGGGTTAGAATTAAATTGTAAGAAGACACAGATTATGGTCATCACCAGGAAGAAGGAAATACCACAATGTAATATACAAGTAATTGGGAAATATTCTTCAACAAGTGAATCAGTACAATTATCTCAGAACAGTCTTAACATCTGATGGGAGATGCCTTGAAGAGATTAGAACAAGAATTGCCATGACGAAGGTAGCCTTTTGCAATATGAAAAACATACTGACCAATAAAAAGATGTCATTTGCAGCGAGGAAAAGAGTGTTAAGGTGCTTTATAGAACCTGTACTTTTGTATGGATGTGAAGCGTGGACATTGAGAAGACAAGATGAAAAACAGCTGATGGTTTCCAAATGTGGTTTCTGAGGAAAATGCAAAGAATACCATGGACATACAGAAAAACCAATGAACTAGTCCTACAAAAAAATGAATGTAAATCGTAAACTGATTAGAGAAATTAGACATAGTCACAATTTGTTGGTCACATTATGAGAAGAAATAAATTGGAGAACTTGGTGACAACTGGCAAGATTGAGGGGGAAGAGAACAAGGGGAGGTTGGAGAAGTAAATACCTGGATGGCTTGGCCATGTTGTATGGTCGAGACAAGAACACTGAGCTGTTCCACGACTCTGGTGATCGAGTGAGATGGCAAAACATGACCGCCCACGCTTATCGGTATGGCACATGATGATGATGATGAACACACGGATGCACATAAGTGACTGTGATAAAACAATACAGAGACTGGAGGAAGCGGAAATGTGGTTCTTGAGAGGAATGTTGATCAGAGGAAAGAGAAGTAAACACATGCCAGAGATTTGACTCTCATCAGAATAAAAATGGAAAGTGAAATTTCTGAGTCACAGGAACACATAAGAACCAAAAGAACGAAATTGAGTGGGAAAATAGTAGGCGAGAGAAGCAAAGCAAGACAGAGCAAAAGGCACATACACAGCTGAAATAGCTGGGCAGACATACAAAAGCAACACTAACTTTAAATAATAACAGATGACAGAGAGAATGGAGAATCATGCAGGCACACACACATGTAGGCAGGCACCCACACATGTAGGTAGGCACCCACACATGTAGGCAGACACCCACACATGTAGGCAGGCACCCACACATGTAGGCTGGCACTCACACATGTAGGCTGGCACCCACACATGTAGGCAGGCACCCACACATGTAGGCAGGCACCCACACATGTAGGCAGGATCCCACACATGTAGGTAGGCACACACACATGTAGGTAGGCACACACACATGCAGGCAGGCACCCACACATGCAGGCAGGCACCCACACATGTAGGCAGGCACACACACACATGTAGGCTGGCACACACACACATGTAGGCTGGCACCCACACATGTAGGCAGGCACCCACACATGCAGGCAGACACACACACATGCAGGCAGGCACCCACACATGTAGGCAGACACCCACACATGTAGGTAGGCACCCACACATGTAGGCAGGCACCCACACATGTAAGCAGGCACCCACACATGTAAGCAGGCACCCACACATGTAGGCAGGCACCCACACATGTAGGCAGGCACCCACACATGTAGGCAGGCACCCACACATGTAGGCAGGCACCCACACATGTAGGCAGGCAGGCACCCACACATGTAGGCAGGCAGGCACCCACACATGTAGGCAGACACCCACACATGTAGGCAGGCACCCACACATGTAGGCAGGCACCCACACATGCAGGTAGGCACCCACACATGCAGGTAGGCACACACATGCAGGCAGGCACCCACACATGTAGGCAGGCACCCACACATGTAGGCAGGCACCCACACATGTAGGCAGGCACCCACACATGTAGGCAGGCACCCACACATGCAGGCAGGCACCCACACATGCAGGCTGGCACCCACACATGTAGGCAGGCACCCACACATGTAGGTAGGCACCCACACATGTAGGCAGGCATCCACACATGTAGGTAGGCACCCACACATGTAGGCAGGCACACACACATGCAGGCAGGCACCCACACATGCAGGCAGGCACCCACACATGCAGGCAGGCACACACACATGTAGGCAGGCACACACACATGTAGGCAGGCACCCACACATGTAGGTAGGCACCCACACATGTAGACAGGCACCCACACATGTAGACAGGCACCCACACATGTAGGCAGGCACCCACACATGTAGGCAGGCAGGCACCCACACATGTAGGCAGACACCCACACATGTAGGCAGGCAGGCACCCACACATGTAGGCAGGCACCCACACATGTAGGCAGGCACCCACACATGTAGACAGGCACCCACACATGTAGGCAGGCACCCACACATGCAGGCAGGCACCCACACATGCAGGCAGGCACCCAGACATGCAGGTAGGCACCCACACATGCAGGTAGGCACACACATGCAGGCTGGCACCCACACATGTAGGCAGGCACCCACACATGTAGGCAGGCACCCACACATGTAGGCAGGCACCCACACATGCAGGCAGGCACCCACACATGCAGGCAGGCACCCACACATGCAGGCTGGCACCCACACATGTAGGCTGGCACCCACACATGTAGGTAGGCACCCACACATGTAGGTAGGCACCCACACATGTAGACAGACACCCACACATGTAGGCAGGCACACACACATGCAGGCAGGCACCCACACATGCAGGCAGGCACCCACACATGCAGGCAGGCACACACACACATGTAGGTAGGCACACACACATGTAGGCAGGCACACACACATGCAGGCAGGCACCCACACATGCAGGCAGGCACCCACACATGCAGGCAGGCACACACACACATGTAGGTAGGCACACACACATGTAGGCAGGCACACACATGTAGGCAGGCACCCACACATGTAGGCAGGCACCCACACATGTAGGCAGGCACACACACATGTAGGCAGGCACACACACATGTAGGCAGGCACCCACACATGTAGGCAGGCACACACACACATGTAGGCAGGCACACACACATGTAGGCAGACACCCACACATGTAGGCAGACACCCACACATGTAGGCAGACACACACACACACACATGTAGGCAGACACACACATGTAGGCAGGCACACACATGTAGGCTGGCACACACACATGTAGGCTGGCACCCACACATGTAGGCAGGCACCCACACATGTAGGCTGGCACCCACACATGTAGGCAGGCACACACACACATGTAGGCTGGCACACACACATGTAGGCAGGCACACACACATGTAGGCAGGCACCCACACATGTAGGCAGACACACACACATGCAGGCAGGCACACACATATGTAGGCTGGCACCCACACATGTAGGCAGGCACCCACACATGTAGGCAGGCACCCACACATGTAGGCAGGCACACACACACATGTAGGCAGGCACACACACACATGTAGGCAGGCACACACACATGTAGGCAGGCACACACACATGTAGGCAGGCACACACACATGTAGACAGGCACACACACATGTAGGCAGGCACCCACACATGTAGGCAGGCACCCACACATGTAGGCAGGCACCCACACATGTAGGCAGGCACACACACATGTAGGCAGGCACCCACACATGTAGGCAGGCACACACACATGTAGGCAGGTACCCACACATGTAGGCAGGCACACACACATGGAGGCAGGCACACACACATGTAGGCAGGCACACACACATGTAGGCATGCACCCACACATGTAGGCAGGCACACACACATGTAGACAGACACACACACATGTAGACAGGCACCCACACATGTAGGCAGGCACACACATGTAGGCAGGCACCCACACATGTAGGCAGGCACACACACATGCAGGCAGGCACTCACACATGTAGGCTGGCACTCACACATGTAGGCTGGCACCCTTTTTGGTGACCTGACGTAGACATAACCTATAGTGTGGCAAAGAGGTTATAAGAAGCATCTATAGAACGAAGTGGAAATCGGAGCATCCTGCCACCAGAAAGATGATGCATTTGGCTAAATTCACCGAATAGAACAAGTAACAATCTTCAGTCTCCACACTGGACACACAAACCTGAAATATCACATGTTTAATAAACTGAAGATAGGAGACACTGATGCATGTGACTACAAACTGGTAAAGTGACAGCTAGACATTTTCTGCAAGAGTTTGCAACATATGCAGAACAAAGAAAATCATTTTGGCCCACACCCGTTCCTTTTGAGGACAAACTCTATAAAGATGACAACAAGCTCAAACTGACCACTGCTTTCTTTTAATATATTCAGGTTGATATCTGAAGGTGTATGAACCACAAGAGGATAAATCATAATCTTTAACTAAAAAAGAGTTTTACCTCAGCACTTTTACAAATGACGTTATTCACTAGGCGTATCCTCTCTTTCCCATATTTTTCCAGCTCAGTCTCTATGATATGTTCCAGGTCATCCTGATCTTCCTGTGCATACACAAACAAATATCTACTGTTATGACAAACAATCACCAAAAATATCACCTCAAGCTCACATACAAGTTTATGTTGTCATGACAAACATTTACCAAGAATTTAATCTCTGCTTACTCTCCCCTTCTAATTATTATGGAGAAATGTTGTTTTCCAGTGGAGGCTAACAGTAATCGCACTGAAGCAATGCTGTTAGAGTCTTCCCTGCTCAGAAAGATCTCTGGCATTTATTCCATGAGGTTGGGGTGACCAGAGCAGCACTAGTCAGAGAAAATATTGCTGCCATTACTGGGGACTGAACTCTGACCACTGTTTCCACAAGGTTCGTTTGACTAGAGTAGGACTGGTCAGAGAAAATATTGCTGCCATTTCTGGGGACTGAACTCTGACCACTCACTGACTCCACAAGGAAGCCCAACAACAACTGTCCTGCTATTGTGTCTCCTTGTTTCTGTAGTATTAAAGTAAGTAAAGGCCCCTGCATATGTCTGTTTATGTGGGTCTGATATCTGGTGGCAGCCAAATATTTGTATAGCCAAACTGGCACTTGAGGGGTCATGTGGTCAATGCGACACTGGCCATCATTAGACATTTCATGTGACCTATTTTAGGGCTGACTAGGAAGACAGAAATACCACAATGTAATGTACGGGTAAATGGGAATATTCATAAACAAGTGAATCAGTACAACTATCTTGGAATAGTCATAACATCTGATGGGAGGTGCTTTGAAGAGAATAGAACAAAAATCGCTATGGAATGGTAGCCTATTGCAAAATGGAAAACACACTGACTAATAAAAAGATGTAATTTGTAATGAGAAAAAGAGTGATGAAGTGCTACATAGAACACTCCTGTCAGTTAGCAATGCATTTGATGATGATGACCCATTTATGGGTTGACACCAGGTCCAACAGGTTAAAAACAATAACTTCACCACTAGAGATCAAACCATGGGCAGCTGGGTTGAAAGGTGAGTGCACCAACCACATTTTCCAATCACAACCTTATGTATGGCTCTGAAACCTGGAGTACAACGAAAGGAGTCGAAGCCTTGTTGCAAACCTTTGAGAACAAAGTTTTAAGATGCATCTTTGGACCCACTGGGGATACACAAAGTGGAGAGTGGAAAAGAAGAAGTAACAAGGACATTTATGATCTATTTAAGTCCCCGCTAATCACTGCTATCATGAAGGCAATGGCTGGGGCATATAGAAAAAATGGAAGATAATAGGGAAACAAAACTCGCTTACCCTCAGGAAATAAATGACCGTAGACCCCGAGGTAGACCAAGAAGACGGTGGAGAGATAATATATATACAGACCTACAAGCACTTGGAATCAACGACTGGCAAGAGATGGTCCACCAGAGAGACGAATGGAGACGGATTGTATCTGCAGCAAAGAACCTCAATGGCTCGGAATGCTGAAGAAGAAGAAGAAGAAGAACCATACAAGTAGCTAGTGGTAAAATAAAAATATGACATGTACAGGAAAGAAACAAAATGTTATCTTTCTTGAACCTACTTGGTGTAAGTTTTTTATACTGTCCATTTCCATGTGTAATTTTGAGATCATCAATTCTTTCACTGGGTACTCTTTGTCCTGTTGGCATGACAACAAACAGCAACAGACAATTAATTTGCGTAGATAAATGAAAACATAAGTAAAACTGAATGTGAGGCACTTTCAAAGCAAACAATTCCAGTATGATTTATATATAGTAAAGGCAACAAAAAACATTAAACAGGTCAATTATTTTCACTATATAGGTCACACAGTGACATATGACACGGAGATATAGAAACGAATCATTAAATTCAAAGATTCTTTTACAAGAATGAGCCATGTCATGAAAAACGGATGTGTAGCGACAAGCACACAAATTCAATCACTGAACAGTCGTGTGTGGCCTGTTCTTATGTAAATAAATACACACGTATTGTTTGGCACTGATAAAAGTAGGATTACAGCTCCAGCTTCATCAAAATATGAAATGACAGAGATGATCAGCGAGGGTCATGATTGCCAATGTTTGCTCCAGTCCAGGCACCCAAGAAACAAATGGGTCAGAAAACATTCCTTCCCCTAACGAGGAATGGTTCTGGCAAACTGTTTTCACAAGCCAGTGTACTGTTATATCACCCAAGCCCCTGTCATCTTATCTTCTTCTCCTTCTCCCCGTCCTCCTACTTCTTCTTTTTCTCCTTCTTCTTTCTGTTCATTTCCTCCTCCTTCTCCTCAAGCTGCAGAGTTGTCTCCTCTTGGCAGCCTAGTAATGCTGAATGTAGATGACAAATACCTCCCAAAGACCATCTTTTCCAAACAATTATAACTCTAACAATAACTGTTATTTTACCTTTTCTAAACTCATCATAGATTGGACCATAACTATGACCAAACATCTTCAGCTTTCATAACTCTGCCTATACAAGTTACTTTAAAATTGTGTCTTGCTGCTGTCCCCTAGCCTATAGATCTCATTCCTAGTGGTCTCATAATAGAATCTTAGAGACCTCACAGACTCCTTGAGCCCAACCCTGAGAGTGGAACCATCCAGTCTGAGAGAGGCCAACTTAAACCAAGCAGCTGACCAGAACTTCACAGCTGAGTCCAGACCTCATGCGTTTGACCCGATGGAAACTGAACAGTTTAATTGTTATTCTGGGAATCGTCAAACACAATGTGTGGTGATTCAGGGAATCATCGAGGACATTGTGTGGTGATTCAGGGAATCATCAAGGACAATATGTGGTGATTCAGGGAATCGTTAAGGACGATGAGTGGTGATTCAGGGAATCATTGCAGACAATGTGTGCTGATTCAGGGAATCGTTGAGGACAATGTGTGGTGATTCAGGGAATCGTTGAGGACAATGCGTGGTGATTCAGGGAATCATCAAGGACAATGAGTGGTGATTCAGGGAATTGTTGAGGACAATGTGTGGTGATTCAGGGAATTGTTGAGGACAATGTGTGGTGATTCAGGGAATCATCAAGGACAATGAGTGGTGATTCAGGAAATCATCAAGGACAATGAGTGGTGATTCAGGGAATTGTTGAGGACAATATGTGGTGATTCAGGGAATCATTGAAGGCAATGTGTGGTGATTCAGGGAATCGTCAAAGACAATATGTGGTGATTTAGGGAATTATTGAGGACAATGTGTGCTGATTCAGGGAATTGTCAAGGACAATGTGTGGTGATTCAGGGAATCGTCAAGGATAATGTGTAGTGATTAGGGAATTTTCAAGGACAATGTGTGGTGATTCAGGGAATCGCCGAAGACAATGTGTGGTGATTTAGGGAATTATTGAGGATAATGTGTGGTGATTCAGGGAATCATCAAGGACAATGGGTGGTGATTCAGGGAATCATCAAGGACAATGTGTGGTGATTCATGGAATCGTCAAGGACAATGTGTGATAATTTAGGGAATTATTGAGGACAATGTGTAGTGATTCAGGGAATGTCAAGGACAATGTGTGGTGATTCAGGGAATGTCAAGGACAATGTGTGGTGATTCAGGGAATGTCAAGGACAATGTGTGGTGATTCAGGGAATTGTTGAAGGCAATGTGTGGTGATTCAGGGAATCATCGAAGACAATGTGTGGTGATTCCCTGGCAATGGATGAGTTTAAACGGAGGTCGCCATGGGCAAAAGGATAAGAGCACTCACTCTGAAACTTCTGGTGTGCTGATGCCGAGGTAGCAGGTTCAACCCCTACACCGGTCAGTTGGAGTGAAATGTTGACTTCTCGTCCTTGACATGGAAATGTAAATTACAAGTACCTCTGAAGTCGGAGTGGGTTTGCCTGATGGCAAGTTACACAGGTAATAGGGAAAGCTAATCCACACGCAAAAATCACCCCAGTACACTAGAAGTAGTAGTACGTGTAACGACCACGTTTGATTCAAAGAGAGCCAATGAAAAAAAAAATGAGTTTAAAAATGTAATCTAATTATCAATATTAATTTTTAAAAGCTCATAATCATGTGCCATATTGATATGTATGGGCAGTCATGGTTTTCATTCTTTAATGATCGCCAGAGTCGCGGATCAGCTCTATGTTCTTGTTCCAATTATGTCCATCTGGCCAAGCCATCTAGGTATTTGTCTCTCTGCATTCCCCTTGTTCTTTTCTCATCAGCTTTGACAGTTGTCACTAAGTTGTCTACAATATTTTTCTCTTTATAACGTGCCTAAAATATTGTGACTGTCTGCGTCTAATCTCTCTAAACCTTTCTTTAAAAAAAACTATTGATAAAAAATAACTTACTTTATAATTCCTCAGAAACTGCACCTCTTCTTGTTTACTTCTGAGCTGTCTGTCCAGTCTGTCAACATCCTGCTCTAGTGCTTCGAGTTGAATGGAAGATGAAGGTTTTTTGAGCAGTGATACAACTTTATATTTCATCAAATGCAGTTATGTTGCTAAATTGTTGATGTAAACCCAACATAAAATACGTACACAAGGTATGTTGTCTGCGTAACATAGTTCACACATTTGTGTTTTAAGAAATGATAACACCTGAAAATAATTGAGAGTTTCACTTGTCAACATGAGGATGTCGAATTCTTCTTCTTCTTCTTCTTCTTCTTCTGCGTTCATCCGGAGTTTTTTTTCCGGACGTGATTGCGTTGTGCCTGTTTACAGCAGAGCTGCGTACTTGCGCCGTTAAGCCGAAACATCCGACTTCTGCTGGCATTTGTTGACCGGGTTAACCTTCCCAGCATGGAATTCTATGGGCAGTCAGCTCTGGAGTGAACTCACACTTATAAAACAGACACAAGGAAGCAATCCACCAACAAGTCTTACCTTCTAATCTTCTCTGAATACTTTCTTTGGTTTCCTCCAGTTCACGTTTCACTTCTGAAATCTCTTTAGCAAAGTTTGAGTTCAGAGCTACAATACTCCCCTGGAAATTTAAAGGTGTAAAATCTGTGTGTTAAAGTTAACTTTGTCAAAGTATTAACTGAACAAACGACTTTCATGTATGTTAGTTAGTTGCATATCCTTTACAGAATATCGCAGTCAACCCCAGCATTTTTTGGCTATTTTTGATCTCTTGGCAAGTTTATGTTCAGTAGTTTGCCATTGCTTTCTGAACGACCGGCATCCATACCAATTTATAAAAAACCCAACACAAGGTAGTCTGCTGCCAAATCGCTCGCAGCTGTGTTTCGAACGCTGTATGCGGGATTACGAACTGCGTCCGTAACCCCTTCACACTGGAGCCGGCTTTCATTTATGAAATAGCTGTTTTAGATGTTCAGAATAAAAGCACAATGAAGGCACGTTATAGAATGGAATGTTCCTCTAACTACTGTTCAGCTTCTGTCAATTGCTCTAGCAGAAGAGGGCAAGCATGCAGGTTAATCATTTAGAAACACAGCAAGTGTGTTGTGACGAGAAACACAGCAGGTGTGTTGTGATGGGAAACATAGCAGGTGCATTGTGATGGGAAGACCTTACTCTGACAATGGTGTCAGTATGGTGGGACTAGGATTCTATGTCAGCTCTTGATGTTCACTACGAGAAGGAAAGGCTGGCCACCTGTTACTGCGTGCACCCAGGCCTACCAAATGTGATGGCCCCCCACACTTCACATACCCACACCCAGGCCTACCAAATGCTATGGTCACCACACTTCACATACCCACACCCAGGCCTACCAAATGTGATGGTCACCACACTTCACATACCCACACCCAGGCCTACCAAATGTGATGGTCACCACACTTCACATACCCACACCCAGGCCTACCAAATGTGATGGTCACCACACTTCACATACCCACACCCAGGCCTACCAAATGTGATGGTCACCACACTTCACATACCCACACCCAGGCCTACCAAATGTGATGGTCACCACACTTCACATACCCACACTCAGGCCTACCAAATGTGATGGTCACCACACTTCACATACCCACACCCAGGCCTACCAAATGTGATGGTCACCACACTTCACATACCCACACCCAGGCCTACCAAATGTGATGGTCACCACACTTCACATACCCACACCCAGGCCTACCAAATGTGATGGTCACCACACTTCACATACCCACACCCAGGCCTACCAAATGTGATGGTCACCACACTTCACATACCCACACTCAGGCCTACCAAATGTGATGGTCACCACACTTCACATACCCACACCCAGGCCTACCAAATGTGATGGTCACCACACTTCACATACCCACACCCAGGCCTACCAAATGTGATGGTCACCACACTTCACATACCCACACCCAGGCCTACCAAATGTGATGGTCACCACACTTCACATACCCACAGCTGGCTTCCTGCTATCTGACTCTTTTTTTAAATGTAGAAACAAAAGGTAAAGTAGAATAAACATATATTGAAAATGTTGTATTTAATTTGAATGTTGCCCGACTGGCCAGATGTTGTGGATGAGACTAAACACATAATGATAAATTTCCTACAACAATGTCCTTGGAACTATGAATTTACCAGACACATGACAAGGTCAAGGTTGCTTTAGAAGGGGAAGGAAACACCTAATAAAGGCTGAAGTGTGCAGTGTAAAATATGATTGTGCTGGTGGAGAACAAGGAATGAGACAGAATACAGGAGAACATAATTTGTCTAACTTGTCAGATTTATCTCCACTTTGTAAGGTCCATTCCTGCCCCTTGACCTCCCACACGAGTATAGGCTTTCCACCAGCTGGCACCACATGTCAAATCTTTTGCTCAATCACGCAGCTGCCTCTCTGTCCTACCCTCTTATTCATTTCTGCCTGTATTTATCTTTTCCGTGTATTCTAGGTCTCCCCCTATTTCTGGTGGTCTGTGGGTTCCAGACAATGCGCTGTCTAGTTACACTACTATCAGGTGTCCTCACTGTGTAATGGCGCAGTGCCAGTATCTTTATCTCACCTCTTGTTTCACTGGAATGTGTTTAGATCTCTCCCTAAGGTCTGCATTAGTAATTCTCTCATACCATTTCAGTCCTATTTTGCACAGACACCAATTAGGGACTGTTTGTAATTTCTTAGTAACTGTTTTAGATATTCTCCATATTTCTATATAGCAGTTCTGATTTAATTTAATTCTATTATAATACTGACAGTTTTACATTCGCCATCCAGATCTGCAGATCTGACAGGCAATCTTCTAACTTTGCTCACAAAGTGGTGAAACAAAAAGAGGAAATACAAACTGTACTCACTCGAAACTTCTCATATTTCCGGAGCAATTTCTTGACCTCAGCATAAGTGGCATGCTCTTGACTCTCCATCCCTCGGATGATGTCCAGGTTGATTTCAAGGCTGATTTGTGTTCAGGAAGAAATATTCACAATGCACCGTAAAGTATCATCTTAATGATAAATACTACTTTGATACTTGCCTGCCGGCCCGATGATGATGGGGTCAAATCCACATCATGGGAAATGAAAAAAATATTTATCTAGGCTCCCGGGTTGACCCAGCCTAAAATAGGTGCCAGGAAATGTCTTAGAAAGTGAAGGCAGTTGCTGCGGTACTGACCACATCACCCTCTGAGTGCTGATTGGTCAATATAAATATGGGCCTACCACCATATGCCTAAAGTGCTTTAAGGCATGTGAAAGGCTCCTGTATTATTGTGTGAATGAAGCCTTAAGGCATGTGAAAGGCTCCTGTATTATTGTGTGAATGAAGCCTTAAGGCATGTGAAAGGCTCCTGTATTATTGTGTGAATGAAGCCTTAAGGCTTGTGAAAGGCTCCTGTATTATTGTGTGAATGAAGCCTTAAGGCATGTGAAAGGCTCCTGTATTATTGTGTGAATGAAGCCTTAAGGCTTGTGAAAGGCTCCTGTATTATTGTGTGAATGAAGCCTTAAGGCTTGTGAAAGGCTCCTGTATTATTGTGTGAATGAAGCCTAAAGGCTTGTGAAAGGCTACTGTATTATTGTGTGAATGACCCGACTGTTGCTATTACAGCGTATAGACTTCACTGCACTTGGCACACACCTGTAGGTGCTCAGTCATCCTTTACATTTTAGGAGGAATGAGAGATCTGTGATTATTCTCCTTGTGCCAGTCTGGGGGAAATCTACATTCACCTTCACATTCACTTCCCTTTTCTAACAGTCTGCGGGACAATCTACATTCATCTCCCCATGCAATTCCCCTTGTGACAGTCTGTGGAGCAATCTGCATTCATCTCCCCATTCAACTCCCCTTGAGACTGTCTGTGGAGCAATATGCATTCATCTCCCCATGCAATTCTACTTGTGCTAGTCTGTGGAACAATCTGCATTCATCTTCCCATTCAACTCCCCTTGAGACAGTCTGCGGGGCAATCTACATTCATCTCCCCATTCAACTCCCCTTGTGACAGTCTGTGGAGCAATCTGCATTCATCTCCCCATGCAATTCCCCTTGTGCTAGTCTGTGGAGCAATCTGCATTCATCTCCCCATTCAACTCCCCTTGAGACAGTCTGGGGAGCAATATGCATTCATCTCCCCATGCAATTCCCCTTGTGACAGTCTGTGGAGCAATCTGCATTCATCTCCCCATTCAACTCCCCTTGTGACAGTCTGTGGAGCAATCTGCATTCATCTCCCCATGCAATTCCCCTTGTGCTAGTCTGTGGAGCAATCTGCATTCATCTCCCCATTCAACTCCCATTGAGACTGTCTGCGGGGCAATCTACATTCATCTCCCCATGCAATTCCCCTTGTGACAGTCTGTGGAGCAATCTGCATTCATCTCCCCTTGAGACAGTCTGTGGAGCAATATGCATTCATCTCCCCATGCAATTACCCTTGTGACAGTCTGTGGAGCAATCTGCATTCATCTCCCCATTCAACTCTCCTTGTGACAGTCTGTGGAGCAATCTGCATTCATCTCCCCATGCAATTCCCCTTGTGCTAGTCTGTGGAGCAATCTGCATTCATCTCCCCATTCAACTCCCCTTGAGACAGTCTGTGGAGCAATCGGCATTCATCTCCCCTTGAGACAGTCTGTGGAGCAATATGCATTCATCTCCACATTCAATTCCCATTGAGACAGTCTGTGGAGCAATATGCATTCATCTCCCCATGCAATTCCCCTTGTGACAGTCTGTGGAGCAATCTGCATTCATCTCCCCATTCAACTCCCCTTGTGACAGTCTGTGGAGCAATCTGCATTCATCTCGCCATGCAATTCCCCTTGTGCTAGTCTGTGGAGCAATCTGCATTCATCTCCCCATTCAACTCCCCTTGAGACTGTCTGCGGGGCAATCTACATTCATCTCCCCATGCAATTCCCTTGTGACAGTCTGTGGAGCAATATGCATTCATCTCCCCGTGCAATTCCCCTTGTGACAGTCTGTGGAGCAATCTGCATTCATCTCCCCATTCAACTCTCCTTGTGACAGTCTGTGGAGCAATCTGCATTCATCTCCCCATGCAATCCCCTTGTGCTAGTCTGTGGAGCAATCTGCTTTCATCTCCCCATGAGACAGTCTGTGGAGCAATCTGCATTCATCTCCCCTTGAGACAGTCTGTGGAGCAATATGCATTCATCTCCCCATGCAATTCCCCTTGTGACAGTCTGTGGAGAAATCTGCATTCATCTCCCCATTCAACTCTCCTTGTGACAATCTGTGGAGCAATTTGCATTCATCTCCCCATGCAATTCCCCTTGTGCTAGTCTGTGGAGCAATCTGCATTCATCTCCCCATTCAACTCCCCTTGAGACAGTCTGTGGAGCAATATGCATTCATCTCCCCATGCAATTCCCCTTGTGACAGTCTGTGGAGCAATATGCATTCATCTCCCCATGCAATTCCCCCTTTGACAGTCTGTGGAGCAATCTGCATTCATCTCCCCTTGTGACAGTCTGTGGAGCAATCTGCATTCATCTCCCCATTTACCTTTCATCTCTAGGTCCTCCTGTTTCTTCCCCATTTCACTAACTCATTGTCCAGCAATCACATCCATACAGAAAAACAGATCCCACACAATGTGGAAAAAAAAAGGAAGAGGGAAGTGGAATTTTGTGCTTTTTGTGTTACTTATGTTAATTTTGTTTCTGTGGATGATGAAACTCAGGATAATAAGACCTTTCTAGAATAAAATGTCTGGCTCCAAGATGGCACCACCGTAGTTTCCATGGTTACTTGACATAGCACTGTTTCTGAATTGAAGAAGATACAAATGAGTTTACATGGTCACATACATTATAAATCAAGATGATTTTTTTCACTTTATTTATTAAATAATTAACACAAGGTGATAAATAGGATACAGTTCTTTGGATCTCTTGCTGTACAGTTCTGTTGTCTGTTTGCTGTGTTTTATTCTGAGCTGGAAAAAGATGAATAAGAAGCAGTATTTAAATACCTTGTTTATCAAGTTTCAGTCACGTTCCTGAATACACCAGAGAGCATGCAGTCAAATTTTTAAATTAATCTTCTCTGTTTTAAAAATTACATATAAAATGAATACTTAACTGTATATAATATATGATAATCAGCATAAACATTCACAACTATATGACATACAGAGCTTCATTATACATACATTATAAATTGACTTTAATATATAACATAATAATATATAATATATAATATAAAATATAATAATAATAATATAATATAAAATCCGGGAGTCTCCGTGAAGAAGTGGTCAAGCCGTCTGACTCGGGCTCAGAAGGTTGTGGGTTTGATTCCGGGCCGCGTTCTTTGGTTCACATGTGCATTTTTTTGGGACGACTCCTGAGGGTCATCACTAGAGCTACGGAGTTTGTGCTTTGTGTGACTCTTTCCGTGCTGCAGAAAGAGACTGAGCCATATTGGATAAAAACCTGGTGCAATGAAGTCAACGCTGTTGACTTTTAAGCGACTTTTTTTAAGCGACATTATAAATTAATATAACATATATTTAAAACCTTTATTTAAGAGAAGTTACATACAAAAAGAATACTTAATTATATATACTGAATTACATTAAAAACGCACCAATAAAAAAATTCATTCACACTATCTTCAGTATCTGGTATGCCCATCGTGTGCTAGCAAACAATCTTGGCAGTGGCTCCACATGGATAGCGCAAGTCTCTGATGGAAATTCCAAGGAATCAAGTCCCATTCACGTGTAAAAGCAGGACCTTGCCTGTAGACTCTGCCCAAGCTTGTCTCACAAATATTCTATAGGGGTCATGTCAGGTGATAGGGCAGGCCAATCAATGGTCACAATGTTCTCCTGCTGTAGATATTGCTGGTCAATGCATGTGGTGTGCACATGTGCATTTTCCTGCTGGAGAAGCTGCAAGTCTGGACAAATTGTGAACGTAGGAGTAACCAATGCATCCAGAATCTCATCTCGATATATTACAGCATTAACATTTCCATGGAAGATGTGAAAAGGCAAGCGATGGTGAAAACTGAATCCTCCCCAAATGTGAATACTGCCACCTCGAAAATCGGTTGTGCTGATGAACACAGAAATCTGCAAAGCACTCTCCAAACTGTCGCCAAATCCGCATATGTACATCAGCAAAGGATAGGTTGAATCTGCTCTCGTCTATGAATAGGACAGCATTCCACTGCAGTCTAGCCCATGTGACATGTTGCTTTGTCCACTGCAGGCGCTGCTGATGATGTCTGCGAGTCAAGTTTGGCCCAACATAAGGTTGTCTTGCAGTAAGGCATGGATCTCTGAGCCATCTTATGACTGTCATTAGAGAGACTTGCCCATGTCTACCCACTATTGCTATTGGTGTTTGACTTGCTGGGAGAAAATGACTCCTTAGGTGACTTAGCACAATATGACAATGTTGCGTAGGGGTAGTAACTCGTGGTTGGCCACTCCGAAGTCTATCCCGGGCACTACCAGTGATTCCGTAACATTCATTGAGACGTACAATAATGCTGTGGTGGCAATGTATCCTTCTTCCAATGATCCATGAGCTTGTTCCGGTCTCCAATATACCAATGGCTCGTTGGCGGTCGTTTTCAGATAGTTGTGGCATTTTAAGCACATGTACTGGGTGTTTTGTCTCAATGGCCTTTTTAAACTGAGTGTACTGCCACAGCGTATACACATTTCTAGGGTCATAGCTGTTGGAAACATGTTGCATGTGTAACTTTCATTGTTTTCATGTAGTATGTACACAAACTTGTGGGTTGAATCATGCACTTTCCATTCCAGCAGCCATTCGCTCTCTATCGCAGGAAAAACACGAGGAAAATCTATTCCCACACTGTATTTTTCAGCTTCTCGGCATCAGTATTTATAATAGTGGTGTATTTTTAATGTGCTTCTGTATATAACATATAATATATATCCCAATTATAACCCAAACGGGTTGAACAGGAATACTGAAAACAAAATTAGTAAGTAAGTATCTTCTGTTTTTTTTAAAAATGTCTTTAACTCATTCTATTTCAGATTGTTGTTACTAGTATCTTCTCTGTTCCCTTTATTTCATTAACTTGTTCTATTTCAGATTGTTGTTACTTTGATTGTACATTCTTCTTCTTTAGTTCCCTTAAAATTTGTCTATATCTGCAATGTTGTCTCTTTGAATTTTACTGTTTTTTAGTACATTCAGTGGTCCACAGAGTTTATCTTCCACCGTTGTTTATCTAGGCCAGAAGGTTTGCTTAGACATGTTGTATATTTGGCAGTCTTGGATATGTGATCTGCTTTGTGTGGTGCAAATTCACATGTGTACATGATTGATTTGCTAATCTCACATTTTGTGTACATGTGGTTGTGTAATCTATTGTGTTCTGTTCTGAGGTGTAGAATAATGATTTGTTCTGGTCTGCCCATAAAGTAGTAATTGTCTTGAGCTGGTGTTGGTGGCTTTCTGATTGATTTGACAATTCTTTTCTTTTGGTAACAGAAAGAGTTAAGTGGCATTTGATTGTCGAAGCACAAACCTCAAGTATGTCAACTTTTTCTTTCCGTTTTCTTTTTTCATCTTGAAGTTTAGCCAGTGTCCTTCGACCTTTACCAACTGGTGCTGAAACACAACGTGAAGGCTGTGCTCTAGGTACTGCACCAACTTTGAATGTCATTTTGGCTTCTGAAAAATAAACATAGGTTATAAATGGTGGGCAAATATTGATGCATAGGCAACACACATATCTCAGACATTCATGGGACTAGTATTGTTTCATTTCTTACAAGCTGCATCATAGGCAACACACATATCTTAGACATTCATGGGACTAGTATTGTTTCATTTCTTACAAGCATCATCATAGGCAACACACATATCTTAGACATTCATGGGACTAGCATTGTTTCATTTCTTACAAGCTGCATCATACATTTCATTGGTCTTTTTTTTTTTTTAATTGTTTTTTTCGCTCGCTCGTTTTGAACTCAAGTGTTGTCCATACACACTACTTCTAGTAGTACTGGACTGAATTTTGCGTGTGGATTAGCTTTCCCTATTAACAGTGTCCCTCGTCATCAGGTGAACCCATTCTGACTTCAGAAGTATTCATTGGTTTGTTTCTGATGGTCTTCATGAGTGATTGAGTAATGCCATGCAGCTATTGTTGTTGACCCTAAAACCGCTGAGTTGTCTACTCTTGGCAGCAGAGTGATCTAGTAATGCCATGCAGCTATTGTTGTTGATCCCAAAATTGCTGAGTTGTCTACTCTTGGCAGCCCAATACCATTCATATAAAGGTGTAAATTCTCCGCAGCTGTTTCATCATCATCACGTGCCGTGGTGACAGAGGTGGGAGGTCATGGCTCACCATCTCACAAGATCACCAGTCTTGGATCAGATGTGTTATTTCAGGGCCCCATCAAGTCAGAGAATAACTGTTGGTGATGAGGTAGCTTTCCCTGGTGCTTGAAAGGGGCACTTAAAGACGAAGTGGTTGGTTATTCCATAAAGGAGAGAACAATGTTTGCACAGTGTGCATACTGTGACTCCATAAGATTTAGATGGCTGTCAGGTCCTTAAGGAAGGATGAGGGGGGTTAAAGTTGTGTGACTGTGGGAGTTGAATGAAGAGGGAAGTAAGTGGGAAATCCATGAGGATGGGGGGTTAAGGTTGTGTGACTGTGGGAGTTGACTGAAGAGGGAAGTAAGTGGGAAATCAATGTTACACAAGGTTGTCGTGAGCTACAAGTGACTTGGAGCTGCTGATCGGAGTGACAGAGCTCAGGGATTCTCATCTAGGATGCCAAACAGGCACTTCAAGTTTTGGCTCTGGCATGCCTCGTTCTAGTCTGGACAATTTGATTTTTTTCTGCTAAATGCATTGATGTTGTCAAGGGCTTTCCATGGGGTCATTTAATAAAAATGAGTTGAGACTGTCATTCCAAATGCTAATTTGTTGAGCAAATCTTCATTTGCATTGCTTCTAAGAGTATATTTTACTCATTGGAGATACACTTACCTTTAATGTTAGAAACGCAGACAGTCAAATGTGCAAGTGTATTTACTAGTTCTTCTTCTTCATCCTTCTTCTCTTCCTCTTCTCCTGCCTGTTATCTTGAAATGGAAGACAGATCCACCATCAACTCATGGCACATTCATGATAGGATGAATTGTGCAGCTGAGGTTTCTACAGGCTGAGGTAGCCAGTGTCATGCCACCTCTCCTGAATAGCCTCTTATGGCACACATGGCAGGTTCTTGGCTTCCCTTATGTGTCCCGATTTCTTTGTGTGCTTGCTCACTTTGAACTCATGTGTAGTCCATACACACTACTTCTAGTAGTGCTGGACTGAATTTTGCCCATGGATTAGTTTTCCCTATTAGTAGTGTCCCTCACCATCAGGTGAACCCACTCCGACTTCACAGGTACTTGTAATTTACGTCCCTAAGTCAAGGATGACACTTTAGTCCAACTGTCTGGTGTAGGGGCTGAACCCCTTACCTCGTCATCAGTATAGCAGATGTTTAAGAACACGCATTATTATCCATTCAGCGACGCTGACCTACATGCGCCCCAATAACATGCAGAGGATTTCTGGTTCTTACCTGGACGTTTTCCTGTGGATGCCGATGACTTTGCTGTCCTTCCTCTCCTTTGCCATTGGTTATATTTAGAAAAATTAACATTCAGCTGAGTTCCTAGAGATTTCAGTAATTCATCAGTTTCAAATGGAGACTGGCTTGTCCCGCTGGCAGCTTTTCTGTTACACACAGCTGCCATGAAATCTGCAATATGTTGATAGAAAAGTGAAGGAAAATAAAAAGTGGGGGGAGGGGGGGGGGGGGAATTGCAATAGAATAGGCGTTTGAAAATTTTACAGATAACCAGTTTATTGGAGTTAGATAAACATGGGAAAGGATAGAGTACAAACAATACAATATATACATTACAGACACTAATAGAAAGGTCAATAGAGACACAGAAAGACATATATTTGTGCTTCATAGATTATACTAAGGCATTTTATAAAGTAAAACATAATGAATTGATTAACACCCCTGGGAAGGTTAACCCGGTCAACAAATGCCCGCAGAAGTCAGATGTGTTGGCCTAACGGCGCAAGAACGCAGCTCTGCTGTAAAAAGGCACAACGCAATCACATCTGGGAAAAAAACTCCGGATGAATGCAGAAGAAGAAGAAGAAGAATTTATTAACATGTTGGAAGATATCAACATTGATTGGAAAGATTTAAGAATAATAAAGAATATTTTGGTCACCTGAAATGTCACAAAAGTTTGGAGAGAACAATAATGTATATGCCTGGGAAGAGAGCAAGAGGAAGGCATGTGGTGGATGATCTCCAGATGGGTGTATCGAAAGCGGGAAATCTTGCTTATGATCGAGAGGTTTTCCGGAAGGTTGCTATGGGAGCGAGGTTCTGCAAAGGATATGCTACTGAATGAATGAATGAATGAAAGAATATTTACTGGAACCAAGTAGCAGCAATTAAAATGGGAAATAAAGAGGGTAGTTACGAACAGATAAAGCTAGGAGTACAATAGGGGTGTGTCTTGTCACCAGATCTTTTCTCCCTGTATAGCGAAGTAATAATGAGAGAGATCAAAGAGATGCCAGGAATACTAGTTGGAGGTTATAATATAAATAATATTCACTATGCAGATGACACAGTATTGGTGGCAGTTAATGCAATAGACTTACAACAATTGTTAGACACTGTAGTAACAGAGAGTGCAAGGAAAGGACTCTCCTTGAATATCAAGAACAGTAACAATGGTGATATCAAAGAAAATGATAACACCAAAATGTGACATAGGAATAGAAGGGAAAATTCTTAACCAAGTGGATAATTTTAAATACCTAGGGGCATTTATAACATTAGATGGAAGATGTACAACAGAGATTAAGAGCAGAATAGGGCAAGCAAAAGCCTCATTTCAGAAAATGAAGAGTATCTTATGCGATAAGTCATTATCACTGAATGTAAGAGAGTGCTGAAATGCTATATAGAACCAAATTTGCTGTATGGCAGTGAATCTTGGAATGAAAATTAACAAATTAAGAAGAAATTAGAAGCAACAGAGATGTGGTTCCTGAGACGAATGTTGCGAATTCCTTGGACTGCCAGAGTAACTAACTATGATTGCCTGAAACAGGCTAATGAAACTAGAACACTATATACAACAATACGAAAGAGACCAACAGCCTTCTTCGGTCATGTGATAAAAAGAGAGGCATTGGAGAACATTGTGACAACTGGAAAGATCGAGGGGAAGAGAGGCAGAGGCAGACCAAGAGAAATGATGCTGGATGGATTGAGACAGTGGCATGGAGGAATATCATCAGCAGAGTTGATCCAGAACACCAAAGACAGATCTGTGGAGAGCCATGAATGCCTACACCAGCTAGCAGAGCACTTGATGATGATGAGGTAAACATAGGTGGTGGTACCCATTACAATAAAAAAAAAAGCATATAACATAATGCAATACCATTCTACAACAAAAAATAGTCAGCACAAATATTTCTGCACCAAAACATAAATATCATCTCATATCTTGTAGAAGTAAAACAAACAGCTGTAATTGTCACATTTGTTGTGCAATTCTGGCATCCTGGATGTCAAATAAGTTCCTAAGTTAGGTTTTATAATGACATTTCTCTAGTTTTTACAAAGTTATTGGGAAAAAAGTCCACTGAATAGAGCTGACAAATCCAAAGATACATCATTTAATCTCTAAGTCAATTACAGGCGGAGATATTAAACATACAGATGTGTGGTACATGTTTGATTTTACTGCAGTAAGGAAGCCATGGTAATGCAGTGGCTAGTACTGGTGGCCTTGGGTTCGACCTGCATCAGGATGGTTTCAAATTGTAAAAACTTGACCTGCCAAAATCATTTAGTCCGGTCCTGCTAATGCAAATGCAGGTGGGACTCAAATTTCAATAAGCCCTGGAGCTTTTTCCATAGAAGCATAAATTTATATTAAGTGAATCATAAAAATAACTTAAATGTTGAGAGACAAACAAGGAATGTCTAATACAGGATAGGCAAGATACACACGAGTACATAATGAAAACAAACAAGTATGCTTCTCGTTGGCTGCTCAAGGAATGTCTAATACAGGATAGATAGGACACACACGAGTACATAATGGGACACACAAGTACACTTCTCATTGGCTGCTCAAGGAATGTCTAATACAGGATAGATAGGACACACACGAGTACATAATGTGATAGACAAGTACACTTTTCATTGGCTGCTCAAGGAATGTCTAATACAGGATAGATAGGACACACACGAGTACATAATGTGACAGACAAGTATGCTTCTCATTGGCTGCACTGCTTTGACACAGAGGACAGTCAGAGCCAGGCAGACTGGGAGTATACACATTGTGAAAGCTAACACACTCAGAACAGAGACAAATGCAAAAAATATTGCGTCACTGGTGACACACACATTTGATAGTTATTAAAACTTGAGTTGTGTGACATTCTTAAACTGGTAACTATAAAGAAAAGAAAAGTTGATGCAGTGTGTCAATCTTTTCAAGAGAAATGGACAAATGAACATTTTGTTGTTGAAGTCACAGGAAAAGAAACCTGTGTGCCAAGTTTTGGTGATGCTTTTATGAAAATATCCAACCTGCATGGCCATTACAGCTCAAAATATGATAAACTCAATGAATCAAGAGGCCAAATGCATCCTTTTAAGTTGATAATTTTGTATGGCCAATCCAATCCAATATTTATGAAACAAAATTAAAATTTGTTCAATCTCCTTCTGCAGCGTCGGTCATAATTGAGGTCTGTTGTTTGTGAGTTTTTATATTCTTTCCTTTCCTTGGTTATATTTTCTCCTCTCTGGTCTTCGAGTTTGGTTGGGTATTATGTGGCTCATCCTGACTGGAATTTTCATTATTGTGTTGAATTTGTTCTCATGAGGACTGGTCCTTAGAAGGGCCTGCCAGATTCAGCAGCCTCCCAGTTGTTCACTGCTTACTCTAAAAGGACTAATCTTTAACTCTTTTAGTCCTCAGAAGGACTTGTATAACCCGCGGATGTTGCTTTAAATATCAAAATGGCCCTTGGCAGAAAGCAGATTCCCCACCCTTGTGGCACGTAAATGATACATTTGTTCTTTTAACATTTCAATACAACTGCCATATAAGATTATTTAAATTTAAAATATTGTAACTCACGTATGTCACCGTAGTGCGCCCGAATCCTCTGATATCCAACGCTCTATTAGGAGCAATAACAAAATGATATATCAACAAAATGAATTATACTCTAAGTAACTTAATTTAGTTCTATCTAGTTCTAGAACTTCATTCTACTTAAGTACTTTACTGAATCATTTTCATCTCAATCTCATCTTCGACTTCAGCGATCATGTTTGCTGTGCAACTATGCCGATAAGGGGCACAAACAGGACCGTTTGCTTGAGGTGTTCACGGGTTCCCCGAAAATTTGTGTACAAATGTCTCACCGTGGACCAAATTTTCCATCTACTGGATGAATAAATCCTGAATCAATTTAGAGTTTTACTGTAAAACTTTCACACATCTCTCTGTTTGACGGCCATTTCAAAGGTTGCCTTAGTTATTGAAATAAAGGACTGGAACTAATTTCATGCAATTGTTAAATAAATATAATTAATGTTATTTTTATATAGAAACGTTTTAAAGATTAATTTCCTTTGTTCATTTAATATATTTATCCGGTAATAGTTTAATTATATTAAAGAATATTAAAGTGACTGTGACCGAACTTGTGGTGTATTCCAAGCCAACAGCTGCCGTCTGCTGGCAGACATTTGGCGGGGAAGACGAGAGAAGAGTTGTTGAGCCTGGTGTTGGTTGTTGTTGTTGTCCTCCTTCATAATATATCGCCACCCCTCCTTCAACTGTAGCCATGAAGCACATTCTGCTGGTGTTCAGCGGCCGTAGGTGGATTTACTTTTTAAGGAATAAATCTTCATAATATGTGTTATTGTAACTATTTAAGTATTTACCAATTTTATTTTGTTTGGACAATTTCTACCAGGATTTGATTTGTTCTTCGATAAACCGATAGGGATAACCGGGATATTTTTGTTTGGATATATAATATTAATATTTTGTCCATGTTATCCTTCACTTAAAAACCTTTAAAATCAATCATTCTCGTCAGTGATCAGTCTTCTTCAGTTAGTCGTTAGTAATATAAATATTGGAAATGCATTATTATAATCATTAATTCATTATCATTTGTCATACAACCAAAACAAAGAAAATTGAAATATTGTGGTCACTTGAAACGTCATGAAAGTTTGGAAAGAACAATATTTGAATAATGGAGGCATTGGAGGGGTATGTGCCTGGGAAGAGAGGAAGAGGAAGGCAAAAGAGAAGATGGGTGCTGGATGTGGCGAATGATTTCCAGATGTTGGACGCGGGGCATCATGCTTGTGATCGAGAGGTTGTCCGGAAGGTTGTTATGAGAGCGAGGTTCTGCAAAGGACATGCTACTAAATGAATGAATGAATGAATACAACCACCTCACTTAAATACTTTTTGTTTATTTTTGTTTTCAATATCCTGTGCACCCTGGTGATAATTGGAATCGCCCGCATTTACTTAGACAGAGAGAATGTTGTCATATACTGATGATTTCTTTGTTTACTCTGGGTGAAGATGTTGCTTCCAGAGAGGCAGCTCTACAGTGCATGCAGAGGATAGCCGTGAGCAAGGAATATAATTCACCTTGTGTCAAGGACAGCACCTTTGTTAAAACAGTGACCACCGGGCCAGAAGTAGAAGAGGTAACAGTTCTTTTGGGTTTAGTAATTGCCATAGCGACATTATTATGTAACTGTTCTTGTGCAGATGTTGGTAAATAATGCAATCTTAGAATCAAGTTGGAGGTTGGGGTGGCTTAGAGATATGTTGTCTGCCTCTGTTTGATCGTCACGGTCTGGAGAGAATGGTGCTGCAGGAAGTGACCAGAGGATCTAGCTGACTCAGGACTCCGAGGAAAGGCTAGATGGACACATAGACTGCTATTGGTATGATTAGTGTTGGGACTCTTTGCTGGCTGTTGAAGATGAGGATGGAGCACATATGGGAATGCCCCGAGTGCTGTGATGTCGGTTCTTGATTCAGCAGTGTTGGGTTTGTTTCCATCTGAGGGCAACTTGTAAGAAAGACTCAATGCCACAACCCTTGACCTTTGAGAAGGGCATCAGTTACCATGTATTCTTGAATAAGGCCGACAAATTGGAGGTTTCTTGTGCATGTGGTGCACACCAAAGATGCCTCAGTAATTTGATATTGTCAAGAATTGGCTAACATGAGATTTGCCTTGGTAAGGTATGAGAATTTGATATTGTCAAATGTAGGCTAACATGAGAATTTGATATTGTCAAATGTAGGCTAACATGAGGATTGCTTTGGTAAGGTATGAGAATTAGAAAAAAACAACTCACACCAGAATATGTATAGTGTATGTTGAATAGTGGGAAGAGAGACATTGGAAGCATGGTGACTGGAAAGATCGACCATGGAAAAGGCAGACAGAGAAAAATTATACTGGATGGCATGGAGGGGTGTCAATAGAATTGATCCAGAACATCAAGGCTGAGATTTGAAGCTGGTTGAGAGCCTATGCTCTGTTTGGAGATACAAGGCAGCAGCAGCAGCATGCTTGTGAAATGATCCACAATTCTCACCCATTTGTTGGCACAGATAACATGCATGTGTGTGGCTCTTTCAGAGCTGGATCCTCTTTCAGAGCTGGATCCTCTTTCAGAGCTGGATCCTCTTTCAGAGCTGGATCCTCTTCCAGTAATTCTAATGTGTGAACAGTTGATAGTAGACACATGAAGAGATGGTCTCAGGCATTCATGGAGTCCAGTGGTAATGATGTGATAACATCCTGCACACAAATACTAACTTGAACCATGACAATCGCAGCTTCCTGGCCAGATATTCCTTGCCTGACATTGTGTTACAGTAATCCAGTACAGATCTGGGCTGTATGCAGCGTTATAGTATATTACTAGTAATATTGGCCCGTGTGTTATCAGAGCCCTAAGGGCAACAAATAACGGTAACACTGTAACCTACCATGCATGCCATAAGAGGCCATTAAGAAGAGCCGGTGTTGGACTGGCCACCTTGTCCTGGAGAAACTTTAGCTGCAGCATCCTACCAAATGTGATAAATCCCACAAAGGAATTTGTGTGAGTTGGTTGAGGTTTTATGTTCCATTGGGAGTTGGAAGGCAGAAAAGTCTTGTAATATTACATATACGAGATCATTCACTTTATCTGGTCAATATGCAGCATTGCAGGCACATTGATGGCATGGTTAGGATGTTATGCTGACAATGGTATGGGTGTGGTCAGCTCAGGGTATGATGTCAGCTCTCTGATGTGGGAGGGAAAGAGTGGCTACATATTGCTGCCTGCACCCAGGCCTACAAAATGTAAGGGTTCTTAAACTTCACATCCTTCAGCAGCTGCCTGCTTTGGGATGTGTGTGTATTTTGTGTGTGTTATTTTAATATGCTGCATATGTTTGAATTACTGATGTTCTGATATCAAAACATTGCAGTTGTCATATGAAGCATATCATGTTGACATCTGGTAACATCAGTTTGTTGTGTTTCAGCTTTTAGACAGATCTCACTCAACAAATGATTGGCTTTCAGTTGAAGAAACCATCTCTGCCCTGACCAGAATTGAGAAAAGGGAAAATGCAGAGGAGTGGTAAGCAAGTTATTCACTACTTCATATCAATGAAAAACATAACATCACTTTTTGAAAATTGATCTTGTTTGTCATCTCTTGTTGATCTATATGTGATAATGGTAAATGCAATTTATGTGGTCTTTTAGAACATGCCATTAGTGCAATGTGGCAACCCAGAATAGATCTAGTTGACGAGCAGCTGCTGCAGCCACATGGTTGCCTGGTGGTTGTAGGTTTGAACTCCGGGGTTGACCCAGTCTGACATGTGTGCCAGCAAGTGTCTTGGGGAGTTCAGGTGGCTGGTTTGATACAGACCACGGCAACCTTTTGGTGCACCCTGTGCCTATAAAAAACATGCGATTAGCACCATATGCTTCACGGTATAAAAGGTTTTTTTTTTTACTTTACTTACTGCCCAGTCACCCTAGATTAGAGGAAAATACGGCCATTTGTATTTGACAGAAAAAAGGCACACACCCCTACTGGCCTGAGAATAGTAAGCCCATCTCACTGGAAGTCAAGCAACTGGCTTATGTGGTAGTACATACCAGTTTCATCAATAATTCTTTATATTGTAATGCATATTACAGTTATGTACTGGGACTCTTCGCTGGCTGCTGAAGGTGAAGACAGAGCACGTATGGGAATGCCCCAAGTGCTGTGATGTTTATTCTTGGCTCAACCCATCAACACAGTTATGTTAGAGATAGTAAATCTGCCTGTCCATTATAATGAAAGAATCTTCATCTCAACTGCCATTACTTTTCAGCTGTGCTGGTTCAGTTCCTTCAGATATGGAGACGTTGGCTAAGGGTCTTCATGATGCTGCAGACTCGCTGCCATATCTAGGTATGTCAAAAAACTGTTGAAGTTACTTCACTTAAACAATGGTGAGTTAGTGGTTAGTGTACCAGCTTGCTATCACTGTTGTGTAGTTTCAGCAGCTGGCTTTAGCATGTTAAGACCGGGTTCGAACCATGTTATTACCAAAAATGCAACCAAGGGATGGTCTACTCACTGCTGATCCTGGGTTAGTTAGTTAGTCAACAGATCATCCTTATTGCACATCGAACCATTCAGTCCATAAGTGCTAGGATCCCCTCCTCAGTAACTCCCACAGTGTGTAGTAGCGATTCACGACACTAGCTCTGTGTTGGTTTATTAATCTTCTTTGGCTTTCTGCATAGTGCTCTTGTATGGCCACACCGCTTTTAATTTTCTGTTCTCGCAGTCTGACCATGGTGTAGTTTCACAGTCATCACTTGGTTCTTGTAAACGATTTACTTCTCGTAGAGCATTCAGTGTATCAACCTGGTCCATGGCTCGTCCACCATCCACAGTAGTCACAGTCGCATGCCCTGGCATGAAAATGAAACTAATCTTTGCCAGCCATGACTGCTCCAAAGACACCAACCTCTGTATTCGGATCCTGGGTAAGTGGAACCAGTTCCTAACCTTCTCAGAAGGGGAAATTGAGAGAACCAGCGTGCATGTTGCTCACGGTAAAAATATCTAGCCAGTTGGACACTGAAAAGCGGCAGCTACCCATGCAATATTTCACAATAAGAAAACCCACCCACAAAACAAAAAAAGAATGTTAGCGTATGGGATTCTGGTATACTTGGTGGTGCTACAGAGGTGGAATTCTCATTCTGTGAACTCTGGCAGGATACTGGAGCACCTATGGCAGTATTTATGGGCAGTAATTGTGATATGTCCAAAAGCAAACAAAACAAAACTTATCTAGACTTAGGTTATCTCTGTTCCTGTTTTTTTTTAAAATGCTTTAAATTTGTCTCTATCTGCAGATTTCTTTCTTGCATGAACTGTTGTTTTCTGCAGCTTTAACACTTGATATCTAGATAAATTACATGAAACTATAGGCATGGACATTCTCAGCTGCATTTGGTTCACTGTTGTAGACACTGTTCTTTAGCTTGCTGTGTTTTTCCTGCACAAAGGCAGAAGATCATCTCACTTATGTAGCCATCCTGTCAGGTCACCCTGCAACGAAGTGACTACTAGGATAGAAAAACATCCGAAGTCCCAGCAGTCGATGGCGGTATGGCCAGACGCCTTGTGGTAGTTGCTTTCTGCATGGGAATGTGGGTGAGTGAAAGGACCCAGTCTGCAAATACAATGAAAATGGGCCTAGAGAAAGAATTCAGGCTTTGCCTGTGTGCCTGCAGCAATGCCGCTTTCAGCTGTGGGCTGGGTTTGAAGAAAGCAACATGACAGCAATGGTGTTCATCGTGGTATAGTGAACAGTGGAACGCAGTAGTGACAGAAGCCAAGCAGCTGGGGGAAAATAGCTGGCTTTCTCCTTGCCAAGTCAAAGGTGCCGTGAGAATGAAATGGATCACAATGCACCAGGTGCATGCCTTTCACCTTCTTGAGGGCAGGGAGGCTTTCCAGTTTGACACATAGCGACGAATTTAGCAGTGAGCTTATCTTGAAATTTACATACAGGGTTTGGATACACAGCATCAGCAAGACACGACAGCGTCATCACTCTGGGTGGGCTCACCCATCAAGAGCGTAAAAAAGATAGAGGCAGAAATGTTTGTAGGGGGACAACTTCTGATGATCAGAAGCCTCCTATTGTATTCTACTCCGCTGTGGAGTTTATAATGCTACTTGCAAATCCTCTTTTGAATCATCATAAACGCGTATGAAAATTTTAGAATTTGAAATACAAGAAGTAGCAGCAGGAACCTGGGACCATGTCTTCACGATGAGAACCAGTATTGACAATTGTTAAACTGTATCTTTGATGGTTGTTGTTATTAGCATCATGGTTGCTACTTTAGTGCAACTTATGTTGTCATATCAGTAAATTATTGTGTGCTCTTTGTCCTAGGTTCCTGCATTGACATTATCTTATGTATGGGGTATCCTGAAGCTGTTGCCGCTGATTCAGACAGGTAACAGCCGTTTTGTTGTTTCAGTGTAGCATCGTATACATCTTTATACCCACAGTAATGTGTGCTGACCCAGAGGAAGAGACGACCTGTCTAGTCCGTAGGTAGTTGCATGCAGCAGCTAACATGAAGTGTTATGTGATACATCAAACCATACAAATCAGCTACTTGTGTGTACTTGTCATCAGTTTGAGGTTTTCAATATCTCTAGTTTCTTCAGCAACAGAATTAGAGGTGATATCTGATCAGGGTGGTGGTTGAAAATTTGTCACTTAAACTGTTTAAGTAAAGCCTTTGTGCGAGCAGCAGTGTGGGGCCATAATGATGCCACTGGTGAGCATTCCGCACCTTTTGTTTTTGATCGACCAACAAATCGAAACAAAGAAACAAACTAGTCCTAGACATTTGTGGAAATTCTGTAGAAAGGTCTGAAATTGTGAAAGAACGCTTTTCCACTATGGTTTGGTTGACCCTTTGAATGAGCTCATCTGTCACACATGAATTTTGTCCTTGTCTACTCTCATCATACACATCTTTACGCCCATCTCTGAATTTCCTGCACAAATCCTTCACAGAATTGTCTCTCATAACGTTATCACCATACACACAACACAATCGATGATAAATCTCAGCCGCATTTTTACTGTCTGCTTGAAGAAAACGAATCACACCTCGAATTTCACAGCTGTCGGTAAGGCAATAGCAGTGTCCATGTTTATTCATTCGCGATTCGTGAACCACTGAACAAATGCGACTGTATGTTGATGTGTAGTGAGCTAAAAGACTACTGAATGATGCAAGCAATGAACAGTGTCACTAACGAGGTATGGAACTGGCCAAGCTAACTTATTATCCTAGACCTGGAATATGTGAAGACCTCATATTTCACCCACAAACAGCCGTATCTGCCATTGGACTATCATCAATCATTTTATGTTTGGTATGGAAGCCGGCAGTTTGACATACTGAACAGAATTAGACAAATTCTGGTGCATTGAGCCAGGAATACGCCTGTCACAGGATAAGCCATACATCGAGGAAACAACTTTTAACTGAATTAATAGCATAATCATTCCATGTTTCTTCTGGAACTTACAAGGCAAAAATATATATACGGACCAAATTTACAAACAGAGGATGGAGAGTATTTTGACAGACATGGATAAAGCTGCAACAGAAGCAAAGGCTTTTTGGGCTTGACATGATCCATGGCCTGTGCTCCATTGGGGGATGAAAACAGGAATTTTATGTTGTTTCATGATAACTTTAACACTGTTTAGGGTCTATGTTTGAATGGTATCTTATTTTATAATAATGTTTGTTCTCTCTGTAGTGTCATACCTGTTGCTGGGGCACTGAGGAGACTGTTTGACTGGCATAATGGCTGTGCTATAGTTGTGAAATTAGGATGTGAACTATCTAATCTGGAACATCATCTTACTGAGCTCGCACACTGCCAGGTGATCAACGGTGCTGATGAGCTAAAACTAAAGTGGCCAGGTTGGAGGGGCAAAGTTGCAGTTGTGGATCATATTGTGAGTGCCATTTGTTTTATGAAGTTTAGATTATTGTTGACGCGTCAATATCACATGATAGCACTTGACTTAATCGGTGTCGTAATGGTCGATTGGTTGTGACTCTCCTGAGAGACTGTCCTTTCACTCTTAATTTTGTTGCATTATTGTTGAGCTCATCTGAACCCTGAAAAGGGCGTGCTGGAAAAGGCCAGCGTCTATCCAAGTGAGGTCAGTGTATAGGCTTTTCCTTAGACCTGATATGAATGTACCATCTTCCTGTGGGATGTTGGAGTCTTTTGATTATGAAATCCCTAAAAATATGTCTGCCACCAGTGGTGAAGTTGTTCCTGCGTACCGTCCGGTACTTTTGTATGTAACATGGTAAAATTACAATAAATATTTTAGTTCTTAAATTTGCTTTTTCTTTAAAATAGTTGCATGTCCTTCACATGACGTAGCAGTCAACCTCAGCATTTTCAATGTTCATGATTCCTGGGCAGATTTTACGTTCAGTAGTTTGCCATTGCTTTCTGAACGACCGGCTCCTTTACCTTTTTCGAAAAAAACCAGCACCACTGTGTTTGAACCCGAGTATACGGGCTCACAAACCGTGTTCGCAAGCCCTTAGCCACAGAGCCCGGTCTTTATCTTGCTTTATCTAATGATTATTTCTTTATATAACGATAAATTTGCTTTATCTAACAATTATTTCTTTTGTGATTTATAAGCAGCTGTTTATAATCAGTGTTAAATGTTAACTGTTTGTAATTAGGTATATATGATAATAACAATAAACATTGGGTTAAACGCAATGACACCATATTGTGTAACTTAACATATTTTCTATGAGTATTTTATGCTGTTGTAATGCTACAAATTTTATAACTACACCACTGCCTGCCACATTGAGCCCTGGGCCACTGTATGAAATAGATCTAGAATAGATTATTGAAACATGTCTACAGGTAAAATATCAACTTCTTTTTGTGAAATCTTTATCAATTCTTGCAGGAAAACAAAGGACACGTGTTTCCAGCCTGTTGGCTTGAAAGTCCAGACTGGGATTCTCTAGTTCAGCAGAAACTGATGTGTGTACAGCAGGATTCCACAGACAGCCAGCCGGTACGTTGTGTACGTAGGGCTAGTGTTCAGATTGTACGTACATTCCAGGTCAGTATGTGAGTAAATGACTAGGCGGCATTATTACAGGAGTTCTGTGTAGACAGCCATGAATTTTTTGGGCATACTGTTAAAGGGACATCTTCTTCTTCTTCTTTCGTTCGCTTGAAATATGTCTATATCTGCAATGTCGTCTCTTGCATGAATTGAGCTGTTTTTTTCAGTTCACACAGTGGTCCATAGAGTTTATCTTCCACTGTCGTCTCTCTAGGCCAGAAGGTTTGCCTAGATATGTTATATTTTGGGCAGTCTTGGAGTATGTGCTCTGCTGTCAGCGACGCCAATCCACATGTGCACATGGCTGTTTCACCGATCTTGAATTTTGTATACATGTGGTTGCGTAATCTATTGTGTCCTGTTCTGAGGCGCAGAATAATGACTTGTTCTGGTCTGTCCATAATGTGGTAGTCATCTTGAGCAGGTTTTGGTGGCTTTCTGACTGATTTGATCATTCTTTTCTTTTGGTGGTATGTAACGGGCACATCAGGCTGTTCCTCTTTGGCTCCTTCCTTAGCCAATTGATCAGCTCTGTCGTTTCCGGGTACTCCACAGTGGGATGGTATCCACTGTATGGTGACTTTATACTGACTGCTAAGTTCAGAAAGTAGTGTCCTTAGTACTGGCAATTTCCCAGAGAGGAGCGCCTCGAGTACTGATTTTGCATCTGTTAGTAGCACCACAGGTTGAGTACCATTGCTGTTATTTAGTAATTTCTCTGTTGCTATCTTGATTGCCTCAATTTCGGCATCATAGTTATGGCAGTACTTTCCTGTCGGTACTCTGGCTGTGTCCCTAGTATTATTTGGGTATTCTATGTACACTCCCGCTCCTCCATTTCGAACAGCATTTTGTGCTGACCCATCTGTGTAGACTCGGATCCAGAGGTCCTGTGGGTATTCTTCATCAAGGAAGCTGAGAGTGGCTGTTCTGCGCTGCACACTGTTCTGTTCTTCCTTGTCAAATATTCCTCTCACTTTTGTCTGGATTTGTAACGATAGTCTATGCTCATCTTTCCATGGAGTTCGCTCTGGAATAGTTGTTAGGGGGATACCAACTGTGGGCAGATCAGTGGTTTCTCTGCAGAGTCGTTTGGCCTGGTGGATAAAACTACTTCTTTTCAACCGCCCCATAGCTAGATTTTCAAATCTGTTCTTCATAGGGTGGCCTGGCAAGCTGAGGAACTTTTCTGCTTGTATTAGCGTTTTCCACTATAGGGGTTGATCTCATCCCTCCTGTGGTGACTCTAAGTGCTTGATTTTGCACCTTGTCCAGCTCTTGTAGTGTGGTATTTGATGCTGAACACCACGCAGTTGACCCATATTCCAGGTGTGGTCGTATGCTCTGTTGGTAAACTTTGCTAAGTATTTTCGTACTGGCTCCCCATGTGGTTCCACTTAGCTTTCTCAGGATGGCTATTTTCCTTCTGGCTTTTGCTACTGCTTTGTTGATGTGCTTTCTCCATGTCAGCTTGCCATCAAATGTTACTCCAAGGTATGTTGGTTCTTTATCTTCTCTTAGGGGTGTTCCATTTATCTGGATGATCCCTGCCTTTTGTTTTGGAGAGAGGGTAAATAGGGTTGTGCTGCACTTGTCAGTGTTTATGCTGACACACCATCTATTTGCCCATGCAACAAATGTATCTACAGCTCTTTGTAGCGATCTGGTGGCCACTGTTGCATGTTCATTTGTTCTCCATAGAAGCAGGTCATCGGCGTACATTGCCGCTTTAATTCCATGCGGTAGGTGAGCAACAAGATCATTGATGAAGATTAGAAAAAGTGTGGGGGACAAGACTCCGCCCTGGGGGACACCGTGACGCAGTAGTACTTTCTTGCTCTTGAGTCCGTCTATCTGTACTCGGGCTCTTCTGTTGTGCAAGTATGCTTTCACCCATTTGTACATTCTCCCATTGACTTTGCAGTTTCTCAGTTTCTTCATCAGACCTTCTTTCCAGACTTTTTCAAAGGCTTTCTTCAGATCTATCCATGCCGCAAGCACCAGCTTCTTCTCTTGGAATGCATCCTCAATTTCTTGAGAGAGGTAGGTTGTCTGATCTTCCGTAGAGTAGCACTGCCTAAAGCCAGCCTGCTGTGGCACAAGGATGTTTTTATTTTCAATGTACCACTGCAGTCTGTGATTGATGATGCGCTCCAGTGTTTTGCAGAGACAGCTGGTGAGGCTAATTGGTCTGTAGCTAGAGGCAATGGAACCATCTTTCCCTGATTTTAGGAGGGGTATCATGATTGCTTCTCTCCAGGCTTGTGGAACACTGCCTAAGGTCTAGCTGTTATTGAAGATCTGCAACAGCTTTGTTTTGGCCTCTGTTCCTAGGTTCCTGATCATTTCATTGGAGATACCATCAGCTCCTGGTGACTTTCTCATTTTCAGTTTTGATATGGCTAGCTCCAGTTCGCTGATTGTGATGGGTGCCTCCAGAACCTCATGTACTATTTCCTTCTGTCCTGTATGTTGTCGTTTCTCTCGAATCTCTTGTTGTTTCTCTGGACTAATTTTGATATTGCTATCTTGTGCGAAAGAGTCCGCAAAATGGTCAGCTGCTTGCTTTCTTGTTAAGATTTTTCCATCTTTATGTAGTGCAATTTTTGAGTTTCTCCCTGTGCCCTCGTCATTAAGCTGTTTTATTAGCTTCCACAATTTCCTTGTGTCTCTTTCAAAGTTCAGAGACTCTGTTTTCTCCTGCCAGCTTTTCCGTCTAGCCTGCAGCTTGGCCCTTTGAAATTTGGCTTTTGCATGCTGGAATTTATTGTGGTGCTCTTGGCTGGGTGTGGCCTCTGCTTGCTTTCTACACACTTCAACACCATTATGCAACTGTTCCAGTTCACTACTCCAGTAGGGTTTATATTGTTTACGGGCTCCTCTTGGTACTGTTTCTCGCGCTGCCTGTAGTATGCATTTCCCAAACTCTTCAACTGCTTTATTTATGTCTTTCTCAGTGTTCAGGTTTCTAACCAGTATGCTGGTGCGATGCTTGTACATTGCCCAGTCTGCTTTCTTGTAGTTCCACCTCGAGAGGGTGCTGCTTTCACTTACAAGCTCATTTTCTACGGTTAGAAAGACTGGCCGATGGTCACTGCCACCAAGTTGTTTCCCAACAGTTCGTGTAATGTTCCACTCCAGGTCTGGTGAATGAAAAGCCAGGTCAGGTGTAGTTGTAGAGTGTCATGATCTCGAGTAGAAAGTATGTGGGTTGGACGGCTTGTTAATCAAGATGAATCTGTTCTCATCCTGCCAGTCTTCCAGTCTCTCTCCTTTCTGGTCCATGTGATCATAGCCCCAGCTCTGCGAGTGGCTGTTGAAATCGCCACACACAATCATTTTTTCTTTTAGTGGTAGAGTGTCCAGTGCCTGTGGGCGGTCACTTGGACAGTAGTAATTGATCAGATGTAGATCTGTACTACCTGTCTTAAGTTTAAGTGTCTGATACTCAGCCCCTTCCATGTAGACTTTGATTTGGGAAGCCATGATGTTATTTCTTACAAGGGTCAGTATCCCACCTTTTCGCCTGTTCTTTCGGTCAGATCGGTAACACTGGTAGCCTCTGATTTTGAAGGCTATATTTTCGTTGAGGTGAGTTTCTTGCAAGCAGCATATGCTTACTTTTTCTTGGTCCAAGATTTTTTCTAATTCTATTTTTTTGTTGCTGACTCCCTCCGCATTCCAGTGCATTATTTTAAGTCTTCGTTTAGTATGGCCAGTCGTCCTATTCTCATGTCCCTTGGCTCCACAGGACATCTGAGAAGGACCTCCAGTAGTTGGGGTTGGACCCTTTCGAGACATAGGGCCCGGCACTGCACCTGCCTGGGGGTCCAAAGCAGGGCGAGCACCATAACGATTAGCAGTAGTCGACATATTCCATTTTGCGTGATTGCGTGGCATCCTGATTTCTGTGGTGCGCCTCTTGGCTGGTTGCCTCCGTCTTCAGCACCTTTCTTTGCTAGAGCAGACTGTGGTCTTACTCGAGTGTAGATGTGTACGCGCGCACACACCTGTCTGCGCATGCATGTACGTGCATACACATCTAGAGCATACTGGTTATTTTCCGGCGCCAGAGACTCGCCGTCGCCCCTTCTCCTGTTAGTTTAAACAGGTCCGCCACGTGAAGGCCAGGAGTTGGACTTTTGCTGCATAGGTTATGTATTCACGAGCCATTGAGGTATTTGAGCAATGTTGGGCGCTCACCCCAACACCGCGCCTCGGCTACATACAGCAACATTTGGAACCCGTTAAAGGGACATAATCTTGGATCCTTAGTGACAACTGGCAAAACTGATGGGAATAAAAGCAAGGGTGAGACCAGGATAAGTTATAAAGAATATACAATTAATACAAGTATTATATAGAACAGAAAACTTATGTTTTACGTAGACCATAAAACATGAATTACATAGAACATAAGATGTGTTTAAAAAACAAGAACATGCATGTAGACTATGAGGAACCACTCATCAATAGTAACATGTAGACAACTCTGCCTGGTTTAGCCAGGGTTCTTGTTGAAAATGATTCTCTTGAAATATGTCAGTTTTATGTTTTATATATTATATCACAGTTTTATGTTCTATATCATGTGTTACAGTTTTATGTTCCATATCGTATGTTACAATTTTATGTTCTATATAATGTAAGGTTTATGTTCTGTTTAAATTCCATTTTATATTCTATTTAATATGTCAGGTTTATGTTCTATATAATTTGTCACAGTTTGCATGTAATATCTAACAGAAAGCTTGTAGATGACTGCAATCAGTTAATCGTGTCTGACACCCCATGATCACAAAAGGGAAAAAAAAAAACCAAACACAGACAAATGTTCTGATCCTGAAAACAGATTGCAGCACTGTAGCGGCAGAAAGAGTTTGGAACGAAGAGGAAAGACAATCATGGTTCCATAATAATACTGTGCTAGAGACAGATTGTCAGTGATGCGGAACAGCTGTTGTCTGCAAACATACAACACAACCAAACAGTATGATGTGTTTCATTAGTCTTGATTTGAATAACTTTTTGTCATGTGTTTTAAATTTGTAATGGCATGTTACATGAATATAAACTTGGGTTTTTCTTGTGATGTCAGGAAGAAGATGTGTCGAGTCCACCAGCTGTCTGTGGCCGAACCGCTGAAGTCTTGCAGGAGGTGGACCTGAGAACGTTTCCACTGTGTCTCTTGGACTCTTGGTCTCTTCATTTGTATCCTTCCTGGCAGAGACACTTAAATATATGTAGCATTTAGTTCGCATAGAAGAAAGTCCTGGCCTAATTAACATTATGAATTTGTAGCCTTGGGAAATAATAGACCCCCCCAAAAAAATGAAATTTTCTGGCCAGACTTTAGATAGACTTGAAAATAAACTAGTAAATTTTGTGACAGCTGGCAAAATTTATTGGAAAAGAGCAAAGGGAAGGCAAAGAGATCAATACCTGGTTGGTTTGGCATAATCGGGACAAGATCCACGACTTAGGAGATTGTTAGATTGCGACCATGACTACTGCCGCGTTTCCCCCAAAATAAGACTTACCCTTATAATAAGCTCTAGCACGATTTTTCAGGATGCTTTTAATATAAGACTTACCTCTAAAATAATCCCTAGTTAAGTTCATCAGCTAGAATGAGAGACTTGTGGTCGAATGGCCAGTCTACAGACGCCACTGGTGTGCACTTGATAATGAGCGGATGTGCTTCGTAATTCAATACATCACTCGTGTGAAATAAAGTTACCAATACACCACGAGCAGGCCACATGGACAAGAAATGCTCATTTAAGGAAAGCTTTATTGCTGGACAAGAGAGATTGGGACCGATGGTTCTACAGGAAATGCAGTCACAAGAAATTCAGGCCGGAATTCGGGATTTGGAAAGTTATGACGTTCCAGAAGAAGATGACATGACTGTATTTGAATAAATGTAGAATTTTGTACACGAATAAATGTAGATTTTTGTATCTGAAAAAAAAAAAATATATATATATATATATATAAGACATCCCCAGAAAATAAGTCCAAGTGCATTTTTAAAAACTGAAATGAATACAAGAGCGGTCTTATTTTCGGGGAACACGGTACTTGAGGTATGTCAGTAAGAACTGAGACAAACAAGACAGTTAAGAATGTTTTCTGGTCGCATATCAGATGCCTTGACAATAAACTTAAAATCGTAGTGAAAGTATGTAGACCTCAGTGGCTCTGAATAAAAACTTCCTGCGTGGTACGTTAACATAAATAATTAGATGCCTTTAGCATGTTCAAATCAAATGTGAAAAAAGCACATCACATGTTGCTGGGTTAACATGGACAATTGCTGGTCACACATAGTACGTTGGTTGGGACATAAAGAGTTAAGTGAACCTGTGGGTGCAACGGTGACTAATGAGTGATGTGCACGTGAACAGATGATGCACAGTTTGGGCATTGTGTATTTTCTTCTGTTTTAAGTTCCATTTCATGATCTTTCCTGGCCTGTCCCTCTGATTCTGTGCCACTTGTTTGAATGTCTGTCTTGTGGGTCACTGGAATTTACAAGTCTGTGAAGAAATTTATTGAAAAGTGTACTGAACCTTGACGACACCCAGACATGCTGCTGAACAACAGTCTACAATCTTGGTGAACTACATTCAGGATCTGCATCAGGTAACATCAGAACATCAGTGCATGGGGAATTAGCTGCAAGGATGATTTCCTGTTTTTGGTGTTTGTGGTAGGGGTGGCTGGCCAAGTGGTAGTTTGCCAGGTTCTCCTTTTGGAAAGGTGTGGATTTTTTCTGTCGGGGACAGGAAGAAAACCCTTAATTGCACAGTTTGCGGCAACTGCATTAGCCAGTCAGCCTTAATGCCTCAGGCTTAAGACCGCCTCTTATGCAACACTGCAAGGTACTAATAGGCGGTTGATGGCAATTTTTTTTTTTTGGGTGACTAATGTTTTTGGTTAAAACTCACTCTCGTTGCAAAGACATCTCTCCATAAGTGCTTCATTCTCCTCCATTAGGTCACAGGAGAATCTCAGCACAGCACACAAACTAGCAAATCCAAATGTATATGTACAAGAAGCACAGTGCGATAAATGTTCCTTTTGTGGGAAGGTTATCTAATGTAACAAATGTGATCTGGTTAGCAGCCTGGTCAATTTGCTTGTTTACATTTCCACCTGGCAAAGATCTGAGAACGCTGGATGTCCTGTCAACTACTCCAGGGTTGTCATCTTGCTAAGGGAGTAGGTCCTTAGAAAAACGTCACTCACTTCATGGCCCGCCAGAGAGACATGCGATCCTTTGCCAGCTCCTCCATCTCAAGTGTTTCATGCCAGAGGTGCCTTTGTCCATCTTTATGCTCGTTGAACCCTATCTCAAGTATTTCCTGCCAGAGGTGTCTTTGTGTGTCTGTCTTTATGCTTGTTGACTCCTACCTCAAGTATTTCCTGCCAGAGGTGTCTTTGTGTGTCCACCTTCCTGCTCTTTGACCACTGCCTGTTCTTCTAGGAACACGTGTACAGACAGCATTAAACTGTAATTCTGTGGCTATGTTTGACTGTGTTGATGGGTGTCTGGGGATGATAAGGTGGTAGTTTATCCCTGCTTTCTGCATAGCTTTTGAATTTAACAACAGTTTATATTGCCAGGGAGAGTACCGTACTCTGTGGTACCAGAGGATCAGGGGAGAGGTGTTGCATGGAAGGCAAACATCAGAAATGGAGTAGAAACAAAAGGAGAAACAAATGATTGCAAAAAAGGTAACACACTGAGTGTGTGAGACGTCAGATGGTGCATCAGACAAGCTCGCAGGTATGGCTACTGTGGAGGGCGGACGCGCCATGGACCATGCTAACATTCTGAATGCTCTACGAGAAGTAAGACTTTTGCGAGAACCAAGTGATGACTGTGAATCTACAACCATGGCCAGACTGCAAGACCAGCAAATTAAAAGAGGTGTGGCCAAACAAGAACACTACGCAGGAAGCCAAAGAAGATTGATAAACCAACACAGAACTGGTGTCATTAGCCGCTATACGCTGCGGGATCCGAGCACTTATGGACTGAATGGTTCGATGTGCAGTGAGGATGATCTGTCAACTAACTAACTAGATGGTGCATGACAGTGGAAATGACCATGCGTTCACATGCATCAATTTTGGACAAACATTTACCACACTGTGTTCGGTGAACATTTTTGCCACCATGGGTTGTAGTTAATATGCCTTTTTAAGCACAATGCAACAAACTATCATCTGTCAAGGTGCCAGTCAGTGTTTTATCAGAATCCACACAGTTCAGACCAAGAACAGAACCAGGTCTGCACAAGCCAGAGGTGAATCTTGTCTCAAAGCCACTCCACGCCCCCAGAGACAGGTGTGTAATATATGAAAGTCATGGGAGGAACTACAAGAGACAGGTGTATAATATATGAAAGTCATGGGAGGAACTACAAGAGACAGGTGTATAATATATGAAAGTCATGGGAGGAACTACAAGAGACAGGTGTATAATATATGAAAGTCATGGGAGGAACTACAAGAGACAGGTGTATAATATATGAAAGTCATGGGAGGAACTACAAGAGACAGGTGTATAATATATGAAAGTCATGGGAGGAACTACAAGAGACAGGTGTGTAATATATGAAAGTCATGGGAGGAACTACAAGAGACAGCGTGTATAATATATGAAAGTCATGGGAGGAACTACAAGAGACAGACGTGTAATATATGAAAGTCATGGGAGGAACTACAAGAGACAGACGTGTAATATATGAAAGTCATGGGAGGAACTACAAGAGACAGGTGTATAATATATGAAAGTCATGGGAGGAACTACAAGAGACAGGTGTATAATATATGAAAGTCATGGGAGGAACTACAAGAGACAGGCGTAGTAATATATGAAAGGTCATGGGAGGAACTACAAGAGACAGGCGTAGTAATATATGAAAGTCATGGGAGGAACTACAAGAGACAGGCGTATAATATATGAAAGTCATGGGAGGAACTACAAGAGACAGGTCGTATAATATATGAAAGTCATGGGAGGAACTACAAGAGACAGGTGTATAATATATGAAAGTCATGGGAGGAACTACAAGAGACAGGTGTATAATATATGAAAGTCATGGGAGGAACTACAAGAGACAGGTGTATAATATATGAAAGTCATGGGAGGAACTACAAGAGACAGGTGTATAATATATGAAAGTCATGGGAGGAACTACAAGAGACAGGTGTATAATATATGAAAGTCATGGGAGGAACTACAAGAGACAGGTGTATAATATATGAAAGTCATGGGAGGAACTACAAGAGACAGGCGTGTAATATATGAAAGTCATGGGAGGAACTACAAGAGACAGGCGTATAATATATGAAAGTCATGGGAGGAACTACAAGAGACAGGTGTATAATATATGAAAGTCATGGGAGGAACTACAAGAGACAGGTGTATAATATATGAAAGTCATGGGAGGAACTACAAGAGACAGGTGTATAATATATGAAAGTCATGGGAGGAACTACAAGAGACAGGTGTATAATATATGAAAGTCATGGGAGGAACTACAAGAGACAGGTGTATAATATATGAAAGTCATGGGAGGAACTACAAGAGACAGGTGTATATATATGAAAGTCATGGGAGGAACTACAAGAGACAGGTGTATAATATATGAAAGTCATGGGAGGAACTACAAGAGACAGGTGTATAATATATGAAAGTCATGGGAGGAACTACAAGAGACAGAGTGTATAATATATGAAAGTCATGGGAGGAACTACAAGAGACAGGTGTATAATATATGAAAGTCATGGGAGGAACTACAAGAGACAGGTGTATAATATATGAAAGTCATGGGAGGAACTACAAGAGACAGGTGTATAATATATGAAAGTCATGGGAGGAACTACAAGAGACAGGTGTGTAATATATGAAAGTCATGGGAGGAACTACAAGAGACAGGCGTGTAATATATGAAAGTCATGGGAGGAACTACAAGAGACAGGTGTATAATATATGAAAGTCATGGGAGGAACTACAAGAGACAGGTGTATAATATATGAAAGTCATGGGAGGAACTACAAGAGACAGGTGTATAATATATGAAAGTCATGGGAGGAACTACAAGAGACAGGCGTGTAATATATGAAAGTCATGGGAGGAACTACAAGAGACAGGCGTATAATATATGAAAGTCATGGGAGGAACTACAAGAGACAGGTGTATAATATATTAAAGTCATGGGAGGAACTACAAGAGACAGGTGTAATAATATATGAAAGTCATGGGAGGAACTACAAGAGACAGGTGTATAATATATGAAAGTCATGGGAGGAACTACAAGAGACAGGTGTATAATATATGAAAGTCATGGGGAGGAACTACAAGAGACAGGTGTATAATATATGAAAGTCATGGGAGGAACTACAAGAGACAGGTGTATAATATATGAAAGTCATGGGAGGAACTACAAGAGACAGGTGTATAATATATGAAAGTCATGGGAGGAACTACAAGAGACAGGTGTATAATATATGAAAGTCATGGGAGGAACTACAAGAGACAGGTGTATAATATATGAAAGTCATGGGAGGAACTACAAGAGACAGGCGTATAATATATGAAAGTCATGGGAGGAACTACAAGAGACAGGCGTATAATATATGAAAGTCATGGGAGGAACTACAAGAGACAGGCGTATAATATATGAAAGTCATGGGAGGAACTACAAGAGACAGGTGTATAATATATGAAAGTCATGGGAGGAACTACAAGAGACAGGCGTATAATATATGAAAGTCATGGGAGGAACTACAAGAGACAGGTGTATAATATATGAAAGTCATGGGAGGAACTACAAGAGACAGGTGTATAATATATGAAAGTCATGGGAGGAACTACAAGAGACAGGTGTGTAATATATGAAAGTCATGGGAGGAACTACAAGAGACAGGTGTGTAATATATGAAAGTCATGGGAGGAACTACAAGAGACAGGTGTATAATATATGAAAGTCATGGGAGGAACTACAAGAGACAGGCGTGTAATATATGAAAGTCATGGGAGGAACTACAAGAGACAGGCGTATAATATATGAAAGTCATGGGAGGAACTACAAGAGACAGACGTGTAATATATGAAAGTCATGGGAGGAACTACAAGAGACAGGTGTGTAATATATGAAAGTCATGGGAGGAACTACAAGAGACAGGTGTATAATATATGAAAGTCATGGGAGGAACTACAAGAGACAGGTGTATAATATATGAAAAGTCATGGGAGGAACTACAAGAGACAGGGTGTATAATATATGAAAGTCATGGGAGGAACTACAAGAGACAGGTGTATAATATATGAAAGTCATGGGAGGAACTACAAGAGACAGGTGTATAATATATGAAAGTCATGGGAGGAACTACAAGAGACAGGTGTATAATATATGAAAGTCATGGAGGAACTACAAGAGACAGGTGTATAATATATGAAAGTCATGGGAGGAACTACAAGAGACAGGTGTATAATATATGAAAGTCATGGGAGGAACTACAAGAGACAGGTGTATAATATATGAAAGTCATGGGAGGAACTACAAGAGACAGGTGTATAATATATGAAAGTCATGGGAGGAACTACAAGAGACAGGCTGTATAATATATGAAAGTCATGGGAGGAACTACAAGAGACAGGGTGTATAATATATGAAAGTCATGGGAGGAACTACAAGAGACAGGCGTATAATATATGAAAGTCATGGGAGGAACTACAAGAGACAGGCTGTATAATATATGAAAGTCATGGAGGAACTACAAGAGACAGGGCGTATAATATATGAAAGTCATGGGAGGAACTACAGAGACAGGCTGTATAATATATGAAAGTCATGGGAGGAACTACAAGAGACAGGCGTGATAATATATGAAAGTCATGGGAGGAACTACAAGAGACAGGTGTATAATATATGAAAGTCATGGGAGAACTACAAGAGACAGGTGTATAATATATGAAAGTCATGGGAGGAACTACAAGAGACAGGTGTATAATATATGAAAGTCATGGGAGGAACTACAAGAGACAGGTGTATAATATATGAAAGTCTGGGAGGAACTACAAGAGACAGGGTGTACTAATATATGAAAGTCATGGGAGGAACTACAAGAGACAGGTGTATAATATATGAAAGTCATGGGAGGAACTACAAGAGGACAGGGTGTAAATATATGAAAGTCATGGGAGGAACTACAAGAGACAGGCGTGTATAATATATGAAAGTCATGGGAGGAACTACAAGAGACAGGGGTATAATATATGAAAGTCATGGGAGGAACTACAAGAGACAGGGCGTATAATATATGAAAGTCATGGGAGGAACTACAAGAGACAGGCGTATAATATATGAAAGTCATGGGAGGAACTACAAGAGACAGGCGTATAATATATGAAAGTCATGGGAGGAACTACAAGAGACAGGTGTATAATATATGAAAGTCATGGGAGGAACTACAAGAGACAGGTGTATAATATATGAAAGTCATGGGAGGAACTACAAGAGACAGGCGTATAATATATGAAAGTCATGGGAGGAACTACAAGAGACAGGGTATAATAATTGAAAGTCATGGGAGGAACTACAAGAGACAGGTGTATAATATATGAAAGTCATGGGAGGAACTACAAGAGACAGGTGGTATAATATATGAAAGTCATGGGAGGAACTACAAGAGACAGGTGTGTAAGTATATGAAAGTCATGGGAGGAACTACAAGAGACAGGTGTGTAATATATGAAAGTCATGGGAGGAACGACAAGAGACAGGTGTATAATATATGAAAAGATCGGGAGGAAAGCTACAAGAGACAGTGTGGGGTATTGTGAAGTCATGGGAGGAACTACAAGAGACAGGCGTGTAATATTGAAAGTCCATGGGAGGGAACTACAAGAGACAGGCTATAATATGATTGAAAAGTCATATGGGAGGAACTACAAGAGACAGACGGTGTAATATATGGAAAGGTCATGGAGGAACTACAAGAGACAGGGTGTATAATATATGAAAGTCATGGGAGGAACTACAAGGAGACAGGTGTAATAATATATGAAAGTCATGGGAGGAACTACAAGAGGACAGGTGTAGTAATATATGAAAGTCATGGGAGGAAACTTACAAGAGACAGGCGTGTTAATATATGAAAGTCATGGGAGGAACTAACAAGAGACAGGTGTATAATATATGAAAGTCATGGGAGGAACTACAAGAGACAGTGCTATAATATATTAAAGTCATGGGAGGAACTACAAGAGACAGTGTATAATATATGAAAGTCATGGGGAGGAACTACAAGAGACAGGCGTATAATATATGAATAGTCATGGGAGGAACTACAAGAGACAGGTGATAATATATGAAAGTCATTGGGAGGAACTACAAGAGACAGGTGTATAATATATGCAAGTCATGGGAGGAACTACAAGAGGACAGGCGTTATATATATGAAAGTCATTGGGAGGAACTACAAGAGACAGGCGTATAATATATGAAAGTCAAAAATTGGGGAGGAACTATACAAGAGACAGGTGTATAATATATGAATAGTCATGGGAGGAACTTACAGAGACAGGCGTATAATATATGCAAGTCATGGGAGGAACTACAAGAGACAGGTTGTATAATATATGAAAAGTCATGGGAGGAACTACAAGAGACAGGTGTATAATATATGAAAGTCATGGGGAGGAACTACAAGAGACAGGTGTATAATATATGAAAGTCATGGGAGGAACTACAAGAGACAGGTGTATAATATATGAAAGTCATGGGAGGAACTACAAGAGACAGGTGTATAATATATGAGAAAGTCATGGAGGGAACTACAAGAGACAGGGCGTGTATTATATGAAAGTCATGGGAGGAACTACAAGAGACGGGCGTGTAATATATGAAAGTCATGGGAGGAACTACAAGAGACGGGCGTGTAATATATGAAAGTCATGGGAGGAACTACAAGAGACGGGCGTGTAATATATGAAAGTCATGGGAGGAACTACAAGAGACGGGCGTGTAATATATGAAAGTCATGGGAGGAACTACAAGAGACAGGCGTGTAATATATGAAAGTCATGGGAGGAACTACAAGAGACAGGTGTATAATATATGAAAGTCATGGGAGGAACTACAAGAGACAGGTGTATAATATATGAAAGTCATGGGAGGAACTACAAGACCCGGGAAGGTTAACCCGGTCAACAAATGCCCGCAGAAGTCGGATGTGTCGGCCTAACGGCGCAAGAACGCAGCTCTGCTGTAAACAGGCACAACGCAATCACGTCCGAAAAAAAACTCCGGATGAACGAAGAAGAAGAAGAAGAAGAACTACAAGAGACAGGTGTATAATATATGAAAGTCATGGGAGGAACTACAAGAGACAGGTGTATAATATATGAAAGTCATGGGAGGAACTACAAGAGACAGGTGTATAATATATGAAAGTCATGGGAGGAACTACAAGAGACAGGTGTATAATATATGAAAGTCATGGGAGGAACTACAAGAGACAGGTGTATAATATATGAAAGTCATGGGAGGAACTACAAGAGACAGGCGTATAATATATGAAAGTCATGGGAGGAACTACAAGAGACAGGTGTGTAATATAATGAAAGTCATGGGAGGAACTACAGAGACAGGCGTATAATATATGAAAGTCATGGGAGGAACTACAAGAGACAGGCGTATAATATATGAAAGTCATTGGGGAGGAACTACAAGAGACAGGTGTAATAATATATGAAAGTCATGGGAGGAACTACAAGAGACAGGCGTATAATATATGAAAGTCATGGGAGGAACTACAAGAGACAGGTGTATAATATATGAAAGTCATGGGAGGAACTACAAGAGACAGGCGTATAATATATGAAAGTCATGGGAGGAACTACAAGAGACAGGTGTATAATATATGAAAGTCATGGGAGGAACTACAAGAGACAGGTGTATAATATATGAAAGTCATGGAGGAACGACAAGAGACAGGTGTATAATATATGAAAGTCATGGGAGGAACTACAAGAGACAGGTGTATAATATATGAAAGTCATGGGAGGAACTACAAGAGACAGGTGTATAATATATGAAAGTCATGGGAGGAACTACAAGAGACAGGCTGTATAATATATGAAAGTCATGGGAGGAACTACAAGAGACAGGTGATATAATATATGAAAGTCATGGGAGGAACTACAAGAGACAGGCGTATAATATATGAAGTCATGGGAGGAACTACAAGAGACAGGTGTATAATATATGAAAGTCATGGGAGGAACTACAAGAGACAGGTGTATAATATTGAAAGTCATGGGAGGAACTACAAGAGACAGGTATAAAAATATGAAAGTCATGGGAGGAACTACAAGAGACAGGTGTATAATATATGAAAGTCATGGGAGGAACTACAAGAGACAGGTGTATAATATATGAAAGTCATGGGAGGAACTACAAGAGACAGGTGTATAATATATGAAAGTCATGGGAGGAACTACAAGAGACAGGTGTATAATATATGAAAGTCATGGGAGGAACTACAAGAGACAGGTGTATAATATATGAAAGTCATGGGAGGAACTACAAGAGACAGGTGTATAATATATGAAAGTCATGGGAGGAACTACAAGAGACAGGTGTATAATATATGAAAGTCATGGGAGGAACTACAAGAGACAGGTGTATAATATATGAAAGTCATGGGAGGAACTACAAGAGACAGGTGTATAATATATGAAAGTCATGGGAGGAACTACAAGAGACAGGTGTATATATATGAAAGTCATAGGGAGGAAACTACAAGAGACAGGTGTATAATAGTATGAAAGTCATGGGAGGGAACTACAAGAGACAGGTGTATAATATATGAAAGTCATGGGAGGAACTACAAGAGACAGGTGTATAATATATGAAAGTCATGGGAGGAACTACAAGAGACAGGTGTACAATATATGAAAGTCATGGGAGGAACTACAAGAGACAGGATATTGTAGAATGCAGAACTGTAGGTTCAGTTAACACTGGGCCATGGAACATGTATACTGAGAAGTGAATCTGTACTGTCTTTATTGTTCACAAGACTGGTATATTGACATCTGAATGTGTACTGTCTTTATTGTTCACAAGACTGGTTTATTGACATCTGAATGTGTACTGTCTTTATTGTTCACAAGACTGGTTTATTGACATCTGAATGTGTACTGTCTTTATTGTTCACAAGACTAGTATATTGACATCTGAATGTGTACTGTCTTTATTGTTCACAAGACTGGTTTATTGACATCTGAATGTGTACTGTCTTTATTGTTCACAAGACTGGTTTATTGACATCTGAATGTATACTGTCTTTATTGTTCACAAGACTGGTTTATTGACATCTGAATGTGTACTGTCTTTATTGTTCACAAGACTGGTTTATTGACATCTGAATGTGTACTGTCTTTATTGTTCACAAGACTGGTTTATTGACATCTGAATGTGTACTGTCTTTATTGTTCACAAGACTGGTTTATTGACATCTGAATGTGTACTATCTTTATTGTTCACAAGACTGGTTTATTGACATCTGAATGTGTACTGTCTTTATTGTTCACAAGACTGGTTTATTGACATCTGAATGTGTACTGTCTTTATTGTTCACAAGACTGGTTTATTGACATCTGAATGTGTACTGTCTTTATTGTTCACAAGACTGGTTTATTGACATCTGAATATGTACTTTCTTTATTTGTACACAAGACTGGTTTATTGGCAAGAGTGCGAGTGTATCCTGACATCAGCCAGATACCATGCTGTGAAAGCATGAATCTCAGTACAGCAGCCTGGAAGGACAAAGTCGTATTGGAGGTGGAGAACATGCAAGGTAGAATCATGTCCAGTCCTAGTATAAAAGTCTTTACATCGTCATTGTTTCCATTACCATACTGTAAACTTACTTTCTGATGTTGAGAAAATGCTGATACATGGAAGTGAATCATGGACAATATGCAGATTAGTGAGACATAACTTAGGGCTGCAGAGAAATGATTTTGTGGAAGATTGCTGAGAGCACCAATGAAGACTCAAATAATATGACATCTTGAAGGTTACCCACCCAGAAGGTTATGGTATTGATTCAGTTTTGTCCCCTGTGGCCCATTGTCATGTAGTGATATATGCAAGTATTCATCGGCTGATTGAGAACCCGTATGTGGAAAGAATGAGGTTGTGGGGGATCGGCAGGGGTTCTGGAAGAATCGCAAAACTAAGAGGGAAGACCAGGAGAACTTTTAATCAGATAGCGGTGGGAACGATTAGTAGTATGACTCTTCACTGGCTGTTGAACGAGGGGACTGAGCACGTATGGGAGTGTCATCTCAACTCATTAGCTGTTGTTCCATATAGTGAAACATACAAGTGTTTGTCAGCTGTTGTGTTGTTCTATACGCCATGTAATTATACATGCATATGTTCATCAGCTGTTGTGTTGTCCATATAGTGATAAATCTATGTGTTCATCGGCTATTGTGTTGTTCCATATAATCATAAATCTAAGTGTTCATCAGCTGTTGTGTTGTTCCGTATAGTGATAAATCTGTGTTCATCAGCTGTGTGTTGTACCATGTAGTGATACATGCATGTGTTCATCAGCTGTTGTGATGTTCCATATAATGATACATGCAAGTGTTCCTCAGTTGTTGTGTTGCTCCATATAGTGATAAATCTATGTGTTCATCTACTGTTGTGATGTTCCATATAGTGAGACATCTTTGTGTTCTTTGGCTGTTGTGTTGTTCCATGTAGTGATACATACAAGTGTTTATCAACTGTTGTGGTGTTTCACATTTAGTGACCAAACTGGAAAAACAATCACTGATATTAAAATATAAATTATTGAGCGGAGCTTAGATGTTTGTGCAAAAAGTTACAGCAACCTGTTTTATCGTCAGGCTCAGATCAACCACAGTCCTTTTCATGACAAATTAGGAATAACAAGACCATTCACCATCTGTCCTAAATGTGATTAACATTGTGTTGAAATGTTTGTGTATTCCCAGAACCTGCAGAAGAACAAGTGACAGATGATTGGGTGTATTTGTACTTTCTTCTGCTGCCGAGCGCCAGCGCTCCACATTCGTCATCTGTGGTGGCTCAGGTTTTGTTATCACCCCATGAGATAAACAGCAGTATTCTCCCCTTTGTTGAAGATCATATTCTTGGTCAGAAGTCGGCGAGAAAGCAAAATCGAAATCTCTGCAGAAATGAAACAGTTGCTTGTGATGAGCTGGTTCTAAATGAGGTACACATGTATATTGTTGTACTGAAAATGTTGCTTACAATTTGCTGATTCTACATTAGTTAGTGTTTTTTAATAGTGTTGTTAGTTCAAAATATGGATAGAATGGGCTGATTAGACGTTTTTTAGTGTTTTATAATGATATTATAAGGGAATGTTGTGTGAATGGGTGGATTCTACATTATTTAGTATTTTATAATGATGATATTATATGGAAATGTTTCTGGAATAGGCTGATTCTACATGATTTAGTATTGTATAATGAGGATGTTATATGGAAATATTACTTAAAATTATAGGATATTGTCAATCCATGCGAGGGAAATCAGTTTAGAAGTGCAGCAGTCTACTGATTGATCTCAAGATTTCAGTGCAAGTTTTTTTTTTCTTTTCCAGAGAGACAGATTTGTGATAATGCTGAACCTTCTGAAGGACAACCTCCAAAATGTGGGCTCTGAATGTCAAGGTAGACACACATACTCTGTCATCTGTTTCTCTGTCTACAAGTCTTGCTCTCTCTGAATGTCAAGGTAGCGCCCTTTCTCTGTCATCTGTTTCTCTGTCTACAAGTCTTGCTCTCTGAATATCAAGGTAGCGCCCATTATCTGTCATCTGTTTCTCTGTCTACAAGTCTTGCTCTCTGACTGTTGCTTTTTGTCTGTCTTTGTGCCTGTCTCCCAATTATGTGTCTCTGAGGTTTAAACAGGGTAAGTGAAGTGATTATAAGACTTCAGCTCGTGGCCTCTCCTGCTCAAGCCTAACTCATTTACAAGTGATGAACCCTCTTATTCCCAGAAATCTAGCTTTAACTGGATTCCTCATCAAGATTGAACTGCAGTATGCGGCCCATTTTGAGGACCATTGCCTGGAAGTTGAGTCTGGTTTTGGGCAGCTTTGGGTGGCTCCATGTATTATTAGGACTTCTTCTATTTCTGTTGGCCTGTGGATTGTGATCTAGTTATGCAGTTCTCCTGTTTTCTGAGTCCACATCCTAACTGGTACCAGCGCTGTTTCCTCACCTCTTGTTTCACTGGTATTTGTCTAGTTCTTTCCATGAGCTCCACATTGGTGATTCTGTCATACTAATTTATTCCTTCCTATTTTGCACAGGAATCAATAAGTGAATGTTTGTGGCTTATTTGTAATTGTTTTCATTCTTCATGTTTCTGACCCATACAGTACTGCTGGTTTAACATTAGAATGTAATATTCTCAGTTTGGTGCCAAGTTTAAGTTCCCCTGACTTACACACATTTCCTAGAGCTATAAAAGCTCCTCCAGCATTCTATATTCTTGTTCTGATAACTGTATCTGTTCCACCCCCTTTGTCTACATTGCTGCCTAGATAGGTGTATGATTCTGTCACTTGAAGTGGGTGTTTCCACAAGGGAGATCAGGTTATCATTTGCTTCATTTATTCATATTATCTTTGTCAACTCTGTGAATTAAAAAAAAAAAACAATTGTTGTGGCCTCTTATCTTACTTGTAAATAAATGAAAAATTATTTGTAAAACAAAAAAAAAAATTAGGCATAAATACTAAATAAAGAGCAAATAAATTAAATAAGTAGGTTACGTAGCATGGCCGAATGGATAAGAACACGTGTTCTTAAACATCTGGTGTGCTGACGCTGAGGTAAGTTGTTCAACCCCTACACTGGACAGTTGGACTAAAATGTTGATCTATCGTTCTTGACTTGCAGGCATTAATTACAAGTACATCTGAAGTCAGGGTGTGTTAGCCTGATGGCTAGGGACACTTTTAATAGGTAAAGCTATTCCACACACAAAATTAAGTCCAGCACTACTAGAAATAGTGTGTATAGACTACACTTGAGTACAAAGCAAGCGAGCGCAAGAAAAACAATATTTAATAAATCATGTCATGTTGGTTTCGACCGCCTTGGTCAGGGACAATACAAGCTGTATATTACAAACATGATGGCAAGCATCTTTGGAGGGAGTGAGTAATTGTTGGAGATGAGAATTGCATGTCATACTTGCATGTTCTGGCCGTATGTCTGACGAACATGTACAACATAATCACTGGAATATGAGAACATGCAAACAGTTATTGTGTTTTTGTCTTCATTTGTTCTTTACCAGATGGTGTTTCCAAGGGGGGTAATGCTTATGAGAAAATATTGGGCATGGCATCAGACATTCAAGGTCAAATTATTTCAGCAGCATTTCATGGGTGCCCGAGTGTACAGGAGTTACTGCAAGACCAGGCAGGATATAATATCAGGTGGTTTACAGGTACGGCAACATGTTACGTTGAGAGTACATTATATATATATGCTAAAAATGCATTAACCCTTTACAGGGCAGAACGGCCATTTGCGACCGATGCCTTTAACGAGCAAATCGCCCGATCACGTCCGATACTATTATGCATGGTAAAAACGCGATTTCTCAGCCTTACGATACTTCCGACGGCTACTTTCGCTTTCGCCGATAGCTTGACAACATGGCCGCCATTTGTAAACGCTGACTGTAAATTTGAACAGACTTTTACGGACATTTTTTGATAATTTTCGGGGTTTTTACGCTTAGTTTTTCAAAACGGATTTCTGCGATTCTTCAAGTGATAGCCGAGATTTCGCTAGGTTCAATTTAAGTGACATTAAAGGGCACGAAGTTGACTATTAATCGAAGCTAGATATCAGTGAAAAGTGTTACTTTGCATTAGCAGTCTGAGTCGGACTTTAAAGAAAGTGATTATGATTCTGAAAATGTGTTTGTAAATTGCCGTATAGATGACGGAAAATCACAAACAACATGCTGTATTTCGTAAATGTTTGTGTTCATATATGGATTACCGACAACAATCATGTGAGTAACATATTCTGCATGCTTTTCCCTTCATTGTGTTGTTTATTTAACTAAAATCGGTTGACTAACACCTTATTTATGATGCTTTTACTAACGCAACCCGAAATTTTACCGAACCTGAAAAATTCTTGCCCGTTCAGGGTTAAATTAGTTACAATAGTCATTGCTATGGTCTAATGCTGTTTTGGGGAAGCTGGAAAGTACCAATGAAGTATTCATTGTAACAGGTGTTGGAAATGTACCCCACGGGCTTCAAGACATGACCATACACATCTCTTCATATTGTCAAATACCTTCTGATGTACCCCACGGGCTTCAAGACATGACCATACACATCTCTTCATATTGTCAAATACCTTCTGTAATGTGTTTGTTGTTATTTCTTGAATGGTAATTCACAATTCTGTTTGAATGCAAAGAATTACTCCAGCAGACGACAGCCATTCGCTGCATATTGCTTCACGGTGGACTGGAGCACATTTTTTGATGACATCATGTACTTCATTTTTCAAATTTGTTCTACATACAAAGTGTGGTGAGACTTTACAACCAACCAGTGTTTGCATGGAAATGACTGGAATCATTTAATCAATAATGCCTTGATGTATTTGAGCAATTGATTATTGTTCATCGAATACAGTATATGAAATAACTTATCTTTAACGCTATAATTGCTAACAAGAAAATGTTCCATAATGATCGGCCGACTTCGACATTTTATGATCTGTCGCCTGCACAGGGATTCCTGAAGGTTGGTTAACTCTCTTCAAACCGCACTGGTATATGTTCGGGTACTCAAATCTGCTAACTATCTTTCCGTTCTACCTCTGTAAGTTAATGATTCCAGCCATTTCTATACAAACAGGATGACTTCCTTTTAAATCTTAAACTGCTGTGGGCTTAACATACTCCACATTGGAACAATATCAGTGACTGTATTTAGTGTTTCAACCAAAGTATTATTTGTTTATTCACTTCATATGTTGTATATAACTGCAATAAATGCATGAGGAGATGCAACATAATATGCCAGACAATGAAACTGTGCAATATATAATTATTTGTGGCTTCTTTGATTACATTCACTAAGGGGATATATTGTTTTGAAATTAGGAATAGCTTGGAAGCAATGGAGTGGTTTCTGCGATGAGTGCTGTGAATACCATGGACTGCCAAAGTAACTAACGGTTGCCTGAAAGAGGCTAGTGAAAGTGGAATGTTTTATACTATAAGAAACTAGTCTTTGGTCATATCATGAGAAGACAAGCGTTAGAAAATATCATGACTGGGAAAATCAATGGAAGAAGAGGCAGAGAAAGAGAAATGGTGCTGGATGGAGTTCCAGATCACTGAGTTAATCTAGAACACCCAGGATTGTGATCTGTGGTGGGACCTGAACACCTATGCCAGCTGGCAGAGCACAAAAGGATCCCCATCTCTCTCTCTCTCTCTCTCTCTCTCTCTCTCTCTCTCTCTCTCTCTCTCTCTCTCTCTCTCTCTCTCTCTCTCTCTCTCTCTCTCTCTCTCTCTCTCTCTCTCTCTCTCTCTCTCTCTCTCTGTCTGTACTCTTCTCTTTCTTTCTCCTCTGACTACTCTCTCTCTCCTTTCTCTGTACTCTTCTCTTTCTCTTCTGACTCCCCTTTCTCTCTTCCCTCTCTTTCCTCCCTGTGTTTGTGGGTGTGTATGCAGGCAAAATTGGACGAATTACAAATGGTTGGATAATGTGGGGATTCGGAAAGCATATGCCCAGTGTCTGATGAGACATGGGGTTTGGGACACTTCTCCAGATAGACCCTTCGAAATGTTTGTAATGTGTGTTTTTTGTGTTTCTAGAATTAGCCCTTGATCCTTCAAAGTTTCCGGAAAAACTGGCCATGCAAGCCACAGAGGCAACAAGAAAAGTACTGCGGAGTTTTCCATCCATGGACAGTTTAACATCGTCGTCTCCTCCATCTGCTGCAGAAGTGGATAACAAGAAAGGTAATCGAAATCTTTTGTTTCCTGGATTACTGATTAGTGTAACTAACCTGAATTCTGGCATCATCGTCATGTGCCATGCTGATGAGCATAGGTGGTCATGTTTCGCCATCTCTCACGATCACCAGTCGTGGATCAGCTCAATGTTCTTGTTTCAACCATATCTCGTGGCCAAGCCATCTAGGTATTTACTTCTCTGCCTTCCCCTTGTTCTCTTCCCCTCAATCTTACTAGTTGTCACCAAGTTCTCCAATTCTGGCTTAATGTTGCAAAAATGTGGTATACGCTTGGACTTTTTGCCAGATAGGTCCAGACATACACTAGTCAAGGCCAGTTTGTGTGTGACTGCTGATGAACATTATCCTCTGCATAGACATTTTTTTTTTTTTTTTTATGTTGCATATCCCCCCTTACAGGACGTTGCAGTCAACACCAGCATTTTTCAGCTGCTGTTGATGTACTAGGCAAGATTACGCTCAGTAGTTGGCCATTGCTTTCTGAGCGACCGGCTCACATACCCAGTAAATTACTGATGCGGCGAGAACCACTACCAATTCTCACGCATATCATTTGCGCATAGAAATATAGAAGACACTAAAAAATTAAGAATTAGCAGAGAGAGGTCGTGGATGGCACCAGCAATTTCTTTGGAAAGTCTACCACAGTAGAACATGCATGCACAGACACACAAACATACACACACACACACACACACACACACACACACACACTCCTCCAGGGGGATAAGGGATACACAGTAGTAGGAACAGCAATTGGGTGATCACCACACCTTGAAGAGAGAGAGTGATGGAAGGGTGGATCTGGAAATTATGTGATAGATTCTCATGCTGGGGTTGACCCAATTTGGGGGAGGGGGGGGGGGGTGTTCGGCAACTGGATCATTGCTGAGCAGAGCAGCTTGATACATCCTGCAGTATGAGAATGGAGATAGAGGCTGCCACTGTGGATCATTGCTGAGCAGAGCAGCTTGATACATCCTGCAGTATGAGAATGGAGATAGAGGCTGCCACTGTGGGTCGTTGCTGAGCAGAGCAGCTTGATACATCCTGCAGTATGAGAATGGAGATAGAGGCTGCCACTGTGGGTCATTGCTGAGCAGAGCAGCTTGATACATCCTGCAGTATGAGAGTGGAGATAGAGGCTGCCACTGTGGCACTGAAATGGCTCTGCTATACTTCACTTACACAGGTGACTTGTCTGTATCTCTCTGCATGAGTGGTGGTCACTGGTGGAGACCTCAAACCTGTGGGAACATGTGTGGGTCTGTGATCTAGTTCATACAGTGGTAGAGACCTCAAACCTGTGGGAACTTGTGTGGGTCTGTGGTCTAGTTCATACAGTGGTAGAGACCTCAAACCTGTGGGGACTTGTGTGGGTCTGTGGTCTAGTTCATGCAGTGGTAGAGGCCTCAAACCTGTGGGGACTTGTGTGGGTCTGTGGTCTAGTTCATACAGTGGTAGAGACCTCAAACCTGTGGGAACTTGTGTGGGTCTGTGATCTAGTTCATGCAGTGGTAGAGGCCTCAAACCTGTGGGGACTTGTGTGGGTCTGTGGTCTAGTTCATGCAGTGGTGGAGGCCTCAAACCTGTGGGAACTTGTGTGGGTCTGTGGTCTAGTTCATGCAGTGATGGAGGCCTCAAACCTGTGGGGACTTGTGTGGGTCTGTGGTCTAGTTCATGCAGTGATGGAGGCCTCAAACCTGTGGGAACTTGTGTGGGTCTGTGGTCTAGTTCATGCAGTGGGGGAGGCCTCAAACCTGTGGGAACTTGTGTGGGTCTGTGGTCTAGTTCATGCAGTGATGGAGGCCTCAAACCTGTGGGAACTTGTGTGGGTCTGTGGTTTAGTTCATACACTGGGAGACCTCAAACCTGTGGGAACTTGTGTGGGTCTGTGGTCTAGTTCATACAGTGGTAGAGGCCTCAAACCTGTGGGAATTTGTGTGGGTCTGTGGTCTAGTTCATACAGTGGGGGAGGCCTCAAACCTGTGGGGATTTGTGTGGGTCTGTGGTCTAGTTCATGCAGTGATGGAGGCCTCAAACCTGTGGGAACATGTGTGGGTCTGTGGTCTAGTTCATACAGTGGTGGAGGTCTCAAACCTGTGGGAACTTGTGTGGGTCTGTGGTCTAGTTCATACGGTGGTGGAGGTCTCAAACCTGTGGGGACTTGTGTGGGTCTGTGGTCTAGTTCATGCAGTGATGGAGGCCTCAAACCTGTGGGAACTTGTGTGGGTCTGTGGTCTAGTTCATACAGTGGTGGAGGTCTCAAACCTGTGGGAACTTGTGTGGGTCTGTGGTCTAGTTCATACACTGGGAGGCCTCAAACCTGTGGGAACTTGTGTGGGTCTGTGGTCTAGTTCATGCAGTGGGGGAGGCCTCAAACCTGTGGGAACTTGTGTGGGTCTAGTTCATGCAGTGGGGGAGGCCTCAAACCTGTGGGAACTTGTGTGGGTCTAGTTCATGCAGTGGGGGAGGCCTCAAACCTGTGGGAACTTGTGTGGGTCTAGTTCATGCAGTGGGGGAGGCCTCAAACCTGTGGGGACTTGTGTGGGTCTGTGGTCTAGTTCATGCAGTGGTAGAGACCTCAAATCTGTGGGAACATGTGTGGGTCTGTGGTCTAGTTCATGCAGTGGTGGAGGCCTCAAACTTGTGGGAACTTGTGTGGGTCTGTGGTCTAGTTCATGCAGTGGTGCTCAAGAATGAGAGTGCTGATGTGCTAGCTTCAAATGCATTTATCATTGGGACACTGATATATTGTCAGTCCACATTTTAAATACTTGACATAATCAATCTGTTGTGTGTTGTTGTTTGCATTGCAGACTGTGTAGACTTTGATGTGTGTGAATATTTCAACCATGATGGCTCCCTTAAGGAGATGAGCACATGTCTGGAAAAATCTGCCAAACTGGTGAGTTGTTTCTGTGTAAAAGATCGGCTGTAAAATCTCAGTGTGATGAGGGTATATGGACCCAAGACTTTATGTGTTAACACTGACATGGGAGATGTCTATTAGTCAAGCAACTCAAAGATGCCATAATGTATATTGGGTTAGTGGTTACAGTTTGACAAAAGGTCATTGTGAGTACCGATGAAAACAGGTCATAGTGAGTGCCGATGAAAACAGGTCATGGTGATTGCTGATAAAAACAGGTCATTGTGAGTGCCGATGAAAAAAGGTCATTGTGAGCGCCGGTGAAAAAAGGTCATTGTGAGCGCCTGGTGAAAAAAGGTCATTGTGAATGCCGATAAAAAAAGGTCATTGTGAGTGCTGATTGGTCTAAACAAAAATGGCACTAGCACTATATACTATATAGTCAATATGCATCAAGGTGCAGAAACCAGAAACAGGTTGTTTAGTTTAACATTTACTTATACGTGTGTGGGGGGGGGGGGGGGTGTTTGGAAAGACACATCCCATCACAACAGCTGGCATGCATGCAGGCTTGCTTGCTGACCCAATGGTCGTGTGTTTGAATCCTCCTTGAGATGGAGGTTCTATCTAGAAATGGCTGTAAAAATGTGTACCTGGAAATGTTGAGGGACATAAAGGCGGCGAACATGATGCTGACTACATTGCCATTGATCTATCATATTATAGGGCTTACCACCATATACCCAATATGAGTCAGGGTGTGGGGCAAAATGTCCTTGACTCTTTATGTGGACACTGTCGTCTACTGCCTATAGTACCTTGCGGTCTAGGACAGTGGGGTCTTGAGCCTGGGGAATTAAGGCCGCCTGGCTAGTGCAGTCACCGCAAACTGCAAGTTAGGATTTTCTTTTTGCCCCTGACAGAAAAAATCCACTACACACTTTTCTGAAGTTTTCATGCTGGAATAGACGTATGCAGAAGTTGATCGCAGAGAAAGAAGTTTTTAAACAAGTATATGTTAAACTCTGTGGTGAAGGGGTTATGAATGCATACCTTGTCCGAAACACAGCTGTGGACGATTTGGAAGCAGACCGCCTTAAGCTGATTTTCATATGGTGGTGTGAGTGCTGGTAGTTCAGAAAGCAATGGTAAACTACTGAATGTAAACTTGCTCAGGAAACACAAACAGCTCAAAAATGCTGGAGTTGACTGCTACGTCCTGTAAAGGATAAGCAACTAACTAATCTCTCTGACCAGTCTCTGAGTGAACTGCTTAAATAGAAGGCTACTATTTGATGTGCTTGTAATGTATCATCTCTTTCCATTGAAGAAAGGACGTGGGTTGTGCAGAGTGGACAGTCAGTGCCTGGGCAGTCTCCAGTGGCCGGAGAGTATGCTGCTGAAATATCATGATATTTTGTAAGTGGTACCATTTTTATTTCCACGTAGCGTGTTAGATACAGGAATTGCATTTACAAACGGTATTATTTTGTTTCATTGGCATAACAATTGGTTTAGTTGTAATTATAGCTTTTTGTCAGGTCTTAGTCAGATATGACTGAGCTACTGTATGACAGTAGACAGTACTACCTGCTTTCTGTTAGTGCTGAATGTTGGGCGGCGCTTACCAAACCTGACACCCAACATTGTGCTTCGGCCAAAGGAGCCAAATTGGAAGGGTGCAAGCCTTATCCTGCTGCGAGGAAATGCAGCCTAAAGACAAAATGTCATGGCAGGGCCTTGGTTGGCAGCTGGTCTAGGATTGATAGGCGGACAGTTAGAGCATTGCTTTGCAGATCTGGCAGCTTCTGCAGCTTGTCTTGTTCCAGATGTATTGCTGTTACCTTTCCTCTGGAGTGAACTAGGCAGGCCAAGAGAGCTGACATGCTGCATGGGCAACACATGGTCTGTATATTTCAGCCCAGGCTTTGTGCTATGGACCATCCCTAGTCTTACAAACTATCGGCTGTCAAGACGGCAATATGCCAATGAATAGCTTGTAAGCTAAACTATGTGCAGCTATAATTGGTTGTAACTATAAATGGTTGTAACTTTAACTGGTTGTAAGTGAATGTCAGCTGATTTAATTAATGTAGCTTTAACTCTGTATGGAGGCTGGTATATGTGGCCGCTAGCATTCACTGAACTGGTTTCATGTTCTACAAATTATCCTGCAAATGGGAGCCACGGTGGTGCAGTGACTAGCGTGCTGGCATGCTGGCTCGGGGGTCATGTGTTCAAATGTGTAAATGTGGACCTAGGCCACGCCCTGACATGGGTATCTGGAACTGTTCTGGGGAGTCCAGGCAGTCAGCCTGACATTGGGCACATCAGCCATGGGTGGGGGTTGGTCATACCAGATCTGGGCCAGGCACCCCTACACCACCTTCCAGTCTGACATTAACCCTTTACAGGGCTGACGCTTGTCCGTTTTTTAGCCCTGAACGGGCAAGATTTTTTCAGGTTCGGTAACATTTCGGGTCGCGTTAGTAAAAACATCACAAATAAGGTGTTAGTCAACCAATTTTAGTTAAATAAACAACACAATGAAGGGAAAAGCATGCAGAATATGTTACTCACGTGATTGTTGCCTGTAATCCATATATGAACACAAATATTTACGAAATACAGCATGTTGTTTGTGATTTTCCGTCATCTATACGGCAATTTACAAACACATTTTCAGAATCATAATCACTTTCTTTAAAGTCCGACTGGCGACTGATAATGCAAAGTAACGCCTTTGACTGATATCTAGCTGCGATTAATAGTCAACTTCGTGCCCTTTAATGTCACTTAAATTGAACCTAGCGAAATCTCGGCTATCACTTGAAGAATCGCCGAAATCCATTTTGAAAAACTAAGCGTAAAAATCCCGAAAACTATCAAAAAAGTCAGTAAAAGTCCTTCAAATTCATAGTAGTCACTTACAAATGGCGGCCACGTTGTTAAGCTATTGGCGAAAGTAGCCGTTGGAAGTGTCGGAAAGCCGAGAGATCGCGTTTTTACAATGCATAATAGTATCAGACGTAAACGGCCAATAAGCTCGTTTAAGCGATCGGCCGCAAATGGACGTTTTGCCCTGTAAAGGGTTAAGCACATCACCTATTGAGTGGGGGTTGGTCATACCAAATCTGGGGCAGGTGCCCCGTACCCATACACCACCTTCCAGTCTGGGAAAGGGTCATTGACCTGGTGACTCTTGAATCTGTAACTTGGACCGCTCATCTTGCAGATAGGTCCCACACTGGCCAGGAACTTTGAGCATCTCTCTGTGGTGCAGTATGTCCACATACTGGCTTCCCACTCTAACTGACATTCCCAGAATTGCCATGCCTCTCCACAAATGTGAAGTTCTACAACTGGCTTGCACATACCTGCTGGTTTCTGGACTTGGACAGGGGGTGGGGTCTCTGCATTATGCTCTCAGAGGAAATTCTACTTCAGTGCTGGGTCGGCAGGAACATCTCTACACAACCTCATTTCTGTAGGTGTAAGTCCTATTCAGGACGGACTACATGAAAGATACACAACCTCACTCCTATTATGTAAGTCCTTTTAAGGACAGACTACCTGACACAACCTGACTCCTATAGATGGAAGTCCTATTGAGGACAGCCTACCTGAAAGTCTAGACAGAGTGACAACTCGTCTTCCAGACTTTCAACCAACCAGCCACCCAGATATTCCCTTCATAACTATCAGTAGAGTTGTGAACAGACCTGGACATGACTGACCTAAGAATTGTAATAATATACAAAAGATCAAAGACAAGGAACAAACGTGAACCAAGCTAGAGAGTCTTGTAAAGGTTGATTATTAGTTCATCTTGTATATTAAATTCCAACTAACATAGTCATTGCTTTGATTTTAACAGACAGCCGTTAATTTAGTTTCATCTGGAATTAACATTTGTTTAACTTTGGCCTGCATTGTATCTGTTAAGTTTTCAAGTTAGTTTTGTTTTTGTCTAATGGTGTTTTCATTGATAAAATGTTTTATGTTTCAGCTATTACAATAGTGAGATTAACTGGAGCCTGGAGAAACGATACAGCAAAGTTCGAGACCGTGGATATTTTCCAGATACCCGCAGCTCTTTTGTTTCTCCAGTTAAAAAAGCTCAACAAACACACTCCATGCTTCGGAGGTCAGCCTCAGTTCAGGATTCTGTGGCGGACAGCAGACCGGAGAGACCACCAAGGTTAGGTCTCATGCTTGGTCTCATTTCTCTTTGAAAATAAATAGGGAGCTTATCACAGATATTAGAAGGAAATAGTCTCCCTCCGATGGCCATGTCATGAGAAAGTAAAATATGGATATATTGCAATATTAGAATATTGATGCAGGAAGAGTTTGGGGGCAATGGGACAATTGATAGAGAAATTGAGATGTAGGATATGATGTCAAATATTTAGCCCAAAGACTGGTATAAGTGTTTTGAACATGTTAAAAGCAATCACAAGAACAATACAGTAGGACAAGAACTTCCACCATTTTGTGTATCAAAGAACACCAATACAATAGGACAAGAACTTCCACCATTTAGTGTATCAAAGAACACCAATACAGTAGGACAAGAACTTTCACCATTTAGTGTATCAAAGAACACCAATACAATAGGACAAGAACTTCCACCATTTAGTGTATCAAAGAACACCAATACAGTAGGACAAAAACTTCCACCATTTAGTGTATCAAAGAACACCAATACAGTAGGACAAGAACTTCCACCATTTAGTGTATCAAAGAACACCAATACATTAGGACAAGAACTTCCACCATTTAGTGTATCAAAGAACACCAATACAATAGGACAAGAACTTCCACCATTTAGTGTATCAAAGAACACCAATACAATAGGACAAGAACTTCCACCATTTAGTGTATCAAAGAACACCAATACAATAGGACAAGAACTTCCACCATTTAGTGTATCAAAGAACACCAATACAGTAGGACAAGAACTTCCACCATTTAGTGTATCAAAGAACACCAATACAATAGGACAAGAACTTCCACCATTTAGTGTATCAAAGAACACCAATACAATAGGACAAGAACTTCCACCATTTAGTGTATCAAAGAACACCAATACAGTAGGACAAGAACTTCCACCATTTAGTGTATCAAAGAACACCAATACAATAGGACAAGAACTTCCACCATTTAGTGTATCAAAGAACACCAATACAGTAGGACAAGAACTTCCACCATTTAGTGTATCAAAGAACACCAATACAATAGGACAAGAACTTCCACCATTTAGTGTATCAAAGAACACCAATACAGTAGGACAAGAACTTCCACCATTTAGTGTATCAAAGAACACCAATACAATAGGACAAGAACTTCCACCATTTAGTGTATCAAAGAACACCAATACAATAGGACAAGAACTTCCACCATTTAGTGTATCAAAGAACACCAATACAATAGGACAAGAACTTCCACCATTTAGTGTATCAAAGAACACCAATACAATAGGACAAGAACTTCCACCATTTAGTGTATCAAAGAACACCAATACAATAGGACAAGAACTTCCACCATTTAGTGTATCAAAGAACACCAATACAGTAGGACAAGAACTTCCACCATTTAGTGTATCAAAGAACACCAATACAATAGGACAAGAACTTCCACCATTTAGTGTATCAAAGAACACCAATACAATGGGACAAGAACTTCCACCATTTAGTGTATCAAAGTCACTAGGCAGTTCTCTTGAAACTTAGGAGCACACACTGAAGATCTTCCTAAAAGAACCGGAGAAAGCTTGAGTGACACAAAACAAAGAGATGAGTTTATTCTATCAGTCGTGGACATTTCTAATAAATAGGAAGTGACAATACAATCAGTAAATCAGCAAAAACAGAAAGTGGAGCTGGTAAGCTTTACAGGAACATAATCATAGGTGATAGAATGGAAGTTGTGGGTGGAAAGCCTTCATCAGCACACAGACAACAAAAAGACTCATACAACCGCACACACAAATTCTCTCTCTCTCTCTCTCTCTCTCTCTCTCTCTCCCCCCCCCCCCCCCCCCCCCCCCCCCCCCCCAAAAAAAAAAACCAATTTACTGGAACATGGTTGTGGGCCAACACCAGGGTATGTCTGGAGGAATTTCAGAGTAGAAGCCGTGAGCCAGTTGCATGTTGTCTGGAACATGGTCGTGAGCCAGACACCAGGGGATGTCTGGGGGAATTCCAGAGTAGAAGCCGTGAGCAGTTGCATGTTGTCTGGAACATGGTCGTGGGCCAGACACCATGGGACGTCTGGCAGAAGGCAGGTTGTGAAAGGGAGCAGGAAAACTAGTTGGGACATGCCTTTGTGATGGACATGTGTGATGCCTGTCAACACTGTGCTGTGTTGATCGTGTGATGTTCTGACATGCAGGAAGCAAAGAATAGTAAACATTGTTACCTTCCATGTATGTCATAAGATGTGACACAGGGGGGTTGGCCCGAGACTGGCTAGCTCATCCCTTCAAACATTTGCTTCCAAATCCCACCAGTCAGGAACAGATCTACGAGGGGAAGTCAATAAGGCTGCATAGAACTACTTGCTCTGATTTCTAAACCACGTTTTCACTTCACATACAACTTCGGCGTCATTCGCGAAATGTCTCCCGCCAAGGTGGGTTTTCAGTGTTTATGCTGACAAATGTTTGTTCCATAAAGCGGTGCATAGCTGGGTATAAAAAGTTATGAGGGCAAGTTAATAAGTCACACAGTTCTGTGGGATGGCAGGTCAATGAAAACAGGGCACACAATTCTATACAGCCTGTTTGGGAGGAGTGATAAAACGATGGAATAAGTGTATCAATGTTGGTGGAAATTATGTTGAGAAATAAAGGGACAATGTATGTATAAAAATAAACAGGTTTCAAGTTGTTATCATATTTAGTTATTTTTCTACAGCCATTTGTGGCTTATTAATTTACCCTCGTACAAAGATCTTAGCTTGATTTGGTGGACAGCCTCTGCTTCATTGGCAGATGGAAGGCAGCAGAAGACTGCACCACGTGGTGTAGAGTTAGCTTTGAGGCCGCATGATTATAGAGGAGTGATTGACTACACATCAGCAAGAATGAGAGAGTTGGATGTGAAAGAAGAGATGGTGTTGTGCTTCTGTAACCTGTACTTATCATTGTGTACACCCAGTATAACATTGCTGCATTAACTCAATGTTGGTTATCTTTATCTGTGGTCACTGCACACTAGAATCTGTTTGGGTTTGTGAGCCTACATCCACTGACTATTTACCTTGCGATAGTGTTAATTTAGTAATACTTGATTGTATTTCCTTGTCTTGAATCATCTTTAGATGAGCTTTTCTGTGTTTCAGAATGTCCCCGAGGAAAGCCAGTATGGCAGACATATTCAAACAACCCCCATCTCACTTATGTAGTCCCAGAAAGCAATCACAAGGCTCACAGAATTCAATCACACCAGAGCTTCCACTATTTGGTGTATCAAAATTACAAGGGCATTTATCTTCAAATTCAAAAGCACACTCCACAGATCATCCTAAAAGAAACAGGGAAAGTTTCGGTAAAAACAGAACTAAAAATCTGATTAGTCCATCGGACATGGACATGTCTAACCAAAGTCATAGAAAAAGACCTTTGATACCAAGTGCATCTGCAAGTGCCTGTAAGCGTGACAGAAAACTACCTACATCGACTTCCCACGATGTTGCAGACTTATTGTGTCCAGTGAGGAGATCGCCAAGAAGGTCCGGTAGACCACTAAGAGTCAGCTCAGATTCTTCAGGTGAGTAAATATCTCGTTTATTTTTGTCCTCGTCAGATTAATGGATCCTTACAATCACCTTTGTGTTGGCATCCCTAAGGGGGACAAATAATAGTAAGTCACTCATCATTCATGTCATCAGAGATCATTTAGGAGGTTGGTTTTTTTAATTTTTCTTCACTTGTTCACTTTGAACTCAAGTGTAGTCCATACACACTACTTCTAGTAGAAGCTGGACTGAATTTTTGCATGTGGATTTGCTTTCCCTATTAACAGTGTCCGTCACCATCAGGAGAACCCACTCCGACTTCAGGGGTACTTGTAATTTACATCCCCAAGTCAAGGGCGGTAGGTCGACATTTTAGTCCAACTGTCTGGGGTTGGACCCCTTACCTCGGCATCAGCACACCTGATATTTAAGAACACATGTTTTTATCCAATCGGCCATGCTGACCTACCAGGGGTGGGTTTGAGACTGGCGACCTCATCCCTTGGAAATCTGAGCTACAAAATCCAACCAATCATGGGCAAGTCTACCAAGGCTTGGTGTACGTTGTTTGAGGGTCTGTACGCCATTGGCTGACGGATAGCAGAAGAGGAGGAGCCTAACACTAGTGTTGTTGTCTGGCCATGTCACTGTATCCATTGGGAGATGAGTGGCAGTAGAGGAGGAGCCTAACACTAGTGTTGTTGTCTGGCCATGTCACTGTATCCATTGGGAGATGAGTGGCAGTAGAGGAGGAGCCTAACACTAGTGTTGTTGTCTGGCCATGTCACTGTATCCATTGGGAGATGAGTGGCAGTAGAGGAGGAGCCTAACACTAGTGTTGTTGTCTGGCCATGTCACTGTATCCATTGGGAGATGAGTGGCAGTAGAGGAGGAGCCTAACACTAGTGTTGTTGTCTGGCCATGTCACTGTATCCATTGGGAGATGAGTGGCAGTAGAGGAGGGGCCTAACACTAGTGTTGTTGTCTGGCCATGTCACTGTATCCATTGGGAGATGAGTGGCAGTAGAGGAGGAGCCTAACACTAGTGTTGTTGTCTGGCCATGTCACTGTATCCATTGGGAGATGAGTGGCAGTAGAGGAGGAGCCTAACACTAGTGTTGTTGTCTGGCCATGTCACTGTATCCATTGGGAGATGAGTAGCAGTAGAGGAGGAGCCTAACACTAGTGTTGTTGTCTGGCCATGTCACTGTATCCATTGGGAGATGAGTGGCAGTAGAGGAGGAGCCTAACACTAGTGTTGTTGTCTGGCCATGTCACTGTATCCATTGGGAGATGAGTGGCAGTAGAGGAGGAGCCTAACACTAGTGTTGTTGTCTGGCCATGTCACTGTATCCATTGGGAGATGAGTGGCAGTAGAGGAGGTGCCTAAGGCTAGTGTTGTTGTCTGACCATGTCACTGTATCCAATGCGGAGATGAGTGGCAGTAGAGGAGGAGCCTAACACTAGTGTTGTTGTATGGCCATGTCACTGTATCCATTGGGAGATGAGTGGCAGTAGAGGAGGTGCCTAAGGCTAGTGTTGTTGTCTGACCATGTCACTGTATCCATTGGGAGATGAGTGGCAGTAGAGGAGGAGCCTAACACTAGTGTTGTTGTCTGGCCATGTCACTGTATCCATTGGGAGATGAGTGGCAGTAGAGGAGGAGCCTAACACTAGTGTTGTTGTATGGCCATGTCACTGTATCCATTGGGAGATGAGTGGCAGTAGAGGAGGTGCCTAAGGCTAGTGTTGTTGTCTGACCATGTCACTGTATCCATTGGGAGATGAGTGGCAGTAGAGGAGGAGCCTAACACTAGTGTTGTTGTCTGGCCATGTCACTGTATCCATTGGGAGATGAGTGGCAGTAGAGGAGGTGCCTAAGGCTAGTGTTGTTGTCTGACCATGTCACTGTATCCATTGGGAGATGAGTGGCAGTAGAGGAGGAGCCTAACACTAGTGTTGTTGTATGGCCATGTCACTGTATCCATTGGGAGATGAGTAGCAGTAGAGGAGGAGCCTAACACTAGTGTTGTTGTCTGGCCATGTCACTGTATTCATTGGGAGATGAGTGGCAGTAGAGGAGGAGCCTAACACTAGTGTTGTTGTATGGCCATGTCACTGTATCCATTGGGAGATGAGTGGCAGTAGAGGAGGAGCCTAACACTAGTGTTTGTTGTATGGCCATGTCACTGTATCCATTGGGAGATGAGTGGCAGTAGAGGAGGAGCCTAACACTAGTGTTGTTGTATGGCCATGTCACTGTATCCATTGGGAGATGAGTGGCAGTAGAGGAGGAGCCTAACACTAGTGTTGTTGTATGGCCATGTCACTGTATTCATTGTCATCAGGTTAACGTATCCTAGACTAGTGTTGTCTGACCCTGTCATTTATTCATTGTCATCAGGTTAACGTATCCTAGACTTGTGTTGTTGTCTGACCATGTCATTTATTCATTGTCATCAGGTTAACGTATCCTAGACTTGTGTTGTTGTCTGACCATGTCATTTATTCATTGTCATCAGGTTAACGTATCCTAGACTTGTGTTGTTGTCTGACCATGTCATTTATTCATTGTCATCAGGTTAACGTATCCTAGACTAGTGTTGTTGTCTGACCATGTCATTTATTCATCGTCATCAGGTTAACGTATCCTAGACTAGTGTTGTCTGACCATGTCATTTATTCATCATCATCAGGTTAGCGTATCCTAGACTAGTGTTGTTGTCTGACCATGTCATTTATTCATTGTCATCAGGTTAACGTATCCTAGACTAGTGTTGTTGTCTGACCATGTCATTTATTCATCATCATCAGGTTAACTTATCCTAGACTAGTGTTGTCTGACCATGTCATTTATTCATCGTCATCAGGTTAACGTATCCTAGACTAGTGTTGTCTGACCGTGTCATTTATTCATTGTCATCAGGTTAACGTATCCTAGACTAGTGTTGTTGTCTGACCATGTCATTTATTCATCGTCATCAGGTTAACGTATCCTAAACTAGTGTTGTTGTCTGATCATGTCATTTATTCATCATCATCAGGTTAACGTATCCTAGACTAGTGTTGTCTGACCATGTCATTTATTCATCATCATCAGGTTAACGTATCCTAGACTAGTGTTGTCTGACCCTGTCATTTATTTATCGTCATCAGGTTAACATATCCTAGACTAGTGTTGTCTGACCATGTCATTTATTCATCGTCATCAGGTTAACGTATCCTAGACTAGTGTTGTCTGACCCTGTCATTTATTCATCGTCATCAGGTTAACGTATCCTAGACTAGTGTTGTCTGACCATGTCATTTATTCATCGTCATCAGGTTAACGTATCCTAGACTAGTTGTGTATGACCCTGTCATTTATTCATCGTCATCAGGTTAACGTATCCTAGACTAGTGTTGTTGTCTGACCATGTCATTTATTCATTGTCATCAGGTTAACGTATCCTAGACTAGTGTTGTTGTCTGACCATGTCATTTATTCATCATCATCAGGTTAACGTATCCTAGACTAGTGTTGTTGTCTGACCATGTCATTTATTCATCATCATCAGGTTAACGTATCCTAGACTAGTGTTGTTGTCTGACCATGTCATTTATTCATTGTCATCAGGTTAACGTATCCTAGACTAGTGTTGTTGTCTGACCATGTCATTTATTCTTCTTCTTCTTCTTTTCGTTCATCCGGAGTGTTTTTTCAGATGTGATTGCGGTGTGTCTGTTATGCGCCCTTGGGCCGAAACCCGTAGGCCAACACATCGACTTTAGCGTGCTTTTTTGACCAGGTAGCATTCCTGGGAGACTCTCACTTTTGTAGTGCCATCTGCAACCATGCTGGCCAAGGTTGAACGGTCGAGGACAACGGTCATCCCTCAAAGGAAGGCAGGGACAGTCCATAGCATTTTCCGCCATCCAAGGTTGCTTCCATAGTTGCAGGGCCGACACATAACGCCCTGGATCTGGGCTCACCGAGGGAGATCGTCACGTCCTGCTCATGGCTGCTTTAAATCCTCACTTCAATATATTGGTCATTTCGTTTCCCCGGGTCATTCCCGCACAAACCAGACAGGTTTGCAGACGGCATCCACTCAGCGAGTTTTCGGACATGTGCTTGTCGTTGCGCCCATCAGAGCTTTTCCAGGCACAACAGACATTCGGAAAACTACCCAGTCAGAGCTGTTCCGAACAAGAGCGGCATTCGGAAACTAGGTAGTCAGAGCTGTTCCTAGCACGGGAGACATTCGGACGAGACATTTCACTCGGACGTAATTGCGTAGTGTCAATTTTTAGTTTGCCACCCGTAGGACGACACTTCCGACTTCAGCGGGCATTTTTTAATGAGGTTAGCCTTCCTCTGGTTTCGAGGCACGTTGGACTGTTGTGATGTCGCTAACATCTCAGCTGGTCAAGATAGAACGATGAACGACATCATGGTCGGCCCTCAAGGGAAGGCAGGGGCAGACCATGAGCATTCCCTCGCTATCCAAGGAGGCTTCCATAATTGCAGAGCCGGCACATATTGCTCTGTGACTGGGCTCACCCGAGGAGTTGCCACGTCCTGCTCATGGCTGCTTTAGTTCCTCACTTCCATGTGTTGGGCAACTCGTTTGCCACTGATCGCTCTAGCACACACCAGGGACGGTCAGACTGCAAGCGACACCAACTCGGTAAGCTTTTGCTTTTGACTTCGGACCACGCAATAGGTTCGCTCGCCGTGCGTTCCATTTTGCGTCATTGGGACGTTCTTCCACTTTTGTCTACACTCTCTATGAGTTAGATACAGTTTTCGCAGCCGTTTTCTTCGACTGGGGCACTTTTTTGACTTTTTGTACTCGCTCACGAGGTAGGCTACTTGTGCTGCCGGCTCAGCACCTTACCTTCCGTGCAACGTGAACGAGAAACGGACTGGCCCTCTCATCCGGGAATCTCTCATATCCCCCAGCTGAGAGCCTTCGAACTTCTATCAGACCTGAGCATGTAGCTTGCTCAGTATCACGCCTTTATTTTTCGAAAGGTGGCTATCGGCCCGGCTCTCAGGTCCGAGGGTTTGTGGCTTAGAGGCGTTCAGCCACAGCCCTCGACAGGGAGCCTTTAGTGTTTTGTCCGGACCAAGAACTTCTGCCTTCGTGCGCCTGATTTAAATTTTAGACTGCTATCCTCAGTCTCACCTGCAGAGCAGCAGGTTGTGTCTCTCTTAGTCTGGTCCCTACCCCATAAGCTGTCCGATATGTAGTTTTTCATCCATCAGCAAGCAAATGGGGTCGATGGGACACGCAAGCTCCCCCACCACGTCAAGGTGGAGACACATCGGGGGAGTGTCATTTATTCATCGTCATCAGGTTAACATATCCTAGACTAGTGTTGTCTGATCATGTCATTTATTCATCATCATCAGGTTAACGTATCCTAGACTAGTGTTGTCTGACCATGTCATTTATTCATCATCATCAGGTTAACGTATCCTAGACTAGTGTTGTCTGACCCTGTCATTTATTCATCGTCATTAGGTTAACGTATCCTAGACTAGTGTTGTCTGACCATGTCATTTATTCATCGTCATCAGGTTAACGTATCCTAGACTAGTGTTGTCTGACCATGTTTGTCAGTGCCTGGTCACATGATGAACAGATGGTCACTAACATATGGGCGAGATCATTGTCAGTGAGTGGTCACACAATGAATAGATGGTCATCAACATTAGGGAAAGATCATTGTCAGTGCCTGGTCACATAATGGACAGATGGTCATCAGCATTAGGGAAAGATCATTGTCAGTGCCTGGTCACATAGTGAACAGATAACCATCAACATTAGGGAAAGATCATTGTCAGTGCCTGGTCACATAGTGAACAGATAACCATCAACATTAGGGAAAGATCATTGTCAGTGCCTGGTCACATAGTGAACAGATAACCATCAACATTAGGGAAAGATCATTGTCAGTGCCTGGTCACATAATGGACAGATGGTCATCAGCATTAGGGAAAGATCATTGTCAGTGCCTGGTCACATAGTGAACAGATAACCATCAACATTAGGGAAAGATCATTGTCAGTGCCTGGTCACACAATGAATAGATGGTCATCAACATTAGGGAAAGATCTTTGTGAGTGCCTGGTCACATAATGAATAGATGGTCATCAACATTAGGGAAAGATCATTGTCAGTGCCTGGTCACACAATGAATAGATGGTCATCAACATTAGGGAAAGATCATTTGTGAGTGCCTGGTCACACAATGAACAGATGGTCATCAACATTAGGGAAAGATCTTTGTGAGTGCCTGGTCACACAATGAATAGATGGTCATCAACATTAGGGAAAGATCATTGTCAGTGCCTGGTCACATAATGAATAGATGGTCATCAACATTAGGGAAAGATCATTGTCAGTGCCTGGTCACATAATGAATAGATGGTCATCAACATTAGGGAAAGATCTTGTGAGTGCCTGGTCACACTAATGAATAGATGGTCATCAACATTAGGGAAAGATCTTTGTGAGTGCCTGGTCACACAATGAATAGATGGTCATCAACATTAGGGAAAGATCATTGTCAGTGCCTGGTCACACAATGAATAGATGGTCATCAACATTAGGGAAAGATCATTGTCAGTGCCTGGTCACACAATGAATAGATGGTCATCAACATTAGGGAAAGATCATTGTCAGTGCCTGGTCACACAATGAATAGATGGTCATCAACATTAGGGAAAGATCATTGTCAGTGCCTGGTCACACAATGAATAGATGGTCATCAACATTAGGGAAAGATCATTGTCAGTGCCTGGTCACACAATGAATAGATGGTCATCAACATTAGGGAAAGATCATTGTCAGTGCCTGGTCACACAATGAATAGATGGTCATCAACATTAGGGAAAGATCATTGTCAGTGCCTGGTCACACAATGAATAGATGGTCATCAACATTAGGGAAAGATCATTGTCAGTGCCTGGTCACACAATGAATAGATGGTCATCAACATTAGGGAAAGATCATTGTCAGTGCCTGGTCACACAATGAATAGATGGTCATCAACATTAGGGAAAGATCATTGTCAGTGCCTGGTCACACAATGAATAGATGGTCATCAACATTAGGGAAAGATCATTGTCAGTGCCTGGTCACACAATGAATAGATGGTCATCAACATTAGGGAAAGATCATTGTCAGTGCCTGGTCACACAATGAATAGATGGTCATCAACATTAGGGAAAGATCTTTGTCAGTGCCTGGTCACACAATGAATAGATGGTCATCAACATTAGGGAAAGATCATTGTCAGTGCCTGGTCACACAATGAATAGATGGTCATCAACATTAGGGAAAGATCTTTGTGAGTGCCTGGTCACATAATGAACAGATAACCATCAACATTAGGGAAAGATCATTGTCAGTGCCTGGTCACATAGTGAACAGATGGTCATCAACATTAGGGAAAGATCATTGTCAGTGCCTGGTCACATAATGAATAGATGGTCATCAACATTAGGGAAAGATCATTGTCAGTGCCTGGTCACACAATGAACAGATGGTCATCAACATTAGGGAAAGATCATTGTCAGTGCCTGGTCACACAATGAATAGATGGTCATCAACATTAGGGAAAGATCTTTGTGAGTGCCTGGTCACACAATGAATAGATGGTCATCAACATTAGGGAAAGATCATTGTCAGTGCCTGGTCACACAATGAATAGATGGTCATCAACATTAGGGAAAGATCATTGTCAGTGCCTGGTCACACAATGAACAGATGGTCAATCAACATTAGGGAAAGATCATTGTCAGTGCCTGGTCACACAATGAATAGATGGTCATCAACATTAGGGAAAGATCATTGTCAGTGCCTGGTCACACAATGAATAGATGGTCATCAACATTAGGGAAAGATCATTGTCAGTGCCTGGTCACACAATGAATAGATGGTCATCAACATTAGGGAAAGATCATTTGTGAGTGCCTGGTCACACAATGAATAGATGGTCATCAACATTAGGGAAAGATCATTGTCAGTGCCTGGTCACACAATGAATAGATGGTCATCAACATTAGGGAAAGATCATTGTCAGTGCCTGGTCACACAATGAATAGATGGTCATCAACATTAGGGAAAGATCATTGTCAGTGCCTGGTCACACAATGAACTAGATGGTCATCAACATTAGGGAAAGATCTTTGTGAGTGCCTGGTCACACAATGAATAGATGGTCATCAACATTAGGGAAAGATCATTGTCAGTGCCTGGTCACACAATGAATAGATGGTCATCAACATTAGGGAAAGATCATTGTCAGTGCCTGGTCACACAATGAATAGATGGTCATCAACATTAGGGAAAGATCATTTGTCGAGTGCCTGGTCACACAATGAACTAGATGGTCATCAACATTAGGGAAAGATCATTGTCAGTGCCTGGTCACACAATGAATAGATGGTCATCAACATTAGGGAAAGATCATTGTCAGTGCCTGGTCACATAATGAACAGATGGTCATCAACATTAGGGAAAGATCATTGTCAGTGCCTGATCACACAATGAATAGATGGTCATCAACATTAGGGAAAGATCATTGTCAGTGCCTGGTCACACAATGAACAGATGGTCATCAACATTAGGGAAAGATCTTTGTGAGTGCCTGGTCACACAATGAATAGATGGTCATCAACATTAGGGAAAGATCATTGTCAGTGCCTGGTCACACAATGAATAGATGGTCATCAACATTAGGGAAAGATCATTGTCAGTGCCTGGTCACACAATGAACTAGATGGTCATCAACATTAGGGAAAGATCATTGTCAGTGCCTGGTCACACAATGAATAGATGGTCATCAACATTAGGGAAAGATCATTGTCAGTGCCTGGTCACACAATGAATAGATGGTCATCAACATTAGGGAAAGATCATTGTCAGTGCCTGGTCACACAATGAACAGATGGTCATCAACATTAGGGAAAGATCATTGTCAGTGCCTGGTCACACAATGAATAGATGGTCATCAACATTAGGGAAAGATCTTTGTGAGCTGCCTGGTCACACAATGAACAGATGGTCATCAACATTAGGGAAAGATCTTTGTGAGTGCCTGGTCACACAATGAATAGATGGTCATCAACATTAGGGAAAGATCATTGTCAGTGCCCTGGTCACATAATGAATAGATGGTCATCAACATTAGGGAAAGATCATTGTCAGTGCCTGGTCACATAATGAATAGTATGGTGGTCCCCCCCCCCCCCCCTCAACATTAGGGAAAGATTCTTTGTGAGTGCCCTGGTCACACATGAATAGTATGGTCCTATCAACATTAGGGGAAAGATCTTTGTGAGTGCCTGGGTGTCACACATTGAATAGGATGGTCATCAACATTAAGGGAAAAGATCATTGTCAGTTGCTCTGGTCACACAAGTGAATAGATGGTCATCAACATTAGGGAAAGATCATTGTCAGTGCCCCTGGTCAACACCAATGAATAGATGGTCATCTAACAATAGGGAAAGTATCATTGTCAGTGCAGATTTCGTATCTTCTTTCATGGTTCACACAATGAAATATGATGGTCATCAACTATTAGGGAAAGATCTTTGTGAGTGAGTGTACTGGTCACATAATGAATAGATGCGTCATCAACATTTAGCGGAAAAGATCTATTGTCAGTCCCCTGGTCACATAAGAATAGATGGTCATCAACATTTATGGGAAAAGATATTTGTGCAGCTGCCTAGGTCACACAAGAATAGATGGTTCATCAACATTAGGGAAAGATCTTTGTTGTCAGTGCCTGGTCACACAATGAATAGATGGTCATCAACATTAGGGAAAGATCTTTGTCAGTGCCTGGTCACACAATGAATAGATGGTCATCAAACATTAGGGAAAGATCATTGTCAGTGCCTGGTCACACAATGAATAGATGGTCATCAACATTAGGGAAAGATCTTTGTGAGTGGCCTGGTCACATAATGAACAGATAACCATCAACATTAGGGAAAGATCATGTCAGTGCCTGGTCACATAGTGAACAGATGGTCATCAACATTAGGGAAAGATCATTGTCAGTGGCCTGTCACATAATGAATAGATGGTCATCAACATTAGGAAAGATCATTGTCAGTGCCTGGTCACACAATGAATAGATGGTCATCAACATTAGGAAAGATCTTTGTGAGTGCCTGGTCACATAATGAACAGATGGTCATCAACATTAGGGAAAGATCATTGTCAGTGCCTGGTCACACAATGAATAGCTGGTCATCAACATTAGGGAAAGATCATTGTCAAGTGCCTGGTCACACAATGAATAGATGGTCATCAACATTAGGGAAAGATCTTTGTGAGTGCCTGGTCACATAATGAACAGATAACCATCAACATTAGGGAAAGATCATTGTCAGTGCCTGGTCACATAGTGAACAGATGGTCATCAACATTAGGGAAAGATCATTGTCAGTGCCTGGTCACATAGTGAACAGATGGTCATCAACATTAGGGAAAGATCATTGTCAGTGCCTGGTCACATAATGAACAGATAACCATCAACATTAGGGAAAGATCATTGTCAGTGCCTGGTCACATAGTGAACAGATGGTCATCAACATTAGGGAAAGATCTTTGTGAGTGCCTGGTCACATAATGAACAGATAACCATCAACATTAGGGAAAGATCATTGTCAGTGCCTGGTCACATAGTGAACAGATAACCATCAACATTAGGGAAAGATCATTGTCAGTGCCTGGTCACATAGTGAACAGATGGTCATCAACATTAGGGAAAGATCATTGTCAGTGCCTGGTCACATAGTGAACAGATAACCATCAACATTAGGGAAAGATCATTGTCAGTGCCTGGTCACATAGTGAACAGATGGTCATCAACATTAGGGAAAGATCATTGTCAGTGCCTGGTCACATAGTGAACAGATGGTCATCAACATTAGGGAAAGATCATTGTCAGTGCCTGGTCACATAATGAACAGATAACCATCAACATTAGGGAAAGATCATTGTCAGTGCCTGGTCACATAGTGAACAGATGGTCATCAACATTAGGGAAAGATCTTTGTGAGTGCCTGGTCACATAATGAACAGATAACCATCAACATTAGGGAAAGATCATTGTCAGTGCCTGGTCACACAATGAATAGATGGTCATCAACATTAGGGAAAGATCTTTGTGAGTGCCTGGTCACATAATGAACAGATAACCATCAACATTAGGGAAAGATCTTTGTGAGTGCCTGGTCACATAATGAACAGATAACCATCAACATTAGGGAAAGATCATTGTCAGTGCCTGGTCACATAGTGAACAGATGGTCATCAACATTAGGGAAAGATCATTGTCAGTGCCTGGTCACATAGTGAACAGATGGTCACCAAAATTAAGGAAAGATCATCTGTGCCTGATCACATAATGAACAGATGGTCACCAACACTAGGGAAAGATCATTGTCAGTGCCTGGTCACATAATGAACAGATGGTCTGGAGAAGATCAAGCAGGTTGATTGTTAGTATGGGTCAACAAAGGAGAAAAATGTTAGGTTGTATGGATGGAGGTTTGAACACAGAAAATAGGTTGTTTGTGTAGGATTCTTGACTCTGCCCTCTTGTTTGGCACATGATGATGATGATATTAGCAGTCATTTATATTGAATGTATTGTTTTTAATTCATGGATAACTGCCTAGCATACATGTTTCTTGTTACACATGGCTAGTGTCCTCACCCTCAGCACAGTGTTAACTAATATTTGTTTGTTACATGCAGTAAATGTCAGCAACATAGAGACGCCAGACCCAGGCCATGTACAAGTTGATGATGTCAGGAGTGCCAGCTTTGAACCGCAACGGCTGAAAGAGGCATTGCTCAGGAGTGATGCAAGTGAGCAGGCTTCTGCCAAGATGAAACGCTCCGAGAGACATAAACTGGTACGTGCATTCTTGATCTTGTCTGTCCTTTCTGGTAAGTGCATTCTTGATCTTGTCTGTTCTTTCTGAGTGTCTGAGAGACATAAACTGGTAAGTGCATTCTTGATCTTGTCTGTTCTTTCTGGTAAGTGCATTCTTGATCTTGTCTGTTCTTTTTGAGAGACATAAACTGGTATGTGCATTCTTGATCTTGTCTGTTCTTTCTGAGTGTCCTGAGAGACATAAAGTGGTACGTGCATTCTTGATCTTGTCTGTTCTTTCTGAGTGTCTGAGAGACATAACTGGTACGTGCATTCTTGATCTTGTCTGTTCTTTCTGAGTGTCTGAGAGACATAAACTGGTATGTGCATTCTTGACCTTGTCTGTTCTTTCTGAAAGTCTGAGAGACATAAAGTAGTACATGCGTTCTTGATCTTGTCTGTTCTTTCTGAGCATCTGAGAGACATAAACTTGAATGTGCATTCTTGACTTTGTCTGTTCTTTCTGAGTGTCTGAGAGACATAAACTGGTAAATGTATTCTTTATCTTCAGGAGGGAATTTTAGGGGGGGGGGGGGGGGGGGGGGGGGGGTGTGTAGTTAAGATATTAAGATTATTTCAAAATTGTGTTAATACAAGAACAAATTACTTGTTATTGTTTTTCCCTTTATACTTTACAGTTCTGTAATTCTCGCTCTTCTGAAATTCATTTTATAACATAAGGAGACCTGCACATAATGTTTTATGCAGACATCTAGACTTGTTCTAATATGAGTTATTACATTTAGCTTCCATTTTTACGTATACTGTGTAAACGTGGGATGGGGGGGATTTATAGGAGGAAATACAAAAGTGGGGGGAGGGCACTCTCTGAACATATGGTGAAGGGGTGCTTGGGCCAACAAGGTTGAGAACCAGTGTTGTATATTTTGTCCTGGGTGTATAGGAAAATAAAACCTTGCCATCATGTGTGGTTGGCAGTCAGTCTCTTCCTATTTTACAGTAACAGAATAAATGAATCTGATCCCACCATGTTGAACAGCTTAGAAGTGACATAATACTATCTGTTGTCTAATGTATGTTCACAAGATGTTGTTTTGTGGAAACCGCAGAGTTAAGTGGTTGTTTTTGATTTCTCCAGAAACTACGGAGGATTATTGACCACGTGCTGCGGGAGAAAGGAGTCCAGGCCAAGGACAGGATCTATTCAGCATGTTCTAGAAACTTGTTTAATGTCAGCATGGTCTTGCTGAAGGTAAGGTCTCTCTCTCTCTCTCTCTCTCTCTCTCTCTCTCTCTCTCTCTCTCTCTCTCTCTCTCTCTCTTTCTCTCTCTCTTGCTCTTGTTTGATGTTTGTCATGTGCAAACAGAATTTATATTCCAGTCTAGGCTCACCAGTAGGTGCTCAGTCATTCTTCCAGCAGTTGGAGTACTTTGAGGTATGGCTTCACAAGTGCCAGGTTTATATCCAGTTGGAGCATTTGCTTCAGAATCATTTGCCATACTCCTTCCTGACCTGTGGGCAGTGGATTCAACGCCTGGCCTTAAAGTGGCAATGTATACCTGGTTCTATGAAGCACAAATGAACATGCAACAGTGGCCACCAGATCGCTACAAAGAGCTGTAGATGCATTTGTTGCATGGGCAAATAGATGGTGTGTCAGCATAAACACTGACAAGTGCAGCACCACCATATTTACCCTCTCTCCAAAACAAAAGGCAGGGACCATCCAGATAAATGGAATATCCCTAAGAGAAGATAAAGAACCAACATACCTTGGAGTAATATTTGATGACAGGCTGACATGGAGAAAGCACATCAACAAAGCAATAGCAAAATCCAGAAGGAAAATGGCCATCCTGAGAAAACTAAGTGGAACGAACAAACGAACTTAATTTTCAAAGGGTAACAAATTGGGCATGCAGGCCTGTCTTACATTCGGCCCTTCCAATCACTCATCTTTCATTCATCAATTGTGCATGTTACATTCACATAGGAAAAAAACATTGTCAAATGGATTTTGTAAACATAATGCATATTACCATGTTATGAGACAGGCAGACACATGTACACATGCACATTCATAAACACACACGCACTCACACATACCTGCATACATACTTACATCATTTGCACACGCTTACGCTCTCCATGTGCAACCACGTGGGGAGCCAGCGGGAAAATACTTAACAAATTTATCACACCTGGAATACGGGTCAACTGCGTGGTGTTTAGCATCAAAAACCACACTACAAGAGCTGGATGAGGTGCAAAATCAAGCATTTAGTGTAAATATGTGTTAATGCTGTTGAACCTCTGCATTTGCTATAGCTGTACTTCTTTCTTCCCGTGAACAGTCTAGATTGTTAATTATGGAGCCATGGTATTCAAAGTTGAGATAGTATATCCTAGTAAATTATATTTTAGTTCGTTCTTGATCTTTTTGCCCCCCACACAAATTAGGAAATGAGTACACGTTGTACAGACTAAAAGTGAAAATAAATTTAAGCAGACGTGTCAGTGATTAGCAGAAATATGCACAAGTCAGGACATTTTCTGGCCACATCATGGTGGGAGCTCAAACTGGTAACCGCTGTTGCGGGTGCCAGCTATGGTGATTCCCATATGCTCAGAGATTTAGTGCATCTTACCCAAATATGCTGGCTCCGTGGCAAAGGTGTTACGGATGCAGTTTGTAATCCCACATACCACATTCGAAATACACAGCTACGGACGATTTGGCAGCAGACTGCCTTGTGTTGGTTTTTTATGAAATGGTGTGGGTGCCGGTCATTCAGAAAGCAATGGCTATTATTTTTTTATTTTTATTTTTTTTGCATATCCCTTACAGGATGTTGCAGTCAACATCAGCATTTGTCTGCTGCTGATGATATACTAGGCAAAATTACGCTCAGTATTTGCCATTGCTTTCTGAGTGACCGGCTCACATACCCCATAAGTTACCAATGCGACGAGAACCGCTACCAATTCTCGCACAGGTTATGTTACTCACGAGGATATGCAGGTTTATGGAGAAAGACATTAACTTCTAGGCCAGGGAGACCGACATTGGCAAACTACTGAACGTAAACTTGCCCAGGAGTCACGACCAGTCAAAAAATGCTGGGGTTGACTGCTTTGTCCTGTAAAGGAAATGCAACTAACTTTTTCTTAACCCAAATGTGTATAACAAATATGTAAATGTTGTTTGTTTGTCTAACTTCTGGCCATCTGTAGACTTTGACAACATCCCAGAATTTGACGGAGGAGATGAAGACAGTGGTGTATGGACAAGTGACTCAGGTAAGTACTCTGCTGCCTGTGACGTGTCATTAGAATGCACTCAGGTGATCATGTGTGATTGAACAAGTTCCATCTTGGCATTGTTGTCTAGTGCGTCGTCTAGTCTCTACTTCCTTCTTCTCTTTCTGTGAGCGCCAAATATTACTTTGTTTATTTATGCAACTGTCTCAGTGGCCTCAACGGGTTCCCCAATGTATTTTCCTGTATAATATATATATATACATCTACATATGTATTATTGAAATAGATAACAACAATTGACCCTTCTACACGATTTGATGCATACGGTGCTGGCCCCATAGACCCATCAATGTCCTGTAGTCAAATCAGGCTGACCGGCCTTACTTCTCGGGACATGTCCTGGTGCCCATTGTAGGCTGGGTTGAGATGAGGACCAGGTCAGTTTACAAAGTTTAGAGTTGATGCATATTTAAACCGATCACTACTGGGCCGACAGGCGAGAGTGTAGCCACTACGCCACCTTGACTACTGTGTCCTTCCCTTACACCTCAATTTGCTAGAAAGATCTCTGGGACCCATGTCATGAGACTGGGACAGACCGTGCTGATTGGGGGAACAGCAAATCCTGGCCACAACAGGGCCTGGGACCCCAGAACACGGGGTAAACCAGCAAACTACATTACCAGGACTCAGGTGACAAGGACTACTGTAAACATACAACTGGTTCTTCATTTGTACAAGCTGCAGCATCTTCAGCTTTAAATGCTGGGTTCCAATTTTTAAAACAAGCTGTCAGTCTCAGTGGGAGAACGGGTGTCAGTCACTTCACTGATATTCTGTGAAACATGGACAATCAGTAGACAGGCCGACAAACATCTGATGGCAGCAGAAATATTGTTTGAGGAAAATGCAAAATACACCAGAGAGAAAAACATGAGGCAGTTCTTTTTGTTTTTCAAAGATAAAAATGTAAATTGGTTGGACAAATTACAGTCAAGACATTTTTGGGCATGTTAGGAGAAAAAACAAACTTGAGAACTTAGTGACAATTGATGCAGAAAGTGAAAGGCAAAGAGACGAATACCTGGATGGCTTGGGCAGTTGGAGTATTCAGGACAGGAGACGGGTGATCTGGTGCGATGGAAAACCAAAGTTACCCATGCTTGTTGACATGTCACTTGATTGCTGAATGATGTATGAATTACCATAATCATCTTATAAGATTTAAATTAGGGATATGTGCAAGAGCATACTTAACATCTATTGGAAAGGAGTATTTATGTCTTTATATTTATTCTTTCAGATAATCAATTTATGTCTTTATATTTCTTCTTTCAGATAATCAATCTAGAGAAGCGAAGATGTGGCATGGCTCTTTAGCTGTGATGGTGTGTCCGTTGGCGTCTGACAATTAATATTCACAACTGGCAGGATATGTACTACACGTCCGCAAACAATGTCAGAGAGATTGCATACAAGAGTTTGTTTCACTTTATTCAGATCATTTGTTCAATGTTTTGCAACTCCAGACTTTGATAATCCAGACATGCTCCACTATGAACTTGGTACTTTGCTATCAGTAGTTCATCTTCTGCACAGGTGTGAACAAATGAACTTTATTTTCAAAGGGTCACAAAATTGGGCACGCAAACCTGTCTTACATTCTGCCCTTCTAACCACTCATCTTTCACACATCATGTATTATGCCAGGGGTAGGGGCCATGCGGACCTGCGAGCCTCATTTATCTTTCATTTATGTCGCCGTCCTATGTGTCATAGTCTGAACCAACTTTTGCATTGAATTCACAGAGGATTAATGTTTGTCGTATTTTTGGTTTGGGGTTAAACTCATAAATTAAGCTTTTAACCTTGTCCTTGTTGGTCATAGTGGGTGCATATGCACTTAAATTGTCATGTGATCCTCATGTAATGGGTGGTATCATAACGGCCACATTAACAATTTGGAGGTTTCATCCATTTCTTTTTTAGCTCGATGGCAGAACTTTACATGGTAGTATCGTCAGGATTACTGCTGTCATCTCTACTGCTTTTACTCGCTTTTCTATTGGCCTCTTCCTGTCCTGGGGGGTCTCGCCATAAGGTACTTAAGAGATTCTTTATCAGCTTGCATGTTGAGTTTCTTGGTGTGCATAATGTGGTAGCTTGCATGTTGAGTTTCTTGGTGTGCATAATGTGGTAGCTTGCATGTTGAGTTTCTTGGTGTGCATAATGTGGTAGCTTGCATGTTGAGTTTCTTGGTGTGCATAATGTGGTAGCTTCCATTTGTTTTCCACATTGACATAACTCACAGCCTTTAGCAATCTTGTCAATTGCCAGGGTCAGTGAACTACCTGCTCTGTGGTACAGTAAAGAGCTCAATTGCCAGGGTCAGTGAACTACCTGCTCTGTGGTACAGCAAAGAGCTCAATTGCCAGGGTCAGTGAACTACCTGCTCTGTGGTACAGCAAAGAGCTCAATTGCCAGGGTCAGTGAACTACCTGCTCTGTGGTACAGCAAAGAGCTCAATTGCCAGGGTCAGTGAACTACCTGCTCTGTGGTACAGCAAAGAGCTCAATTGCCAGGGTCAGTGAACTACCTGCTCTGTGGTACAGCAAAGAGCTCAATTGCCAGGGTCAGTGAACTACCTGCTCTGTGGTACAGCAAAGAGCTCAATTGCCAGGGTCAGTGAACTACCTGCTCTGTGGTACAGCAAAGAGCTCAATTGCCAGGGTCAGTGGACTACCTGCTCTGTGGTACAGCAAAGAGCTCAATTGCCAGGGTCAGTGAACTACCTGCTCTGTGGTACAGCAAAGAGCTCAATTGCCAGGGTCAGTGAACTACCTGCTCTGTGGTACAGCAAAGAGCTCAATTGCCAGGGTCAGTGAACTACCTGCTCTGTGGTACAGCAAAGAGCTCAATTGCCAGGGTCAGTGAACTACCTGCTCTGTGGTACAGCAAAGAGCTCAATTGCCAGGGTCAGTGAACTACCTGCTCTGTGGTACAGCAAAGAGCTCAATTGCCAGGGTCAGTGGACTACCTGCTCTGTGGTACAGCAAAGAGCTCAATTGCCAGGGTCAGTGAACTACCTGCTCTGTGGTACAGCAAAGAGCTCAATTGCCAGGGTCAGTGAACTACCTGCTCTGTGGTACAGCAAAGAGCACCCTTGAGGTTTCCACTTATCCCGATGGATTCTCATTCCCCAGAGCTGCATTTGCCACGCCGTAGTGTTTCCTGTTCTCTGCCGCTGGGGAGTGCCATTGGAATTTTTCTTTCAGAGGGTGGTCATGTGTCAGGACTTAAAAATCAAATATTTTGATGACTATAAGACTGAGATACACTGTTTGTTGCTCCAGTTGATATTGTCTGGATAGAACCGAATAAATTGATGTCTTTAACACTATGATGGCACAGTTCATTGGTCAACCAAGCAGTCGGCTGAAACTATATTTCAGGTTACAATACAAAGGTTATGACTGTGAATCTACATCCATGGTCAGGCTGCGAAGACAGCAAGTTAAAAGAGGGGTGGCCAAACAAGAACACTATGCAGGAAGCCAAAGAAGATTAAAAACCAACACAGAACTGGTGTAGTGAGCCGCTACACGCTTCAGGATATACTGAAAGGTAAATTTTAGAGAACACACTGGACAACATAAAAATTGACTGCGCTACATACCATACCACGTTGCGCATTTTCGCACTGCAAGCGCTAACAAGTCAAGAAGCCTGATCAGCAGGAAAATGTCACGTCGTAAGTCCAACAACAAGAAACACGCTGTTGCCAAGATGTGCAGTGTGGGAGCCGACAACAAGAAGAAGAACGTCGACAGCCCACCTGCTAGCTGCGTCAAAGAGCCTGATACTACAGCTATTACTGAAGTTACTACGAGGGAGAAGATTGACAGCCCAACACAGTCAAGAACCAAGACAGCAGAGAAGAAGGAGGAGAAAGACACTAGAGTCTGAAACACTGACTCAAAAACAGTCCGATGGGTTGTCAAGCGGATTCCTGTGGAGCTGACATGAAGAAATCCTGAAGCAGCTACGTGAAGAGAATCTTCACATCCGATTCTTGAAGGCGGAGCGGCTTCTCACCTACTCCAAGATACCTACAACCTTGGCAGTAGTGACGTTGGAAGGCAGCGAGATGCCGACCACAGCATCATTCAAAAAGAGAATGCAGCAACCAGAGAGATTCATACCAAGAATCACGCAATGTTCCAGATGTCAGAAGGCCGGCCACAGTAGAGCTACGTGTCGCAGTAAGACGGAAATATGCCGATACTGCGCCGATCACCACGCCTTCAAGGAGTGTCCGCTGGCCAAGCTGGACACGGACTTCCGAGCACCCAACAACAAAAGAAAGTGCGCCAACTGCCTGGGCAAACATGGAACAAGATACCTGGGCTGTCCGTACCTGCAGAGACACAGACGTCTTAAAGATCGCCATCATCCCAAAGACACCATTCAAGGAAGCAATGCAGTGGGGCGAGACAGCCACGGGTATAGCACAAGCTGAAAGAGATCAACTTCAAAAGCAGATAGACGAGTTGAAGAAACAAGTCAAGGCACTGCTGACGACGACTCCGACCAGTGATAATGAGAATCTGCTGGCCGACATGAAAGAAATCCAGCTCAACATCAAACAAGAGATTCAGCACATGGCTGAGATAAAGAAGGAGAACGAAGAAATCCTACAAATTATCAAGACCGAAAGAGAACTGCATAGAGCTGAAATGGAACTCTTTCAAAACAAATCAACAGAAGCCACACAAGAACTCACAGAAAAACTGCAAGAAGAAACCCAAGAGACCGAGACTGAACAGCAAGCTAAAGCCAGCAGCCCAACCACAACGCCCAAGAGGGAACTACTATACCGTCGGATCTCTGAAGGAGGCACAGAATACCCAGTCGACAAGGAGGAACTCAAGCGCCAGGAATTCAGAAGGCGCTGGGAAGAAAAAGAAAAGAAGAAGCCTAAAAAACTCCGGGGGAAACCGATGGTATACCCATTAGTACACTACAACTGTGAGGCCGACTTCAAGTACTATATCGAGGACGATGAAATCGTCCCATAGCTGACCACGGAGGAAGAAAACGCTAGGCAGCAGATACGCAAACGCAACAGTGAAAACAGGCGCTAGGAGGAAAATGAAAACGTTGAAAAGGTCCTACAGAAACTACACAAGAAAGGAGACAAAAAGACCAAATAAAAAGTCCTTTTAAGGACTGCAACCAATCAAGCCAGGAGCCTGCACCAACAAAGAAAACAAGTGGAAACATGCACAAAGGACAGCTGCCGACCCATCCCCCAGCTGGAGTGGGATAACGAAAAGTCCTTATAAGGACTGCAGCCAGACGAGCCAGGAGCCTAAACCAACAAAGAAAACCACAACAGAAGAGCACAAAGGATAGCCGCCGACCACTGCTGACGTCACAGACACAAACGCTACATAACCAGTCCGAGATAGGACTCACAAGACAAGAATTAGGGTGAATAAACCCACAAAAACCACGGACCTCAACAATAACCACAGCTGATGAAGCAGGTTAGACAAGGTCGAATTTGGAATTTTTGTTTTTGAAATGGAATCGGAATCGGGAATACCATACCACGGTTCAAATCTATCACTTCCAAGGCTCGTTGCAGGAATATTGTTCTTAGACGCATGGGCAATTGTCACCCCTAAATTAAGGTGTCATTAGCCAGATCTCTCATATACCTGTACTCACAACTATTGAATATGGACAGAATGTGTATCTAACTATTGAAATTATATTATCCCAGCATAGGTCAAATGACAAACATGTCGAACTGTAATGTTGTGGTCCAGCATACTAACGTACATGTAAAGAATAGAAATAGAATGTGTAGTAATCATAATATACAGACATCAGTTGTTGGGGAACCATTGAGGTCAATGTCACAACTCTATTTAGGGTATTATCGGGAAAGGTCTACGAGATTTGTTTCTGGAGATGGCTGGAATCTAAAGGAACGCCAGCTGACACTGGCAGCTGTAGACATGTTATTACACAAAATAGATTGTGTGCCCATAGAGCTGGCTATAGACTTGTATCTTTTACCACAATCTTCATATCCAACCCATGTCAGAGGCTGGTGGGGACAATTACGCTAATGAGACTCAAACTCATTCCATTGGTACTCAAACCTCCTAGTTCATATCTTGAGCTCACTTGACACATTCCTGATTCATGCGATAGGTACACTCTCGCACAGACTGCTGAGTTCTAACTTCACCTGCCCTGATCGCCGATTCACTGTCCAACATCTCTCATAGTTCTGTACATCTCCTGAGTGCCCCTCCAGAGCTTCGTCTGGTTTCTTATCTTGGAACTATTACATCTGCTTATAGAGTTGATGACTGTCTCATTCTATAACTGCCATTTTATCATCAGTAAACCATTGCTTTGAAACTTCAGCAAAAAGAAAATTAATAAACACCCAAACTCCATGTTGCAGTCACTTGACCAACCTTGCAACCTGTGCAATATACTCGGTCATTCAAAAATGTGCAAGCTATAGGCAACATGAGGGTACTCATTGTTGCATCTTGACTGTATTTGAGAAACATACTATTTAAATACATGATCCAGGCATTATCTGGTCAGTGTGTCCTACAACATGCACTTTAAATTTATTTCATAGAAGAAATTGTATATTCTGGCTAAGTTTGAGAAATAGCAAAGCTTTTGGACAAAATGTGATATTTGTGTGACAAGTGTTTATTGGCATATGTATATCAATTTTACAATAAAAGTATACTTAAAATTTGTGTGTGGTTTTTAAATTTAAAAAAAAACAAAAAAACAATGCATATTGACAAGTTTAGGACCATCCCCCCACCCTTGTGATGTATTGGATGCACGGTGCCAGCCCCACATTTGTTAGACCAATCGCCACTCAGTGGCTGGTGTGCTCAGTGTCTTGGTGGCTGCCTCTGCTTCCCAGGTTGTGTCCTGGTACTCTGGCCAGGCTGGGCCCATCCGGGGAAGTCCAGGTTAATTTGTCAAAACATCCCTACTGAGAGACTCGAGCGTGTGACCACAGAGCTGACTGGCAAGCATGCCAGCCACTCTTACATGCAAGTCAATAAATTGTATGTCCAGTCTTTTAATGGTCTTACGAAAATAAATATATTAAACTATTTACAGAAACATGTAATGGCAGTTGCCTGTAATAAAGGACAGGAAGTTTTCAAATATTGCGGGCAGGTCCTACTCAACAATGAGAATGTACACTACAAACTAAGTTACGATGGATTCACATGTGCAACTCGAGCATCAAGACAAGCCAGGATGGATTCACATGTGCAACTCGAGCATCAAGACAAGCCAGGATGGATTCACATGTGCAACTCGAGCATCAAGACAAGCCAGGATGGATTCACATGTGCAACTCGAACATCAAGACAAGCCAGGATGGATTCACATGTGCAACTCGAGCATCAAGACAAGTCAGGATGGATTCACATGTGCAACTCGAGCATCAAGACAAGCCAGGATGGATTCACATGTGCAACTCGAGCATCAAGACAAGTCAGGATGGATTCACATGTGCAACTCGAGCATCAAGACAAGCCAGGATGGATTCACATGTGCAACTCGAGCATCAAGACAAGCCAGGATGGATTCACATGTGCAACTCGAGCATCAAGACAAGTCAGGATGGATTCACATGTGCAACTCAAGCATCAAGACAAGTCAGGATGGATTCACATGTGCAACTCGAGCATCAAGACAAGTCAGGATGGATTCACATGTGCAACTCGAACATCAAGACGAGTCAGGATGGATACACATGTCCAACTTGAGTCACCATGGATGCAGGTCAAACTGGCGGAGGGTGTGTATGCTTCTGCATTAATACAGAAATATCCCATAATTTATCATTAGTACTGCAGAACAGGCAAATGGCTGACAAAGCACAATGATAAGAAAACAATTAGCACATTTTATTCACAAATTGGTACATTTATACAGGAAGAAACATGGTGTCCATCATCAGAAGGTGTTTCTACGTCGGTCCTCTGCCTAGCTTGAGTGCTCTGTACATCTCTATCTCGCTGGGGAAGACTTTGCTCAACTCAACCAGCAGCATTGCTTTGAATCTCTGCGTACATGAAGGGAAATAAATTAGGTTATTCTAAGCAGGGAAAAACACATACACATATAAAAGATTAAACCAGAAATCAATGATCAAAGTGAATTTGTAGATGGTACACATAAATGCCTTAGATATTATTAGAAAGAGCCACAGAAGTAGAAACATGTCTATACTTTAGTTTAGTCGATAGATCAACATCATGGCACACGGGTGCAACCCATAAATGCTCCGTTCTCCTAACTCAAACCGGAGTCTGGAGATGACTTCTTGTCCTTGACTTAGGGACATAAATTACAAATACCCTTGAAGTCGGAGTGGATTCCCCTGACGGCAAGGGACACTGGTAACAGGGAAAGCTAATCCATGCAGGAAAGTCAGTTTAGTACACTAGAGGTAACAGCATGTGTATAGACTACACTGAAGTTCAAAGTGAGTAGGAATAAAATGGCCAATGTAATTTTGTGTAACTCAAACACCCTTGCTAGTGTGAAACACGTAAATAGCTTCTCATAACTGCCTGCCCAATGATGTATGGCTGATGATGTGTGTCATATTGCAAATGACAGTGATGCAACATTCAAGTGATGAGCTAGCGCATCAAAGAAGAAGATACAGAGTGTCACAAATGTTGAACATAGTGACACCAACATTGAACGCAATTCAGACTTCATGGTAATACGTCACCTAATGCCGTAACGGCTCAAGCTAGAGTTGTGATCCAGCTTGGGAAGCCAGAGGATGTGTTTTACCACCGGTCACGGAATTCCAGCCGTTATGCTGCTGCCAGTCTTCGGTATCTACAGGGAGTAGCTCAGGTGTGTCTCGCCATCGAATGGAGGTAGTCTGGGCTTTACTGACGCCACGATCGCTGACATTCGTTGGAGTCGCATGTTGATGCATGCGGGTCTAATCATGATCGGGCCATAGACGTTGGCTGATAGACATTGGGTACCAGTAGTGTACAAGTGAAGGTAGGCGATGATTATGTGTGCATTAGTATTATAGCAGACAGCCAGCTAGGTTCCTAACACTCTCCTTGGGTTGGGGAGACGATTCGTGACGGAAGGACGGGAGTGCTTGTGATGCGTGAAAGACTCAAGCCTGGATGCGCATACACACTTATAGCTGTTAGCTGATGTCACCTGTGTGTAATTATACCACAGTTCGCTCTACCTCACATTTGTTGAGTTGTTCTTGGAATACATAGTGATGCTGTTCTATATATTGTGCAGTCATGTCGGCGCATGCCACTCATGTTCGCAGAGAGTCATTTTACCCTAGAGCCAAAATAGATCTGGAGTTAAACATTGGGTCGATATCCAGCCTGAACTATGAGAATGTTTAACCCACGACAATGTGTCTGGCAGTAAACGAGTATGATATTCAAGAGATTGATTGATTGATTTAGGAACCGACATCACAGCATTCGGGACATTCCCATAAGCACTCCGTCCCCATCCTCAGCAGCCAGAGAGAAAACCACATGGCTAGTGTCATAGAAACTACCCAGCCATCCGGCGTGTTTACTGCAGCACTCTCAGGCTAACCTACTTTCAGAACATAGGACATGTGGACCAAAGAGACCCTGACATGGCCAAAAGGATCAGAGTGCTCACTCTTCAACTTCTGGTGCTCTGATGACAGGGTTGGGGGTTCAACCTCTACACTGGCATTAAGATTAAACGTCAACTTCTTACTCAGAAAGCAATGGCAAACTACTGAACATAAAATTGCCTGCAAAATCCACCTGCTGCGTTGATCACACTATCTTGCAAAGGATATACAACACATTTAGATGGACCAAGGACAGAATTTCATTGGCTCAGTTGTGGAACAATCTTCCACAAGAAATCAAAGACACCACCAATCATGATTCATACATTCGCAACCTGTTTGAACACTACCTTAGTACAGACTACATGCCCCCATAACAAATAACACAAAAAAGACAATAATGGTAACTTATCTCAAACGACAACTAGCCAAAAAACATTCCCTTATGTATGGCACGTTACACCCTCCTTAGGTATTTATAATGCCCATGTTAAACACTACCTCAGTGAGTCATTTGTTATTGATTATTTTTCATGCGTTTTAATGTTCTTTTGTTGTCAAAAGTTGCTTCATAAGTGATGTTGAATGAAAGAATGTATGCGAGGAAATAGAGAAGAAGGGCAGAATGTCAGACGGGCCTGCGTGCCCAATTCTTAACCCTTTGAAAATAAAGACATTATTATTATTGGGTCTAATCATAACCACAAGACTACAGAACAAACATGTGACATATATGAGGGTTAAGAATCTGTGTGTGAAATGACAAAGAAAAATGGTCACCTTCAGACTGTCCGTTTTGCCTTTGACATGCTCATTTTTAGCCAGAGCCTTTTCCAGGCAGTCTTTGGTATACAGGTTTGGATTTCTTCCTTGATCAATGTAACTATTGGGACATCAAACAATCATTAAACTTGATCAATGTAACTGTTGGGACATCAAACAATCATTAAACTTGATCAATGTAACTGTTGGGACATCAAACGATCATTATACTTGATCGATGTAACTGTTGGGACATCAAACAATCATTAAACTTGATCGATGTAACTATTGGGACATCAAACAATCATTAAACTTGATCAATGTAACTGTTGGGACATCAAACGATCATTAAACTTGATCGATGTAACTGTTGGGACATCAAACAATCATTAAACTTGATCGATGTAACTGTTGGGACATCAAACAATCATTAAACTTGATCGATGTAACTGTTGGGACATTAAACAATCATTAAACTTGATCAATGTAACTGTTGGGACATCAAACGATCATTATACTTGATCAATGTAACTATTGGGACATCAAACAATCATTATACTTGATCAATGTAACTGTTGGGACATCAAACAATCATTATACTTGATCAATGTAACTGTTGGGACATCAAACAATCATTATACTTGATCAATGTAACTGTTGGGACATCAAACGATCATTATACTTGATCGATGTAACTGTTGGGACATCAAACGATCATTATACTTGATCGATGTAACTATTGGGACATCAAACAATCATTATACTTGATCAATGTAACTGTTGGGACATCAAACAATCATTAAACTTGATCAATGTAACTGTTGGGACATCAAACAATCATTAAACTTGATCAATGTAACTGTTGGGACATCAAACAATCATTATACTTGATCGATGTAACTGTTGGGACATCAAACAATCATTATACTTGATCGATGTAACTATTGGGACATCAAACAATCATTAAACTTGATCAATGTAACTATTGGGACATCAAACAATCATTATACTTGATCGATGTAACTATTGGGACATCAAACAATCATTAAACTTGATCAATGTAACTATTGGGACATCAAACAATCATTAAACTTGATCGATGTAACTGTTGGGACATCAAACAATCATTAAACTTGATCAATGTAACTGTTGGGACATCAAACAATCATTAAACTTGATCAATGTAACTGTTGGGACATCAAACAATCATTAAACTTGATCAATGTAACTGTTGGGACATCAAACAATCATTATACTTGATCGATGTAACTAGTTGGGACATCAACAATCATTAAACTTGATCAATGTAACTGTTGGGACATCAAACAATCATTAAACTTGATCAATGTAACTGTTGGGACATCAAACAATCATTATAACTTGATCAATGTAAACTGTTGGGACATCAAACAATCATTAAACTTGATCAATGTAACTGTTGGGACATCAAACAATCATTAACTTGATCAATGTAACTGTTGGGACATCAAACGATCATTAAACTTGATCAATGTAACTGTTGGGACATCAAACAATCATTAAACTTGATCAATGTAACTGTTGGGACATCAAACAATCATTAACTTGATCGATGTAACTGTTGGGACATCAAACAATCATTAAACTTGATCAATGTAACTAGTTGGGACATCAAACAATCATTAAACTTGATCAATGTAACTGTTGGGTACATCAAACAATCATTAACTTGATCGAATGTAACTGTTGGGACATCAAACAATCATTAAACTTGATCGATGTAACTGTTGGGGAACATCAAACAATCATTAAACTTGATCGATGTAACTATTGGGACATCAAACAATCATTAAACTTGATCGAATGTAACTGTTGGGACATCAAACGAATCATTATACTTGATCAATGTAACTGTTGGGACATCAAACGATCATTATACTTGATCGATGTAACTAGTTGGGACATCAAACAATCATTAAACTTGATCAATGTAACTGTTGGGACATCAAACAATCATTAAACTTGATCAATGTAACTGTTGGGACATCAAACAATCATTATAACTTGATCAATGTAACTGTTGGGACATCAAACAATCATTACTTGATCAATGTAACTAGTTTGGGACATCAAACAATCATTATAACTTGATCAATGTAACTGTTGGGACATCAATCTTAACGTATAAAATCATATTTTTAACTATTGGGACATCAAACAATCATAAACTTGATCATGTAACTGTGGACATCAAACAATCATTAAACTTGATCAATGTAACTGTTGGACATCAAACAATCATTAACTTGATCATGTAATGTTGGGACATCAAACATCATTAAACTTGATCAATGTAACTGTTGGGACATCAAACAATAAAACTTATTCAAATCTAACTGTTGGACATCAAACAATCATTACTTGATCAATGTAACTGTTGGGACATCAAACAATCATTAACTTGATCATGTAACTGTTGGGACATCAAACAATCATTAAACTTGATCAATGTAACTGTTGGACATCAAACAATCATTAACTTGATCAATGTAACTGTTGGGACATCAAACAATCATTAAACTTGATCGATGTAACTGTTGGGACATCAAACAATCATTAAACTGATCATGTAACTGTTGGGACATCAAACAATCATTAACTGATCATGTAACTTTGGGACATCAAACAATCATTATACTTGATCGATGTAACTGTTGGGACATCAAACAATCATTAAACTTGATCATGTAACTGATTGGGACATCAAACAATCATTATACTTGATCGATGTAACTAGTTGGGACATCAAACAATCATTATACTTGATCGATGTACTATTGGGAACATCAACAATCATTATACTTGATCGAGTGTAACTGTTGGGACATCAAACAATCATATAACTTGATCAATGTAACTGTTGGGACATCAAACAATCATTAAACTTGATCGATGTAACTAGTTGGGACATCAAACAATCATTATACTTGATCATGTAACTATTGGGGACTCAAACAATCATTAAACTTGATCAATGTAACTGTTGGGACATCAACAATCATTAAACTTGATCAATGTAACTATTGGGACATCAAACAATCATTAAACTTGATCGATGTAACTATTGGGACATCAAAACAATCATTAAACTTGATCAATGTAACTGTTGGGACATCAAACAATCATTAAACTTGATCAATGTAACTGTTGGGACATCAAACAATCATTAAACTTGATCAATGTAACTGTTGGGACATCAAACAATCATTAACTTGATCAATGTAACTGTTGGGACATCAAACAATCATTAAACTTGATCGATGTAACTATTGGGACATCAAACAATCATTAAACTTGATCAATGTAACTATTGGGACATCAAACAATCATTAAACTTGATCGATGTAACTGTTGGGACATCAAACAATCATTAAACTTGATCAATGTAACTGTTGGGACATCAAACAATCATTAAACTTGATCAATGTAACTGTTGGGACATCAAACAATCATTAAACTTGATCGATGTAACTGTTGGGACATCAAACAATCATTAAACTTGATCAATGTAACTGTTGGGACATCAAACAATCATTAAACTTGATCGATGTAACTATTGGGACATCAAACAATCATTATACTTGATCAATGTAACTATTGGGACATCAAACAATCATTAAACTTGATCAATGTAACTGTTGGGACATAAAACTATCATTATACTTGATCGATGTAACTGTTGGGACATCAAACGATCATTAAACTTGATCAATGTAACTGTTGGGACATCAAACAATCATTAAACTTGATCGATGTAACTGTTGGGACATCAAACAATCATTAAACTTGATCAATGTAACTGTTGGGACATAAAACTATCATTAAACTTGATCGATGTAACTGTTGGGACATCAAACAATCATTAAACTTGATCAATGTAACTGTTGGGACATCAAACGATCATTATACTTGATCAATGTAACTGTTGGGACATAAAACTATCATTATACTTGATCAATGTAACTGTTGGGACATCAAACGATCATTATACTCGTGCACATATAGAAACAGTCATAGTTTTACACCTACAAAAACAAAACAATCATTATACTAATACACATACAAAAAATAATCATTAAACTCTTACACGTATAGAAAGTCATATTTTTAGACTTATAGAAACAGTCATTGTACTCTCACACATATAGAAACAGTTATTGTACTCTTACACATATAGAAACAATCATTATATGCTTACACATATAGAAACAATCATTATATGCTTATACATATAGAAACAGTCATTGTACTCTTACACATATAGAAACAGTTATTGTACTCTTACACATATAGAAACAGTCATGACACTCTTACACATATAGAAACAGTCATTACAATCTCACATATAGAAACAATCATTATATGCTTACACATATAGAAACAATCATTATATGCTTTCACATATAGAAACAGTCATTATATGCTTATACATATAGAAACAGTCGTTATATGCTTATACATATAGAAACAGATGGCTAGGCCATATGGCATGGTCGAGGCAAGAACACAGACTTGATCCACGACTAGTGATGATGTGAGATGGCGAAACATGACCACCCATGCTCATCGGCATGGTACATGATGATGATGATGATATACAGAAACAATCATTATACTCTTACACACATAGATGAATAAATGAATGAAAGGAAATTGAGTTGTAAAACAATTCAGCTGTTCACATTTAGTTCTAAACTAATAAAAACAATTAAGGTAGAATTATCACTTGCAAGAAAACATAAGAGTGATATCAAACATACATACACATTTATTCTTTCATTCTCTTGAAATTTTTCTATATCTGCAATCTTGTCTCTTGTATGAACTTCATTTTTTTTTTTTTCCAAGTTAAAACTGGGAATCTCAACAAAAGGGAAAACCTATGAAAAAGTTGTTTGATATTTCAGTTTTCTAGCTAAATACGTGTGTGTTCACTGATAATGACTGGTTGAAACATGTGTTTCTGAGTCTTTCCATTTGTGGAGCTTCTCTGTTACATTCTGTGTTCAATCATTTATTCCTGAGAATGTTGGTTTGAATATATATTGAATAATACTTGGGTGTTGACATGGTTGGAGTCACTTTATGGTGCAGTGACAAGTTTTAAAGCCACACTAGCCTACGGACTGAATAACCTGGCATGATATGTCAGCACAAGGCCATCAATATTTACCATGTCAGCACGAGGCCGTCAATATTTACCATGTCAGAACGAGATCGTCACTATTTACCATGTCAGAACGAGATCGTCACTATTTACCATGTCAGCATGAGGCTGCCACTATTTACCATGTCAGCATGAGATCATCACTATTTACCATGTCAGCACGAGGCCATTACTATTTACCATGTCAGCACGAGATCGTCACTATTTACCATGTTGCACGAGGTCGTCACTAATTCCCATGCTGAGCGGCACAGAGTGATCATGACTCTCCACAAGGATCTGTCCTCCATGTTGTAAGTTTGACCACTGATTGTCTTCCGTGCTACCCTGTGAACTCATCCAGCATTTCCCATCTCTAACACCTAGGATCTTCCCAGTAAAAGGTCTCAACTTACTCAAAAACTTCAAGTGGGACATGAACGTCTTGTATCTGGGTTCTCAGCTTGTCGATCTCGTTCATCTCTGTCACCATCATCTGTCTAAAATTATGAAACAATTATATCTTCAAATAAAATATATTCATATTATAACTACCAGCACCTTGCTGTCTTTGCTGATGATGGTTTGTTACTTTGTGCTTCAAAAAAGGCACTACAACCACAACCCATTGCCGGGGACAGGGAATGCGTTATAACTCTCCATAGCACAAAACCTGGGCTGAATTGTAGAGACAATGTGTTGCACATGCAGCATGATCCTGCTCTCCGCCTGCCTAGTTTACTCTAGAGGAAAGGTAACACCAATACATCTAGACCAAGATAAGCTGTCAGATCAGCAAACTAATGCTCTAACTGTTCATATTATATACAGCGTTATTAAATAAAATTAATTCATGATTTGTTTACTATTCTTCATCAATTGAAGCTACAAGTAACAGAAAGGTAGAACTGTTTCTGCTCACTATGGCTCCAGAGTCTGCCCAGACTCACGACATAATTACCAAAGTTCTCAGAAAATAAATGTGACTAACAATACACACAAAATGATTCCTTGTTTCTTCTGTTCATCGGCACTACCAAATGAGCTGAAGGTCAACGGCGTGTAAGTGCGGTTACTCTACAAATATTTACCCTGACCAATACCTATCTTCATCTCCATGTAGGTCATCTTTGACAGATATTATTTAGCAGGTCATTTGCAATATCACTCTCATCACAGTCCGCCAAACAGTTTGGCAAGAATAGACCAAGAAATCTCAATCAGACGTCAACTCTGTGGCTTAGGGCTTGCGAACGCGGTTTGTGAGCCCGTATACCCGGGTTCGAAACACAGCGGTGCTGGTTTTTTTCAAAGTATAAGAGCCGGTTGTTCAGAAAGCAATGGCAAACTACTGAACGTAAAATTTGCCCAGGAATCGAATCACTAACAGCAAAAATGCTGGGGTTGACTGTTATGTCCTGTGAAGGACATGCAACTTAATTTTTTTTTCTTTAGTGCGAATAAAGCTCAGTGTCATTTGCAGTTCTAGTGTGAATAAAGTCTCCCTTTGTTGAAACCCAGCAGAACGTGGTCTGCTGCCAAATCGCGTACAGATGTGTTTCAGACGCAGGTAAGCGGAATTATGGTACTTTTATGTTAACGGAATCCCAGTGTATGACGTCACATCCAGGGTTTCCCTGTGTTGCGCCGTAGCTCAGTGCGCAATTCTATCGGTGTGCAATGTTCCAATTCCGTCGTATGCATGCCAGAGGTCGGAGACTACAGTTGTGCCAGGCTGAATGTGTGTCCTGATCAGCGGCAGAAGCGTTGCTGTTGGAACACAGAACATGAAGTAGTTGGCTGTTTCATGACAGATGCCACCAAATACCCACTGTTGTGGCAACACTCGTCACACATGATGTTTGCGCCTTGTAAATAGGCTCTCATCTATCTCGACAGTGGTATTTGATCCTCCGATTACTGCGGGATTGACTAACAGTTTGTTGGCACAAACCTCTTGTAGGTTATTACTCCAGTCAGCAGTTGCTGTCGGCGACATCCCCCAACTGTAACTGGCCAAATGAAATGCTTGTCAGCTCTTGAGACCAGCAGTATATGAAAAGAATGATCTGTCTGCAGGGGAGATGCGAGGCCTTGCAGCCATGTGCCTTGTCTCAGCGGGATGTCCTGCTGACATGGTGAATGTCGTCATCGTCGGCATCTCCCATCTGTCCTGACGCTCAGTCAGCGATATCACCATGAAATGATTATGAGAACAGCATCTAGCAGAATGTCAGATGCGCCATGATGCTGCAGAAAAGCCACACTACTCTGCTTGTCATGGACAGCTGCTGCTGCCAGTTCCAGAAAACTCATGATGATGAGACAGACACACACACGCAGTTGGGTACCAGGCGTTCGACGCTCAGCTGCGACCGATTTGTGCAGCAGACAATGTCGCGTTGTGTAAGTGCTGGTATGGGAGCCGATCGTTCAGAAAGTAAAGTAATGCAAACTACTGAACATAACACTTGCCTCGTACATCAACAGCAGCTGAAAAATGCTGGTGTTGACTGCAACGTAGGGATACACAACAACATTTTTAATTTTTAAATAACCTCTCCGCCACGGAGGCCGGCACTGAATATTTCAAAATATTATTCATTGAAAAATTAAAAACATTGGTATTGAATCCGGCACTGAATATTTCAAAATATTATTCATTGAAAAATTAAAAACATTGGTATTGATTCATTTCATTGGTAATGAATCATGATGTTGTTGTGAACGTAGGACAGCAATTGAGATCATGGATTAAAATAAAATTTGCTAGAACTCATAATACAAAAAACTAGCTTACATTTTTTGATTGAGTACATTTTGACCTTGCGGCTGGAAGTCGCTGACAATGATCCCCATTTGCCGGGTGTTCTCAATAAACAGCTCCAGCTGTTGTTCCAGGGCTTCGAATTTCTCGGCCATGTTTTCATGCGGTGTCTGAAACTGTGACTTCCGGTGTAGGTACGGATAACGTTTAGCTGTGACATGTTTCCCCTGCAATCCGGTCTCTCACCTGGTCAAATGCAGCCACTTTTTCTCACCTGGTCAAATGCAGCCACTTTTTCTCACCTGGTCAAATGCAGCCACTTTTTCTCACCTGGTCAAATGCAGCCACTTTTACCTTTGATGTTTATGAGGGGTTCCAGAGTAGACAGGAAACGATGGCGGCAGCGCTTGATCTCGAGGATGCGTACAGCAGAGTTCGATATGATATTTTGATGACCGCACTGATGGAGAAGGGGGTCAATCCCTGGTTGGTGAACTGGATAGTAGCCGTCCGTCCTGCATTCTCGTCGGGTTGCTCTCCGTCTGGGCGCATGGACCTCAGAGCCACATGCACATATTTTAACCCCGGGACTGCCACAGGGATCTGCAGTCTCACCAGTGCTCTTTAATGTGTATACGAGCAAGATTGCAAACCTAGAAGCACCAGGGGTTGGAAGAATACCAACATTTGCAGATGATATTCTTGCATATAGGCAGGGGAGAGATAGGGAGCAAACAGCCCAGGAGTTACAAGCGACAGTAGATAAAGTGATTGACTGGTGCACAGAAATGAGTGCTGTCATCTACCCGGAAAAGGCGGCTGTTTGGTGGTGCTCTCTGGACAACAGGATTGTAAGAGCTGATGTCCCAAGCCTTGCGATAGATGGTAGAAGCGTCAACAGAGAGAACAAACTGAAGTATCTGGGAATCACAATTTGACAGGAGCCTGTCCTTCAAGGACCATGTGGAGACGGTTGTGACAAGAACTCAAAAGGGACTCAATGCACTTAAAACTATGGCTGCTTTGGACATGGAGCAGAGAATGATTTCACACTATACCAGCACTTGAACCTCTCAGTGATTGATTATGGACTAGGACTGCTCACTGTCTCAAAGAGTCAGCTGGTGAAATTAGAGCGCATACAAAACAAAGCTATGCGAGTCATTATGGGATGCACCAGACACACCGCAGTAGTGTGTATGCGTTACATCCTTGGTCTGCCTACTGTTGCTGGTAGGCTCAAGGTGATACAGGCGAAGGCATATCTCAGAGTAGCTGCAGACACAGATCACCCACTGCATGAGGCGCTGGACGCAGTTAAGGGTCAGCGACTGATAAGAGGTAAATCATGGATGGCTCAGGCGGAGGATACGATCAGACAGGTGTGCCCCTTGGAGAACATTAGGCGTGGAGAGGAGTTGGTCAGAGTGCCAGCGGAGCAGTCAGACTTGTGCAGAGTTATAATCACATTGAGCAGGGAGTGGCCAGCAGGGGCCACGGAAGTGGAAATCCAGCAACTAATTCAGGACAATGCTGACTCGAGTGATGTGATTATCTACACAGATGGTTCGGTGTCAAGAGGTGAGAGAAGTGGCTGGGGTTTCATACCAAAGATAATGGTCGATGTTTGGGGCAGGAGAGCCTGGCATATGATACCACAACATCTAGCTTAAGAATGGAGGTGGAGGCGGTCAGTACAGCTTTCCCCTGGATGGAGAATACGATACATACACACATCGTGATTGTAACTGACTCAGAAAGCATGCTGAGGAAGGTGAGGACAGACAAGCTTCGGGCAGAGTGGCTTGCTTCGCTTCGGAGGTCACGGGTGGCAAGCATCGCCTGGATCTTTTCTCCGGGGCATGCCGGTGTGCTGGGGAATGAAGCAGGCTGACAGATTGGCTGGCTCTGCAAAACTTAGTGGAGTATTGATGCATGACAAGGCAGACGTGGTTGCGGCCTTGTGGGAGCACGTGTACACCTCGGAGGAGCAAATGGATCACCATGGTCTGGCAAGAATGAGGCAGCGAGGAGTGACGAGGGGATCTGGCCGACGCTCGACGCTCAGAGGAAAGGTGAGATGGACATATAATCAGATTGCTACTGGTACTATTGATTGGTGTTGGAGCTCGTCGATGGCTATTGAGGATGGGGACGGAGCACTTATGGGAATGCCCCGAATGCTGTGATGTCGGTTCGTAAATCAATCAATCAATCAATCCATTCTCTCAATGAACTTATTATGCGATGGGACCTCCACCACGATTAGACCTCCACCACCGGTTGGTGGCGTATATCAAATGTCTTCCGACTGGCTTGGGCGATCATACTTCTCCGCATCTTGTGATCCCCAACGGCATGTATAAGTTGATGTACTGATACCTTTCCATGTCATAGACACACAAGCTGAAAAGAATGCCGACCGATATATCAATTTTTGGGGAGCCCTTGAGATCGTTTTTAATGAATATGTACCTATGTTTCACAACTATAAAATATTCTTTTTCTTCTTTGAGTGACTAACCTAGAGCAGACATCGGGGGTGTTGGCTCTCATGTTCTCTCTGTCATTGGATATTTCCAGTAACGAAGACAAAATAAACTGCACTATTTGTCATTTGTTGCCTGGCATCTCGTCAGGTGCATACTGCAGAAATAAATCAACACTAAACCCAACAAACATTGAATCCTTACAGGTGAAATAAACGCCCTATACTCCGATAGAAGCAAGTTTGCTTGGCTAGCGAATCCATTACGTGGAAGTCCGAAAACGAAAGCTCGCTGTGTGGTGTCATCTGCATACTGATCCCTCCTGATCTTCGGAGGAACAGCCTGTGGTGAACGGGGGCAATATACGGAAGTGAGGCTAAGCAGCCATGTGCAGGACGTAACGATTCCTTGGGTGAGCCCAGTACCAGAGAGCTGTGTGATGGCTCTGCAAGTATGGAAGCCTCCTTGGATGGCGGGGAATGCCCATGATCTGCCCCTGCCTTCCCTTGAGGGCTGACCGGGATGTCTTCGGCCGTTCTAACTTGACCAGCTGGGATGTAGGTGACGCCACAACAGTGAGAGTCGAATGTCCTTCAAAACACCCGGTAAGGTTAACCCGGTCAACAAATGCCCGCAGAAGTCGAATGTGTTGGCCGAAAGGCGCAAGTGTCGCAGCTCTGCTGAAAACAGGCACAACGCAACTACGTCCGAAAAAAAAAAAAACACTCCCGATGAACGAAGAAGAAGAAGAAGAAGAAGAAGAAGATACCTCTGAAGTGGGAGTGGGCTCACCTGAATGGCGAGGGACACCGGTAAAAGGGAAAGCAAGCCCACACGCAAAACTCAGTCCGTTACTACTTTAAACAGGGTTAAGGACTACGTTCGAGTTTAAGCGAGTGAACAAGAAGAAGAGGAAGAAGAAGAAGAAGAAGAACCATGTAATGCCCATCACCCATACGCTTTGACGACCAATACAGTTCATCGAACTGAAGAGTTAAGACTCAGCCTACCAGAGGACTCACAACCACCCGGCCTCTTGTAGTAACCGGTAATATGTCACGTGTTCCATGTACTTTGCAGGTAGATTGACTAGATACGTTTACGTCCAGTAGTTTGCCATTGTTTTATGAACGAGATGTCAACGTTTAAGTCAAATTAACCAGTGGGGGAAATGAACCCCTTGTCCCGCCGACATCGCACCGGAAGTTTACACACAGGCGCATTAAGCCCCACGCCCACATTGAATTCTACGACAGATGTAGCCCAGCAAAAGCTGCATTCCAGAAAATGAAAAGTGTCTCATGCAAGGAGTCATTATCATTGTATATCAGAAAGACAGAACTGAATTGTTATATAGAATTTGTCCAGATGTATGGCAGTGAATCGCGGAACGTGAGGAAGGCCTCGGGTGTAAAGGAGATGTGGTTTTTGAGACATGCGGTGCCAATACTTGGACTGCTAGACTAGATCAACTAACAATGACTGCATAGAAAAGGCTAACTAAAGTAGAACACCATATACAGATATGAGAAAGCAACAATTTTCTGTGGTCATTCTTCTTCCTTTTCTTCTTTCGTTCGCTAGACATGTATTACCTATATCTACATTTGTATCTACTCTTGTATGAACTTCACTGTCTTTGTTTTAGTTCACTCAGCGGTCCATATAGTTTATCTTTCACTGTTGTTTCTCTAGGAGGTCACGGGTGACAAGCATCGCCTGGATCTTTTCTCCGGGGCGTGCCGGTGTGCTGGGAAATGAACAGGCGGACAGATTGGCTGGCTCTGCAGAACTTGGTGGAGTATTGATACATGACAAGGCAGACGTGGTTGCGGCCTTGTGGGCGCACGTGCTCACCTCGGAGGAGCAAATGGATCACCATGGTCTGGCAAGAATGAGGCAGCGAGGAGTGACGAGGGGATCTGGCCGACGCTCGACGCTCAGAGGAAAGGCGAGACGGACATATAATTAGATTGCTACTGGTACTATTGGTGTTGGAACTCTTCGCTGGCTGCTGAGGATGGGGACGGAGCGCTTAAGGGAATGCCCCGAATGCTGTGATGTCGATTCCTAAATCAATCAATCAATCAATCAATCAACCAATTAATCCATTCTCTCAATGAACTTATTATGCGACGGGACCTCTACCACCGGTTGGTGGCGTATATCAAACGTCTTCCCTCCCCCGATGTGTCTCCACCTTGACGTGGTGGGGGAGCTTGCGTGTCCCGATGGATGAAAAACTACATATCGGATAGCTTATGGGATAGGGACCAGACTAAGAGAGACACAACCTGCTGCTCTGCAGGTGACTGAGGATAGCAGTCAAAAAATTCTAAATCAGGTGCACGAAGGCAGAAGTTCTTGGTCCGGACAAAACTCTTAAGGCTCCCTGTCGAGGGCTGTGGCTAAACACCTCTAAGCCACAAACCCTCGGATCTGAGAGCCGGGCCGATACCCACCTACCGAAAAATAGAGGCGTGATACTGAGCAAGCTACATGCTCAGGTCTGATACATGTTCGAAGGTTCTCAGCTGGGGGATATGAGAGATTCCCGGATGAGAGGGCCAGGCCGTTTCTCGTTCAATGCTGCACGAAGGTAAGGTGCTGAGCCGGCAGCACATGTAGCCTACCTCGTGAGCGAGTACAAAAAGTCAGAAAAGTGCCCCAGTCGAAGGAAATTGTTACGAAAACTGTATCTAACTCATAGAGAGTGTAGACAAAAGTGGAAGAACGTCTCAATGACGCGAAATGGAACGCACGGCGAGCGAATCCATTGCGTGGCCCGAAGTCAAAAGCAAAAGCTTACCGAGTGGATGTCGCCCGCAGTCTGACCGTTCCTGGTGTGTGCTTGAGCGACCAGTGGCAAGCGAGATGCCCAACACATGGAAGTGAGGAACTAAAGCAGCCATGAGCAGGACGTCGCAACTCCTTGGGTGAACCCAGTCTCAGAGCAATATGTGCCGGCTCTGCAATTATGGAAGCCTCCTTGGATAGCCTTGGATATGCCCATGGTCTGCCCCTGCCTTCCCTTGAGGGTTAACCGTGATGTCGATGATCGTTCTATCTTGACCAGCTGAGATGTGGGCGACATCACAACAATAAGTCTAACGTGCCTCGAAACCCGAGGAAGCTAACCTCATTAAAAAATGCCTGCTGAAGTCGGAAGTGCCGTCCTACGGGTGGCAAACTAAAAATTGGCACTACGCATTTACGTCCGAGTGTAATGTCTCGTCCGAATGTCTCTCGTGCTAGGAACAGCTCTGACTACCTAGTTTCCGAATGCCGCTCTTGTTCGGAACAGCTCTGACTAGGTAGTTTTCCGAATGTCTGTCGTGCCTGGAACAGCTCTGACGGGCGCAACGACAAGCACATGTCCGAAAACTCGCTGAGTGGATACCGTCTGCAGACCTGTCTGGTTTGTGCGGGAACGGCATGGGGCGAACGAAATACCCAATATATTGAAGTGAGGAATCAAAGCAGCCATGAGCAGGACGTGACGATTCCCTCGGTGAGCCCAGCACCAGAGCGTTATGTGTCGGCTCTGCAATTATGGAAGCCACCCAGGATGGCGGAAAATGCTATGGACTGTCCCTGCCTTCATTTGAGGGAGGACCGTGCAGTCTTCGACTGTTCCAACTTGACCAGCTGGGAGGTGGACAGTACCACAAAAGTGAGAGTCTCCCAGGAATGCTAACCTGGTCAAAAATGCACGCTAAAAGTCGGATGTGTTGGCCTAAGGGTTTCGACCCAAGGGTGCCTAACCAGACACACCGCAATCACATCTGAAAAAACACTCCGGATGAACGCAAACGAAGAAGAAATGTCTTCCGACTGGCTTGGGCGATCATACTTCTCCATATCTTGTGATCCCCAACGGCATGTATCAGTTGATGTACTGATACCTTTCCATGTCATAGACACACAAGCTGAAAAGAATGCCGACCGATATATCAATTTTTGGGGAGCCCTTGAGATCGTTTTAATGAATATGTACCTATGTTTCACAACTATAAAATCGTCTTTTTCTTCTTCGAGTGACTAACCTAGAGCAGACATCGGGGGTGTTGGCTCTCCAGTTCTCTCTGTCATTGGATATTTCCAGTAACGAAGACAAAATAAACTGCACTATTTGTCATTTGTTGCCTGTCATCTCGTCAGGTGCATACTGCAGAAATAAATCAACACTAAACCCTAACAAACATTGAATCCTTACAGGTGAAATAAACGCCCTATACTCCGATAGAAGCAAGTTTGCTTGGCTAGCGAATCCATTACGTGGAAGTCCGAAAACGAAAGCTCGCTGTGTGGTGTCATCTGCATACTGATCCCTCCTGATCTTCGGAGGAACAGCCTGTGGTGAACGGGGGCAATATACGGAAGTGAGGCTAAGCAGCCATGTGCAGGACGTGAACGATTCCTTGGGTGAGCCCAGTACCAGAGAGCTGTGTGATGGCTCTGCAAGTATGGAAGCCTCCTTGGATGGCGGGGAATGCCCATGATCTGCCCCTGCCTTCCCTTGAGGGCTGACCGGGATGTCTTCGGCCGTTCTAACTTGGCCAGCTGGGATGTAGGTGACGCCACAACAGTCCTTCAAAACACCCGGTAAGGTTAACCCGGTCAACAAATGCCCGCAGAAGTCGAATGTGTTGGCCGAAAGGCGCAAGTGTCGCAGCTCTGCTGAAAACAGGCACAACGCAACTACGTCCGAAAAAAAAAAAACCCACTCCGGATGAACGAAGAAGAAGAAGAAGAAGAAGAAGAAGAAGAAGAAGATACCTCTGAAGTGGGAGTGGGCTCACCTGAATGGCGAGGGACACCGGTAAAAGGGAAAGCAAGCCCACACGCAAAACTCAGTCCGTTACTACTTTAAACAGGGTTAAGGTCTACGTTCGAGTTTAAGCGAGTGAACAAGAAGAAGAAGAAGAGGAAGAAGAAGAAGAAGAAGAACCATGCAATGCCCATCACCCATACGCTTTGACGACCAATACAGTTCATCGAACTGAAGAGTTAAGACTCAGCCTACCAGAGGACTCACAACCACCCGGCCTCTTGTAGTAACCGGTAATATGTCACGTGTTCCATGTACTTTGCAGGTAGATTGACTAGATACGTTTACGTCCAGTAGTTTGCCATTGTTTTATGAACGAGATGTCAACGTTTAAGTCAAATTAACCAGTGGGGGAAATGAACCCCTTGTCCCGCCGACATCGCACCGGAAGTTTACACACAGGCGCATTAAGCCCCACGCCCACATTGAATTCTACGACAGATGTAGCCCAGCAAAAGCTGCATTCCAGAAAATGAAAAGTGTCTCATGCAAGGAGTCATTATCATTGTATATCAGAAAGACAGAACTGAATTGCTATATAGAATTTGTCCAGATGTATGGCAGTGAATCGCGGAACGTGAGGAAGGCCTCGGGTGTAAAGGAGATGTGGTTTTTGAGACATGCGGTGCCAATACTTGGACTGCTAGACTAGATCAACTAACAATGACTGCATAGAAAAGGCTAACTAAAGTAGAACACCATATACAGATATGAGAAAGCAACAATTTTCTGTGGTCATTCTTCTTCCTTTTCTTCTTTCGTTCGCTAGACATGTATTACCTATATCTACATTTGTATCTACTCTTGTATGAACTTCACTGTCTTTGTTTTAGTTCACTCAGCGGTCCATATAGTTTATCTTTCACTGTTGTTTCTCTAGGAGGTCACGGGTGACAAGCATCGCCTGGATCTTTTCTCCGGGGCGTGCCGGTGTGCTGGGAAATGAACAGGCGGACAGATTGGCTGGCTCTGCAGAACTTGGTGGAGTATTGATACATGACAAGGCAGACGTGGTTGCGGCCTTGTGGGCGCACGTGCACACCTCGGAGGAGCAAATGGATTACCATGGTCTGGCAAGAATGAGACAACTAGGAGTGATGAAGGGATCTGGCCGACGCTCAACGCTCAGAGGAAAGGCGAGACGGACTTATAATCAGATTGCTACTGGTACTATTAGTGTTGGAACTCTTCGCTGGCTGCTGAGGATGGGGACGGAGCACTTATGGGAATGCCCCGAATGCTGTGATGTCGATTCCTAAATCAATCAATCAATCAATTCTCTAGGCCAGAAGGTTTACCTAGATATGTCATAGTTTGGGCAGTCTTGGAGTATGTCATCTGCTGTCTGCAGCGCTAATCCACATTGCACATAGTTGGTCCGCCAATCTTGAATTGTGTAGACATGAAAACTGTCATTTACTGCCAATATATATATAGTACCTTGCGGTGTATGGCAGAGGGGTCTTTGAGCCCAAGGAATTAAGGCCGCCTGGCTAGTGCAGTCGCCGCGAACTGTGCAGGTTAGGATTTTCTTTTTGCCCCCGACAGAAACAATCCCACACTTATATGTTTGCGTAATCGATGATGATGCCATTTTTTGTGGTCCTGTGATGAGAAGAGAATCATCGGAAGACATCGCGACGACTGGAGAGATTAGCGGTAGAAGAAGCAGCGGCAGACGGAAAGAAACCTTGCCGGACGGACTGGGGCAGCGGCAGGCAGAAGGAAACCTTGCCGGACGGACTGGGGCAGCGGCAGGCAGAGGTAAACCTTGCAGGGCGGACTGGGACAGCGGTATTGAGAAATATAAATATAACTGACCCAGGACACCGAGGGTTGGGGTCTGTGGAGATGCACGAACGTCTACACTCTGCGCCAACTGACAGGGAACATGATGATGATGAGAAAGCAACCGGTTGCTTACAGATACGAACTGTGAGGTGAGTATGAACATTTTTTTTCATTTTTTTTTTTCAGTTCTCATTTTCTTCACTGCTTTCATTTTTCCCCCATCCTTTTGTTTTTCTCGTCCTGTCGTCACCTTCTGATGTAGTCACAGGAGATCTCCTTGACTGTATGTTGTGTTTGTGAATATGTTTGTTTGCTGATGAAGGCTAGTCGCCGCAACGTTCTGTATGTGTCCTCTGTTATGTAAAGCTGCACTACTTTGTGTCATTTATATTGTTTACACTTTCACAGCTTTACCGCAGTTCCACCAAATTTTATTCATAGCCTTACCGCAGTATCAGGAAGTCGAAGTGGGTTTGCCTGGGGCCGCGGGACACAATAGTCAAAAGGAAAGCTAATCCAAACGCAGAAATCAGTCAAGTGTTACAAAAAGTAGCGTGTATAGACTACGCTTGAGTTCAGAGCTAGCGAGCGCAACAAAAATTAGTAAACCAGTCGGGTTGCAAAGGACATTCAATTAATGGCAAACTACTGAACGTTAAACTGTTAAACTGCATATTAAATCACAAACTATTAAACGCTGGAGTTGATTGCGATGTCCTGTAAAGGAAGTGCAACTAACATAGCAGCTAAACGATGTCCGTATCTATAGCCGCCTCCCCCCTGGCCCCCGCCCGTAGTAACAGAAGCGAAAGTAAGTCTGCCTGTTGTTGGCAGGAGATGGTCGGGACACTGACTCATCTCTCTGATAGTTCTCTCACACATCGCTGGCACTCACCGTGTCCTGTCTGTTCTACCACACCAATTAATAACATCAGGACTGCTGTCTACCAGCTGATATATCAATACTGAGACTACTTTTAGGGAATTCATTACGGATGTAATTTACTAATTGCGACTTGTTTAATTGACTCTAAGGAAGTCCAGTGTTCTCAGCGCAGCCCGTTACTTCAACTTCAACTTCAAATTACTTTAAATACTAAATAAATACAATTGAATTACAGTATTAAATTAGTATTATTACTATTATTTATTACTATTTACTATATTTTTACCAGTTACTAGATTCATGTTTATTAATTTTGTGACAATAATGGTGTACTGTTACTGTTAACAGTGTTATGTTATAACAAATACTGATGCTCCATATCAAATTATTGAAATTATCAATGCTAAAAAAATAAAAACTAACACTAATATTTTTTAAGTAAAACAGTAACAGACAGTAACAGAAACTGAGGACTTACTTAACAGAACTTAACGCTTAGTTCACCACTAACTGCTAAATTTGTTTATGTCGTGTAATTAGTGTAAATTTGACTGGGAATGATTCAGATGTGAACAATAAACTAGCGGAAAGATAGATGGACTGTGCTTTCATCATTTTTAACTTCTAGTTTCCCGAGTTCACAACAGAATGCTGTGAGTATATCACATATCATGTGATAGCATTTGTTTATTATTAATAATCATCATGTTATTTATTACAATGATAGTTTTTTGTCTTAAATTTATGGTGCACAAACATATAAATGCTGCTGTCCCCACACACATACCTGTCCACTCACACATTCCTGCCCACTCACACATACCTGTCCACACACACATACCTGTCCACACACACATACCTGTCCACTCACACATACCTGTCCACTCACACATACCTGTCCACTCACACATACATGTCCTCTCACATATACCTGTCCACACACACACATACCTATCCACTCTCACATACCTGTCCACTCACACAAACCTGTCCCCACACACATACATGTCCACTCACACAAACCTGTCCCCACACAATACCTGTCCACTCACACATACCTGTCCACACACACATACCTGTCCACACACACATGCCTGTCCACTCACACATACCTGTCCACTCATACATATGGATCATGTATATATGTATAAACTCCCACCCACCCACACATAAACTCCCATCCACCCATACATCCCCACCCACACATACATTCCCCACCCACACCCCCATACCTACACACACTCCCTCACACACTCCCTCACACACTCCCTCACACACATCTACACACACATCCTTCACCCACACACCCCCACCCACCCACACACCCCCACCCACCCACCCACACACATCCCCCACACCCCCATGCACATATCCCCACACACATCCCCATACACACATCCACACACACTTCTCCCACACACACACATCCTCACATCTAGACACATGATGCCTCACATAATCACTGAAACTAATATGAACAAACTCCCACACTTTACACACACATACACTGACGGTTATCATGAGCTCATCTCATCATCATCTCATCATGTTCCTCTTGTACCTTGCGGTGTCGAGGTGAAGTATAAACATCGTGAGAGTGCCCGATTATGGGCTTCATGTATCGATATTCCCATGGACTCTGCTATTCCCTCCGTCCAATATTTACGTGGTCGGCCTCTTCCTCTGTTTCCATCTGGTCTGTACATCATTGCTTGTTATGGTATGCTGTTGAATGGTAACCTACTTGCATGGCCAAACCATTTGACTTAGCTGCTTTCTAATAAAATCTAGTGCTGCTATAACCCCCACTTTAGTCCTGATTTCTTCATTTCTGATCTTATCTCTTCTTGATACGTTGAGTATTATTCTCAGGAATCTCATTTCTGTTACTGTAATTTTTATTTTCTCTTTTTCTGTCTTTGTCCAGGTTTGGCATTGGTATCATAGAGTTGGTAGGAAGATTGTGTTGTAAAGTGCTTTCTTAGTAGCTATTGATACATGTTTGTTCTTTAGTATTGGTGCCATTTGTCCAATGAGTTGGTTTGCCTTATTGCATCTATTTTCGATCTCGTCTTCTGATCTGCCATTTGATGATATTATACTTCCTAGGTACTTGATACTCTTTACTTGTTTCAAGGATGTTCATTTAGGTGAATTGTTGTTATTTTTCTTCTTTAGTTATAGTCATTACCTCTGTTTTGCTTGTGCTAATTTTCATGTTATGTTCCCTACACATTTCGTTTAGACTATTCATGTGGTCTTGTAATTCAGCTTCTGATTTTGCTATTAGTGCTTGGTCGTCCGCAAACAGGAGTTCTCTAATGGTTAGATTTGCAGATGGTTCTTCTTCTGTGTTCTCATCATGCGGTATTCTTGCGGTCTCTGTTTGGCTGGTTTCTTTACATATGTTGTCTATATATGTTATGAACAAGAGAGGGGACAGGACACAACCTTGTCGTACTCTGGATCTTATGGTGAAGGGTTCTGAGTGTCCTCCAGTTGCTCTCACTATGCATTCACTGTTGTTGTATAAGCTTCTACATAGGTTTGTTAGATGTGTACTCACTCCATATTGTTTAAGGATTTCCCACAGCTTGTTTCTATCTACTCTATCAAATGCCTAGATCTCACAAAAATGTAAGAAAATGGACAAAAAATTATACATATACAGAGAGAGAGGGAGGCAGAGGAGAGGGAGGGAGTGAGGAGAGAGAGAGAGAGAGAGAGAGAGAGAGAGAGAGAGAGAGAGAGAGAGAGAGAGAGAGAGCAGGGGAGGGGAAGAGAGGGAAGGAGGGGGTAGAAAGAGATTTCAAAACATATTTAGGGTCATTTTCCAACATTTCTCTTGTTTATTTCTGATTCCAGAAAATGGAGAGCAGCAACATAATACAACTTCAGGTGCGTGGACTGTTAAGAGCGCCAGTAACTCACCTATGCCTGCTAATATTCATACTGAGACTGGTCCAATCAGAACATCAAGACGGCTTTCATCACAACCAGAATGCCGTCTACGGTCAGGAAGATTTTGTCAAAATTGTCCCCTCCAAAGATTTTCACAGAGACCAGGAATTAAGCAATGCATTTTATGCAGATCAGAAAGATCAACAACAGCCAAGACTTGTTGATGATCAGGATGATAGTGTTCCTGCGCAGATGATAGGTGATATTTTGTCGAAGAAGAGATTTGATATTAGTATGCTTCCTCTGTTCTACCATGGAAATCTTCATGAGTGGAGGCAGAGAAGGATAAAACTACTCAGCAAGAGAGACACACAGGCAACACATGACCTTCCAGAACCACCTCCGATTCTTGCTCTCTTGAATGTTTCAAACATAAATGACACCAGGTAAGCCAAATAATTTGAGGTAACAACACTCAATGTAAGCTAACTATCATAGTATCTCATGTTGGGGTACCATAATAGAAACATCAACACTCAATGTAAACTAACCATCATAGTATCTCTTTTATGGGAATCAGTGTAAGCTAACTGTCATAGTATCTTATGTAGGGGTACCAGTATTAGCTAACTATCACAGTATTTCATGTAGGGGTACCATCAGCACTCAGTGTAAGCTAACATAGTATTTCATGTAGAAATACTGTCAACACTCAGTGTAAGCTAACACTACCAAATACACTAGCTGGGGATCAAGGGAGAGCATCACTTCCCAGGTTTAATAGGTTTTGAAGATCAATCATAACTAGATTCCTACCTGGTACCCTTGGAGCTAGAGGCAGACATTGCATCTCTCAAGCAGTCGGCCAATCAGTGTTGATGATGTGAAACGCTCCCTGAAAAGCTAGTGTAAAAATGACAGTATCCCAGTTTGTGGTTTTTTCCCCCCCATCAAGATTAGCATCAAGCATTTGTGACTGTGGGAGTTGAGGTAGCTCATTGACTAGTATATGTTTGATTCCACATCTAGATGGGGAGTTTTAAAAAAATGACCTGGGCTCCCAGGCTCACCCAGCCTAAATGTGTACCAGGAAATACTCTGGGAAGTCAAGGTGGCAGGTGTCATGTTAGTCACACCATATGCCAGCTGTCTGTGCATATATTAGCCACACCATATGCCAGCTGTCTGTGCAAATATTAACCACGCCACATGCCAGTTGTCTGGGCAAATATTAGCCACGCCACATGCCAGTTGTCTGTGCATATATTAGCCACACCACATGCCAGCTGCCTGTGCATATGTTAGCCACACCACATGCCAGGTCCTGTGCATATATATTAGCCACACCACATGCCAGCTGTCTGTGCATATATTAGCCACACCACATGCCAGTTGTCTGTGCATATATTAGCCACACCACATGCCAGTTGTCTGTGCATATATTAGCCACACCACATGCCAGCTGCCTGTGCATATGTTAGCCACACCACATGCCAGGTCCTGTGCATATATATTAGCCACACCACATGCCAGCTGTCTGTGCATATATTAGCCACACCACATGCCAGTTGTCTGTGCATATATTAGCCACACCATATGCCAGCTGTCTGTGCATATATTAGCCACACCACATGCCAGCTGCCTGTGCATATATTAGCCACACCATATGCCAGCTGTCTGTGCATATATTAGCCACACCATATGCCAGCTGTCTGTGCATATATTAGCCACACCACATGCCAGCTGCCTGTGCATATATTAGCCACACCATATGCCAGCTGTCTGTGCATATATTAGCCATACCACATGCCAGTTGTCTGTGCATATATTAGCCACACCATATGCCAGCTGTCTGTGCATATATTAGCCACACCACATGCCAGTTGTCTGTGCATATATTAGCCACACCACATGCCAGCTACCTGTGCATATGTTAGCCACACCACATGCCAGGTCCTGTGCATATATTAGCCACACCACATGCCAGCTGTCTGTGCATATATTAGCCACACCACATGCCAGCTGTCTGTGCATATATTAGCCACACCATATGCCAGCTGTCTGTGCATATATTAGCCACACCACATGCCAGCTGTCTGTGCATATATTAGCCACACCACATGCCAGATGTCTGTGCATATATTAGCCACACCACATGCCAGCTGTCTGTGCATATATTAGCCACACCACATGCCAGATGTCTGTGCATATATTAGCCACACCACATGCCAGCTGTCTGTGCATATATTAGCCACACCACATGCCAGATGTCTGTGCATATATTAGCCACACCATATGCCAGCTGTCTGTGCATATATTAGCCACACCACATGCGAGTTGTCTGTGCATATATTAGCCACACCATATGCCAGCTGTCTGTGCATATATTAGCCACACCACATGCCAGGTCCTGTGCATATATTAGTCACACCACATGCCAGCTGTCTGTGCATATATTAGCCACACCACATGCCAGATGTCTGTGCATATATTAGCCACACCACATGCCAGCTGTCTGTGCATATATTAGCCACACCACATGCCAGCTGTCTGTGCATATATTAGTCACACCACATGCCAGATGTCTGTGCATATATTAGCCACACCACATGCCAGCTGTCTGTGCATATATTAGCCACACCACATGCCAGCTGTCTGTGCATATATTAGCCACACCACATGCCAGGTCCTGTGCATATATTAGCCACACCACATGCCAGCTGTCTGTACATATATTAGCCACACCACATGCCAGATGTCTGTGCATATATTAGCCACACCACATGCCAGCTGTCTGTGCATATATTAGCCACACCACATGCCAGCTGTCTGTGCATATATCAGCCACACCACATGCCAGCTGTCTGTGCATATATTAGCTACACCACATGCCAGTTGTCTGTGCATATATTAGCCACACCATATGCCAGCTGTCTGTGCATATATTAGCCACACCATATGCCAGCTGTCTGTGCACATATTAGCCATATGTGCATATATTATTATATATATTATATGTTTATATGTAACTCTGTTGTCGGCTGTTTGTATGTGACTGCTGTGATTTATGCTGAATAGAGTAGATTCAGGTTGATGTGGTTTGGGCTCCTATAATTCTTAGTTCTCTAATTGTAAAACAATTGACATAATTTATCTTCTCCCTATTTTTGTAGTCATCCCCCTCCTAAATTCCTCAAACTACAGGTAATTTTAATCTAGGGTTAACTATGTTTCTATGGCAATTGGTCATTGCGGTGTATAGAGTGTTTCTTCCATTGAATATCCGGGATTACATGACCTCAATTGATTGTCCTTGTTTCTGCCATTGAATATCCGGGATTACACGACCTCAATTGATTGTCCTTTTATCTCTGTTTGTGACTTTAATGGTTGAGCTGGGGTTGGTGAAGTTGACAGTTTTGTGACAATCAATAGTGGGTAACTTGTCACAGTCGTATCTAACCTGGACACTGTTCGGTTTGTAAGGCAAGGAGATACAGCTAATGTCTGTAATGGGAGACAATTGGACAGGGGACAAAGGGGAATAATTATTGTTATAGTCATCCATGCTGATATGTGGGCAAGAGAAATGACAGATGGTTAATCATTGTGTGAAATACTACCTCTCCACTCCCTCTCACTGAGAGTGTAAAGGGGATCAAAAGGGTAAAATGTTAATGAAAGGGGAATTACTTCTGATGATCAGATGCCACTGATTATGCTTGCACATTGTTTCTTGTAAAGTTACACTACTTTAAAGGTCAACCAGTTTACACCCCAACGACAGAATCTACCTTGACACAGTCTGTCTGTCTCTGTATGTAGGTTGTTTGTAGTCTGTCTCTGTCTATCTCTGTCTCTGTCTATCTCTGTCTCTGTCTATCTCTGTCTCTGTATGTAGTTTGTATGTAGTCTGTCTCTGTCTATCTCTGTCTCTGTCTATCTCTGTCTCTGTCTGTCTCTGTCTCTGTCTATCTCTGTCTCTGTCTATCTCTGTCTGTCTCTGTCTCTGTCTATCTCTGTCTCTGTCTATCTCTGTCTCTGTATGTAGTTTGTATGTAGTCTGTCTCTGTCTATCTCTGTCTCTGTATGTAGTTTGTATGTAGTCTGTCTCTGTCTATCTCTGTCTCTGTATGTAGTTTGTATGTAGTCTGTCTCTGTCTATCTCTGTCTCTGTCTATCTCTGTCTCTGTCTATCTCTGTCTCTGTCTATCTCTGTCTCTGACTCTGTCTCTGTCTATCTCTATCTCTGTCTATCTATGTCTCTGTCTATCTCTGTCTCTGTATGTAGTTTGTATGTAGTCTGTCTCTGTCTCTGTCTATCTCTGTCTCTGTCTATCTCTGTCCTCTGTCTATCTCTGTCTCTGTATGTAGTTTGTATGTAGTCTGTCTCTGTCTCTGTCTATCTCTGTCTCTGTCTATCTCTGTCTCTGTCTATCTCTGTCTCTGTCTCTGTCTCTGTCTATCTCTGTCTCTGTCTATCTCTGTCTCTGTCTATCTCTGTCTCTGTATGTAGTTTGTATGTAGTCTGTCTCTGTCTCTGTCTATCTCTGTCTCTGTCTATCTCTGTCTCTGTCTATCTCTGTCTCTGTCTATCTCTGTCTCTGTATGTAGTTTGTATGTAGTCTGTCTCTGTCTATCTCTGTCTCTGTCTATCTCTGTCTCTGTCTATCTCTGTCTCTGTCTATCTCTGTCTCTGTATGTAGTTTGTATGTAGTCTGTCTCTGTCTATCTCTGTCTCTGTCTATCTCTGTCTCTGTCTATCTCTGTCTCTGTCTATCTCTGTCTCTGTCTATCTCTGTCTCTGTATGTAGTTTGTATGTAGTCTGTCTCTGTCTATCTCTGTCTCTGTCTATCTCTGTCTCTGTCTATCTCTGTCTCTGTCTATCTCTGTCTCTGTCTATCTCTGTCTCTGTCTGTCTCTGTCTCTGTCTCTGTCTCTGTCTATCTCTGTCTCTGTCTGTCTCTGTCTATCTCTGTCTCTGTATGTAGTTTGTATGTAGTCTGTCTCTGTCTCTGTCTATCTCTGTCTCTGTCTATCTCTGTCTCTGTCTATCTCTGTCTCTGTATGTAGTTTGTATGTAGTCTGTCTCTGTCTCTGTCTATCTCTGTCTCTGTCTATCTCTGTCTCTGTCTATCTCTGTCTCTGTCTCTGTCTCTGTCTATCTCTGTCTCTGTCTATCTCTGTCTCTGTCTATCTCTGTCTCTGTCTATCTCTGTCTCTGTATGTAGTTTGTATGTAGTCTGTCTCTGTCTCTGTCTATCTCTGTCTCTGTCTATCTCTGTCTCTGTATGTAGTTTGTATGTAGTCTGTCTCTGTCTATCTCTGTCTCTGTCTATCTCTGTCTCTGTCTATCTCTGTCTCTGTCTATCTCTGTCTCTGTATGTAGTTTGTATGTAGTCTGTCTCTGTCTATCTCTGTCTCTGTCTATCTCTGTCTCTGTCTATCTCTGTCTCTGTCTATCTCTGTCTCTGTCTATCTCTGTCTCTGTATGTAGTTTGTATGTAGTCTGTCTCTGTCTATCTCTGTCTCTGTCTATCTCTGTCTCTGCCTATCTCTGTCTCTGTCTATCTCTGTCTCTGTCTATCTATGTCTCTGTCTATCTCTGTCTCTGTATGTAGTTTGTATGTAGTCTGTCTCTGTCTCTGTCTATCTCTGTCTCTGTCTATCTCTGTCTCTGTCTATCTCTGTCTCTGTATGTAGTTTGTATGTAGTCTGTCTCTGTCTCTGTCTATCTCTGTCTCTGTCTATCTCTGTCTCTGTCTATCTCTGTCTCTGTCTCTGTCTCTGTCTATCTCTGTCTCTGTCTATCTCTGTCTCTGTCTATCTCTGTCTCTGTCTATCTCTGTCTCTGTCTATCTCTGTCTCTGTATGTAGTTTGTATGTAGTCTGTCTCTGTCTATCTCTGTCTCTGTATGTAGTTTGTATGTAGTCTGTCTCTGTCTATCTCTGTCTCTGTCTATCTCTGTCTCTGTCTATCTCTGTCTCTGTCTATCTCTGTCTCTGTCTCTGTCTCTGTCTATCTCTGTCTCTGTCTATCTCTGTCTCTGTCTATCTCTGTCTCTGTCTATCTCTGTCTCTGTATGTAGTTTGTATGTAGTCTGTCTCTGTCTCTGTCTATCTCTGTCTCTGTCTATCTCTGTCTCTGTCTATCTCTGTCTCTGTATGTAGTTTGTATGTAGTCTGTCTCTGTCTCTGTCTATCTCTGTCTCTGTCTATCTCTGTCTCTGTCTATCTCTGTCTCTGTCTATCTCTGTCTCTGTCTATCTCTCTGTCTCTGTCTATCTCTGTCTCTGTCTATCTCTGTCTCTGTCTATCTCTGTCTCTGTCTATCTCTGTCTCTGTATGTAGTTTGTATGTAGTCTGTCTCTGTCTCTGTCTATCTCTGTCTCTGTCTATCTCTGTCTCTGTATGTAGTTTGTATGTAGTCTGTTTCTGTCTCTGTCTATCTCTGTCTCTGTCTATCTCTGTCTCTGTATGTAGTTTGTATGTAGTCTGTTTCTGTCTCTGTCTATCTCTGTCTCTGTCTATCTCTGTCTCTGTCTATCTCTGTCTCTGTCTATCTCTGTCTCTGTATGTAGTTTGTATGTAGTCTGTCTCTGTCTTTGTCTATCTCTGTCTCTGTCTATCTCTGTCTCTGTATGTAGTTTGTATGTAGTCTGTCTCTGTATGTAGTTTGTATGTAGTCTGTCTCTGTATGTAGTTTGTATGTAGTCTGTCTCTGTATGTAGTTTGTATGTAGTCTGTCTCTGTATGTAGTTTGTATGTGTCTGTCTGTCTATCTCTGTCTCTTTATGTAGTTTGTATGTAGTCTGTCTCTGTCTATCTCTGTGTCTGTATGCATTTAATATGTAGTCTGTCTCTGTCTGTCTCTGTATGTAGTTTGTATGTAGTCTGTCTCTGTATGTAGTTTGTATGTGTCTGTCTGTCTATCTCTGTCTCTTTATGTAGTTTGTATGTAGTCTGTCTCTGTCTATCTCTGTGTCTGTATGCATTTAATATGTAGTCTGTCTCTGTCTGTCTCTGTATGTAGTTTGTATGTAGTCTGTCTCTGTATGTAGTTTGTATGTGGTCTGCATGTCTATCTCTGTCTGTGTCTGTCTCTGTATGTAGTTTGTACGTTGTCTGTCTCTAGCCATCTCTGTAGTCTGTCTGTGACTGTAGAATCTCAGAGAGGACATGTTAAATCTGAAACATACAGCTGTATACTCTATACTTACTTTATCTGGTGTGACCTAGTATTAACCTACTTTAAGATGAATTACTGTTGTTTGTGCAGTTTGTGTGCTTATTTCTTCATCAAAAGTAAATATAAATACAGAATAAACAGCCTGCTTAGTGGTTGGGTTTTGACATGCTATTGACAGTTGTACATCTTTCTATGAAAACCTGGCCCATGTGTTACCTGGCCTCATACAGGAAGTGAAGAATAGTCACGCTGTAACCGACCATGCATGACCTAGTAGGCAACTCAGGAGGGTTGGCATGAAGCCGACTTTATCCTGTAGAAAGCTTTAGCTACTAAAATTCAACCAACCATGAACAAGTCAATCGAGGGCTGGGTGGGGGTTGGTCAAGGTCCTAAGCTCCACGGATAGATGAAAGGCAATAGCAGATGAAAAGCCTACTGTTCTTAATTCTACCCTTTCAAAGGATGAATGTATCCAGTGTGATTACATTTGCATGTGTCAGGACTTGAACGTTAACTGGCAATACAGACACGTCTTGACTTGACACATTAGCATTTTATGTCGTTACAGTTGAGTGACCCTAGTATGAAGGCACAGTTATGTGTTATCACACAAACTCAGTTTAACTCTTTTATATTCCAGTCAGTCGCTAGATTAGTTGACATTGTCCAGGTTTGTACATTAACTGACTGCATTCCAGATACTTGCTATTTTAACTTACTTTGTCATTGCATTTGCTGAACTCCATTTGACTCAAATTGTTATCGCCTGTCAGTAACAGCTGTTTATAGCAGAAAGAGTTAAAATAGACTATAATATAAATACAAGATGTGTAGACAGGTATACTGTGATAAGCTTGGATTGCAAACAATTAGGTATATTTAGCTCCTGCGAAAAGAATAGACATACTAAACACAGCCACAGTGTACTCACCTTACAATGGACACTGTCTCTGTGTCTAGTATGTCTCTTCTTTTCACAGGAGCTAAATATATCTAATTATTTGCAATCCATATTGTTATATCCTGCTGCAGTCGCTGCTTCTTTTCTTTTGTCATAACCTTGGTTGTGGATTCAGTTAAAAATATAAAAAGTGCACATTTGATGTTCCATAGATAAACAGCCAAGTCTGTGCTATGGACACATTCTTGTGTTAATTGGAGATTGATTAATGTTCACTTGTAGCTTGAAGTATCACAGACAAGCTTTTCTCGAGCAGTGCATTTGAGAGTATTGTATAATTAATATTCACTTGTAGCTTGAAGTATTACAGACAAGCTTTTCTTGAGCAGGGCGTTTGAGAGTGTTGTATCATTAATATTCACTTGTAGCTTGAAGTATTACAGACAAGCTTTTCTTGAGCAGTGCATTTGAGAGTGTTGTATCATTAATGTTCACTTGTAGCTTGAGGTATAGGGTGTATTTTTAGTGACTGTGCAGTGTTTGAAAATATTGCCGGTCCAAGCTTTGTATTCACTCTCTGTAAAGTTCATGCAACATAATAGGTAAATACAAAACTTGGACTGGCAATATTTTCAAACACTGCACAGTCATTAAAAATTCATGATGTTGGGAACATGATGTAATGTGATGCATTCAGAACATGATGTAATGTGATGTGTTCAGAACATGGTGTAATTTTCCCAAGTTATCATTTGTCAGTATGCTCACTAGTATCCAACTGCAGAAGTGCTTCAAAACTGAAGTTCATGTTGTGTGATCAGGAAGTAGCTTATGTTGTGTGATCAGAGAGTTGCGAGCTTAGAACACTCCTAATTGGTGTAGGGCATAAGTAATGTTTGTTTTAATATTCTAGCTGTAGGTACCATAAATGTATCACTTTAATAGTTTAGATGTAGACACCATAAATGTATCACTTTAATATTTTAGCTGTTAACAACATTGTTTGTAATCCTGTATATCCATGTGGGGAAAACAGCAGCTGCGAGAATCGGCAGCGGTTCGCGCCGCGCTGGTAACTTACGGGGGCATGTGAGCCGGTCGTTCAGAAAGCAATGGAAAACTACTGAACGTAAAACTTGCCTAGTACATCAACAGCAGCTGAAAAATGCTGGTGTTGACTGCAACGTCCTGTAAGGGATATGCAACATTTAAAAAAAACACCATAAATGTATCACATTAATATGTTTGCTGTAGGCACTACAAATGTATCACTTTAATATTCTAGCTGTAGGCATCATAAGTGTATCACTTTAGTATTCTAATTGTAGTCACCATACATGTATCACTTTAATATCTAGTTGTAGGCATAATAAATGTATCACTTTAATATCTAGTTGTAGGCACCATAAATGTATTACATGGTAAAAACATGATAGCTATGCTCCAGAAAACCAACGTGGCAACATACCAACTCAGATGGTGGTTTTTTGTTTTACCTTTTTGAGTTCCTGTATGCGAAATTGAGGAATATGTGATTGGCTTTCCTGGATGTGTCGTAGAACAATTGTCATATTTGATGCCCAACAGACAAGGGCAGAGACTACCAGATGGACTGTTGAGTATTTCAGGATTATTACAAATTAGCATGTTTTATCGCTTCGTGGTGCAATTGCTGAAATCTCGCAGACTTGGATCTATAACCAGGAAGTTTCCTGTAATTTGTAGAAATAAGAAGGCTCGAAATATTGGGTTTGTACTTCTATTTCTGCTTATTATCTACCTGATCAGCCATGACAACAACACATCCAACGTCACTGACATGGAGGCAGGGAAGGTGGAGACAACTACCAAGGCATCAGAAGAGAAGAAACCAGAGTTACCACCCCCTGGAGCAGCAGAGGAAGAGCATCATAGCAGTCTGACTATCTTCTTTATACTTCTGGTTGTGGGTGAGTAGAATGTTCACAGGTGTCGTTGTTCTGAACTGAGCTTACTGTGTTTAAAAGCAGTCCTAAAGGAGATACTGCCTTAAAGTTTTATATTTCTAAACATTTCTCATATCTAGATCAATTCATCCATTCATCTGTCCGTCCGTCTGTCCGTCCATCCATTCGTCCCTCCATTCATCCATCCATTTGTCCATCCATCTATCTATCCATCTATCCATCAGGTGCCATCATCACAATGAAGGTTGGCTGCAACGAGTCTCCAACACTGTCTCTTGCCTTGATTGTGCATTCTGTGAGAATGCTGTTCCTCCATCTCTTGATATTATTTTCTCCACCTGCCTTCAGCCGTAACTTCTTAAACGAGTGCTATGTCTCTTATATGGCCGAAATAGATTTCATTTGTCTCTTTTTTATTTCTTTCATTAACTCTCTTTTCATTTCCAGTTTTTCTAGAACCTCTGTGTTTTATTGTTTTCTCATATCTAACATCGTGCTATTATGGAGTCAGGTGTCCAGTTTCACTCTGCTTCTGCCCTTGACCCACATTGGCGCATTGGCCCTCAACCAAAGCACCAAACTGTCCTATCATTTGTCCTATCTTGTCCTATCTCCTGCACCTCCCTCCATGTCCTCCCAGTATTATACATCTCTATCATTCTATTCTCCAAGAAGACCTCCACAGTTACATCTCTGTCATTCTGATTGATTGATTGATTGATTGATTGATTTAGGAACCAACATCACAGCATTCGGGGCATTCCCATAAGTGCTCCGTCCCCATCCTCAGCAGCCAGCGAAGAGTTCCAACACCAATAGTACCAGTAGCAATCTGATTATATGTCCGTCTCGCCTTTCCTCTGAGCGTCGAGCAGTCGGCCAGATCCCCTCGTCACTCCTCGCTGTCTCATTCTTGCCAGACCATGGTGATCCATTTGCTCCTCCGAGGTGTACACGTGCTCCCACAAGGCCGCAACCACGTCTGCCTTGTCATGCATCAATACTCCACCAAGTTTTGCAGAGCCAGCCAATCTGTCCTGCCTGTTCATTCCCCAGCACACCGGCATGCCCCGGAGAAAAGATCCAGGCGATGCTTGCCACCCGTGACCTCCGAAGCGAAGCAAGCCACTCTGCACGAAGCTTGCCTGTCCTCACCCTCCTCAGCATGCTTTCTGAGTCAGTTACAATCACGATGTGTGTGTGTATCGTATTCTCCATCCAGCGGAAAGCTGCACTGACCGCCTCCACCTCCATTCTTAAGCTAGATGTTGTGGTATCATATGCCAGGCTCTCCTGCACCAAACGTCGACCATTAGCTTTTGCTAAGAACCCCCAGGCACTTCTCTTACCTCTCAACACCGACCCATCTGTGTATGTAATCACATCACCCGAGCGAGCATTATCCTGAATTAGTTGCTGGATTTCCACTTCCGTGGCCCCTGCTGGCCACTGCCTGCACTCCCGGCTCAATGTGATTATAACTCTGCACAAGTCTGACTGCTCCGCTGGCACTCTGACCCACTCCTCTCCTCGCCTAATGTTCTCCAAGATGCATACCTGTCTGACCGTATCCTCCGCCTGAGCCATCCATGATTTCCCTCTTATCAGTCTCTGACCTTTAACTTCGTCCAGCGCCTCATGCAACAGATGATCTGTGTCTGCAGCTACTCTGAGGTATGCCTTCGCCTGCATCACCTTGAGCCTACCAGCAACAGTGGCAGACCAAGGATGTAACGCATACACACTACTGGGGTGTCTCTAGTGCATCCCAGAATGACCCGCATAGCGTCGTTCTGTATGCACTCTAACTTCACCAGCTGACTCTCTGAGACAGTGAGCTGACCTAATCCATAATCAATTACTGAGAGGATCAAGTGCTGGTATAGTGTGAAGAGCATTCTCTGATCTGTATCCATTGCAGCCATTGTTTAAGTGCATTGAGTCCCTTTTTAGACCTTATCACAACCGTCTCCACATGGTCCTTGAAGGACAGGCTGCTGTCAAATGTGTCATTCTATTCTCCAAGAAGACCTCCCCAGTTATATCTCTGTCATTGTATTCTCCAAGAAGACCACCACAGTTACATCTCTATCATTCTATTTCCAAGAAGACCTTCCCTGTTACATCTCTATCATTCTATTCTCCAAGAAGACCTTCCCTGTTACATCTCTGTCATTCTATTCTCCAAGAAGACCTCCACAGTTACATCTCTATCATTCTATTCTCCAAGAAGACCTCCACAGTTACATCTCTGTCATTCTATTCTCCTAGAAAACCTCCCCAGTTACATCTCTATCATTCTATTCTCCAAGAAGACCTCCACAGTTACATCTCTATCATTCTATTCTCCAAGAAGACCTCCACAGTTACATCTCTATCATTCTATTCTCCTAGAAGACCTCCCCAGTTACATCTCTATCATTCTATTCTCCAAGAAGACCTCCACAGTTACATCTCTATCATTCTATTCTCCAAGAAGACCTCCACAGTTACATCTCTATCATTCTATTCTTCCAAGAAGACCATCCCAGTTGACATCTCTTATATTTATTCTCCAAGAAGACCTCCATCAGTTACATCTCTACTAATCGATTCTATTCTTCATAAGAAGAACCTTCCCGGTACATCTCTGTCATTCTATTTCTCCAAGAAGAACTTACCCTGTTACATCTCTATCATTCTGATTCTCCTAGAAGACCTCCACAGTTTACATCTCTATCATTCCTATTCTCCAAGGAAGACCTACCCAGTTTACATCTCTCTGTCATTCTATTCTCAAGAAGACCCACATTTACATCTCGATCTCATTTCAAGAAGACATCCACAGTTACATCTCTATCATTCGTATTCGCCTAGCAAGACCTCCCCAGTTCATCTCTATCATTCTATCTCCAAGGAATACCGTCCACAGTTACTTCTCTATCATTCTATTCTCAAAGTAAGACCTTCCCCGTTTCATCTCTGTCATTCTATACTCCCAAGAAGACCTTCCCTGTTACATCTCTATCATTCTATTCTCCTAAAAGACCTCCCCAGTTACATCTCTATCATTCTATTCTCCTAGAAGACCTCCACAGTTACATCTCTATCATTCTATTCTCCAAGAAGACCTCCACAGTTACATCTCTATCATTCTATTCTCCAAGAAGACCTTCCCTGTTACATCTCTATCATTCTATTCTCAAAGAAGACCTCCCCAGTTACATCTCTATCATTCTATTCTCCAAGAAGACCTCCCCAGTTACATCTCTATCATTCTATTCTCCAAGAAGACCTCCCCAGTTACATCTCTGTCATTCTATTCTCCAAGAAGACCACCACAGTTACATCTCTATCATTCTATTCTCCAAGAAGACCTCCACAGTTACATCTCTATCATTCTATTCTCCTAAAAGACCTCCCCAGTTACATCTCTATCATTCTATTCTCCTAGAAGACCTCCACAGTTACATCTCTATCATTCTATTCACCAAGAAGACCTCCACAGTTACATCTCTATCATTCTATTCTCCAAGAAGACCTTCCCTGTTACATCTCTTATCATTCTATTCTCCAAGAAGACCTCCCCAGTTACATCTCTATCATTCTATTCTCCAAGAAGACCTCCCCAGTTACATCTCTATCATTCTATTCTCCAAGAAGACCTCCCCAGTTACATCTCTATCATTCTATTCTCCAAGAAGACCTCCCCAGTTACATCTCTATCATTCTATTCTCCTAGAAGACCTCCACAGTTACATCTCTATCATTCTATTCTCCAAGAAGACCACAACAGTTACATCTCTATCATTCTATTCTCCAAGAAGACCTTCCCTGTTACATCTGTATCATTCTATTATCCAAGAAGACCTCCCCAGTTACATCTCTATCATTCTATTCTCCAAGAAGACCACCACAGTTACATCTCTATCATTCTCATTCTCCAAGAAGACCTTACCTGTTACATCTCTATCATTCTATTCTCCAAGAAGATCTCGCCAGTTACATCTCTGACATCCTATTCTCCAAGAAGACCTTCCCTGTTACATCTCTGTCATTCTATTCTCCAAGAAGACCTTACCTGTTACGTCTCTATCATTCTTGTTCTCCAAGAAGACCTTACCTGTTACATCTCTGTTACTCTATTCTCCAAGAAGACTTTACCTGTTACATCTCTGTCATTCTTGTTCTCCAAGAAGACCGCCCCAGTTACATCTCTGACATTCTATTCTCCAAGAAGACCTTCCCTGTTACATCTCTGTCATTCTCATTCTCCAAGAAGACCTTCCCCGTTACATCTCTATCATTCTATTCTCCAAGAAGACCTCCCCAGTTTCATGACTTGCCACATTTTTCTTTGTCAGAAATGTGTGCACAGGAAGTCCAGCGTTCTCAATGTATGTTAGTAAGTCAGAGTACAGGGCCCTTGTACACGCTGTAATGTGTGTTGGCCATATGGTGCTTAACCCATATTTGTATAACCCAATTAGATCTGAATGAACGTTGCTGCATCATTGTTGCTATCACCTCTTGCCCAACTTATCCTCAAAGTGGCCATATAGTTTGATGATCACATCATTGCCCGCCAGATGTGGTGATTGGATGTACGTATTCTGTAGATATTATGGCAGTTATTAAACCATAACTGACAGGAGCAGGTTATGTGTAGCTACACAGTATTGATTATGTCTCACTTGATATGTGCGATACCTGGCTGGTGTTACGTGAAATCAATCAGACAGCTCGTCGTGTGGACACAGAGCAGGCTCGTGCATGTGTGGAGTTATATGATTGTTATTGTCTTCTCAGCAAATACCTCCACACATATAATACATAAATGCCTCCACACATATAATCCACAAATACCTCCACACATGTAATCCACACATATACTCCACAAATACCCCCATACATATAATCCACAAACACCTCCACACATATAATCCACACCTATAATCCACACATATAATCCACACATACCTCCACACATATAATACACACATATACTCCACAAATACCCCCATACATATAATCCACACATACTTCCACACCTATAATCCACACCTATAATCCACACATATAATCCACAAATACCTCCACACATATAATCCACACATA